>LPNX010673155.1:0-17867 GCA_001517045.1 Pseudotsuga menziesii | reverse complement strand
GATGATAAAGCCTTCTGGACCAAGTTCTCATATAGTTAAAAGCTTAGTAGATGCCTTTGGTAAAATTGGTAAGAACACATGGTCAAAGGACCACAATGCGGCTCGTTGTGTGTTGTCACAAGCAATTGTAAATAAGAACACCAGGGTCCTTCGTTTACTCAAGCCTACATCTAAACTAGTTAATTTGAATGTAAAAACCCTCTGTAAGTATTCTATTAGAAGAGAACATCTCGACACAACCTCCCACACAGATTTTTGGGCCTTTATTGGTTGGTTGCCACGTTGTGACATGAATCTAGTTGATGCAGTAAAGGGACTAGTGCAGAGTTTTTGGCATGATCACACAAGGCCTTCTTCAAACCGGAAGGATGTACTAAAACTGAGAAGGGGTTCAAAGGACCGTGAACCACATATTAAGCATCTTCTTGATATAACACAGACAGAACTATACGTGATAGACAATTGAATTTGGGGCAAAGATCTTTTGAGAAATGTAAGCCCTGGTATGTTAGAATAAATACTCTTCATAACACTTGTTGTTGTAGATACCATGTAGAATATGAATATTACTATGAAACATTTTTGTACATTCGTCGTCTGTTGCATACTAACCATGTGCAGAATTGCTCCTTGACAATACCACCGACTTCATCAAGAGAATTCATTCATAGTATCATGTGCAATAGGCCTGAGGGGCAAACTTACTATGCAAAATCCTGTTTGGATGGAACTTGCTCCAACTGTGCTGGAATGGCATTATTGAGCCAATGTATGGACGAGACTGGAGACAATGAATTTGGGAATATGGTTACAGACATGAAAAGTTTCAAATATATCAGCTATGAAATAGTCCCAGAGAAAGAAAGCAAAAAAATACAATTGGTGACATCTCAGGTACATGCATTTATCTATAAAATTATGTTTGAACAGTTGCATTTCATTCCTTACGTACAAAAAAAACCTGATATTCAGATCATTTTGTTTCAACAGGTACAAGTTAGTGTCTTCGTCAAGGAATTTATTGAAAAGACATGTCAATATGTTCAGCATGTCCACTTGGCACGATGGCATGATGAGAAGTTTAGAATATGCAGAGATACATTTCCTTGTGGTACTATACTTTCAGTTGTTGATTTTGCCGAGAACTACACTCTGCAACCTCAAAATGAGATCCAAAGTCAGTATTATCACTCTGAGCAGGTTTCCTTGATGGTGCATATCACATAGAGGCATGGCCCAAATAGTAGTGAAGAGCAAAGAGAAATTCTAAAGGAATATCACTTCTACATAAGTGATGATAGGTGCCATGACTTCCACTATGTACGCCATTGCTTCATCATGTTCTATGATCATTTGAATGGTAGGGACATACAGATGGATCAACACTGGATTTGGTCTGATGGATGTGCTGGTCAGTTAAAAAATGAACGCATATTTCAATGGTTGAGTTCAATGCATAAAAACTACAAAGTTCCACATATGTGGAACTATTTTGAGACTGGGCATGGTAAAGGAGAGCATGATGGAGCCGGAGCATGTGTCAAAACATCCCTATGAAGAGAGGAATTGAAATTATCTACAATATCTACTATTCGAAATGCTCAATCTATAGTCAGGTGGTGCACGTCAGTAATGGGAGAGGAATCAGCTATGCGAGCAGAATCCACAAGAAAGAGACACGTGGAGAGATTTTTTTGGGAGGTGGTAGACATAGATCGTTCACATGCATGGGAATGCAAGACTGTTCTTGGGACTTGTGGCTTTCATTCGGTTCGAAGCTCTGATAACCCAGTATTTGAAATTTGGACCAGAAAACTCGCTTGTTTTTGCCCTTCTTGTTGTGATGGTGAATGGGATGTGTGTGAATCATTGGATTGGGTTGATGGATGGGATCGCATATCACTTCCACTTGATCAGCGTGTGATTTTTGAGTTAACTCCGTTGGAAGAAGACCAATCGTCTATTTCTATAGATTTTGATTATGTATCAGACCTTGTACAACCTGGTATGATGCATTTCCTTAACATTTTTTTGTAAAATTTACGTAGTTTTGAAACTCACATTAATGGCCTTGTATAACACGAAAAATATTTGATCATATACCTACAATCATACTATGCAAGACACATATACGTAGTGGTTTCCTCAAAAGATAGTGAATGGGGTGGTGATTACTGGTTGGCACGTTGTATAGAGGGAAAGCAAACCCTCATTATGTCCATGACTGATGATGAAAACAACCACTTCCCCATCGGGTCTATGGTTGTTAAAGGTGAATATCTTACACATGACAACAATGCAAGAAAGAAGGGTGTATATGTTTACATGGATTACAAACCAGGTGCAAGTGTGTATCACTTTACCAACTTAATTATTGGTACAAACCTCCAGGTATGAACAATGCCTAGTCGAAATTCATCGAAGGTACGCTACTTCTTACCGGATACAGAGCAAGAGAGACTAATGGAGACCATAATTATAAGAGATGATCCAGAGGGCTTGGTTGTATGATAATAGGTGGGATCTAGCATGATGAGCATGATGATGATGATGATGATCATCATCATCCTCACCTTCATCATCATCATCACCATCAACATCATCAACATCATCCTCATCATCATCCTCACCATCAACATCATGAACATCATCATCATCACCATCAACATCATGAACATCATCATCATCATCCTCACCATCACCATCAACATCATCACCATCAACATCATGAACATCATCATCATCATTCTCATCATCATCCTCACCATCAACATCATGAACATCATCATCATTCATCCTCATCATCCTCATCATCATCATCCTCATCATCATCCTCACCATCAACATCATGAACATCATCATCATTCATCCTCATCATCCCCATCATCATCATCACCATCAACATCATCATCATCATCATCATCCTCATCATCACCTTCAACATCATGAACATCATCATCATCATCCTCACCATCAACATCATGAACATCATCATCATCATTCTCATCATCATCCTCATCATCATCACCGTCAACATCATGAACATCATCATCATCATTCTCATCATCATCCTCATCATCATCACCGTCAACATCATGAACATCATCATCATCATTCTCATCATCATCCTCATCATCATCACCGTCAACATCATGAACATCATCATCATCACCATCATCATCATGAACATCATCACGAACATCATCATCCTCATCCTCATCATCATCCTCACCTTCATCATCATCATCACCATCAACATCATAACCATCACCATCAATATCATCTTCATCACCTTCATCATCATCATCACCATCATCCTCATCATCATCATCTCCAACAACATCATGAACATCATCATCATCATCCTCATCATCACCATCAACATCATCACCATCAGCATCATGAACATCATCATCATCATCATCATCATCATCAGCATCCTCATCATCATCACCGTCAACATCATGAACATCATCATCATTCATCATTATGAGTAATAGAGTTATTTCATTCCTTCAACAATATAATATCTACTATGTGATAATTCCCTTTATACAATGGCATTTTGTAGGGAAAAGCATGCAACATGTGTAAGTATATGTGGGTGGAAGCAATATTTTTCCTTTTCCCAGTACCCTAAAGAAAAATATCGAGAGTGTAACCCTTAACCTAATAAGTTCTATAATATGCATGGTGTAGGTTTATATCTATAAACAAGAGCTATATTAAAGCAAAACCAATGTTTTTAACTCAAAATTTAAATTATACTGTTGATGCAACATGTTAACCCTAGTACATGTGTATATTTTTTCCGAGATGCCACTTGGCATGCATGGACTGTAACGCACCATATTTTTACTTAGGCATGTTTATCAGCCAGACTTGCTAGGGTTTCGCTCAGTAGGGGACAATGTAGTCACGCCAATGAGGGCCAAAGCTGGAAATCCATGGATTGTGGGGATGCGGTTGGCATTGCCATATTTCCCATGCCCGAACACACTAGCAGGAGTTGACAGAATTCAAAATTGCCGCTCCGTGAGGTTTTTTGCGCACCGGGCCCAAGTCCACCAGGTGTCCCTGAACGGTATCTGGAGGTGACCTGCAACTCGCCATAGATCGATGCTTGGGCCTCCGATCGATGAACCATCGATTCCGTTGGATTCGCGACGTGGGATTTTAGCTAGGGGGGGCCTCTCCCTCCTCTCCATTTCCCGGTGACCTCCATCTACTGTGGTTTCTGGAGCTAGGGTTTTGCTCAGTAGGGGACAATGCAGTCACGCCAACAAGGGCCAAAGCTGGAAAGCCATGGATGGTGGGGATGTGGTTGACATTGCCATATTTCCCATGCCCAAACACACTAGCAGGAGTTGACATAATTGAAAATTGACGCTCCGTGAGGTTTTTTGAGCACCGGGCCCAAGTCCACCAGGTGTCCCTGAACGGTATCTGGAGGTGACCTGCAACTCACCATAGATCGATGCTCGGGCCTCCGATCGACGAACCATCGATTCCGTTGGATTCATGACGTGGGATTTTAGCTAGGGGGGGGCCTCTCCCTCCTCTCCATTTCCCGGTGACCTCCGTCTACGGTGGTTTCTAGAGCTAGGGTTTCGCTTAGTAGGGGACAATGCAGTCACGCCAACGAGGGCCAAAGCTGGAAAGCCACGGATGGTGGGGATGCAGTTGGCATTGCCATGTTTCCCATGCCCAAACACACTAGCAGGAGTTGACATAATTCAAAATTTCCGCTCCGTGAGGTTTTTTGCGCACCGGGCCCAAGTCCACCAGGTGTCCCTAAACGATATCTGGAGGTGACCTGCAACTCGCCATAGATCGATGCTCGAGCCTTTGATCGACGAACCGTCAATTCCGTTGGATTCATGACGTGGGATTTTAGCTAGGGGGGGCCTCTCCCTCCTCTCCATTTCCCAGTGACCTCCATCTACGGTCGTTTCTGGAGCTAGGGTTTCGCTCAATAGGGGACAATGGAGTCACACCAACGAGGGCCAAAGCTGGAAAGCCACGGATGGTGGGGATGCAGTTGGCATTGAAATATTTCCCATGCCCAAACACACTACCAGGAGTTGACAGAATTGAAAATTGCCGCTCCGTGAGTTTTTTTGCGCACCGGGCCCAAGTCCACCAGGTGTCCTTGAACGGTATCTGGAGGTGACCTACAACTCGCCATAGATCGTCATGACTAGTTATGCATAAAATTATGTCTTTGAAAGATGCCAACCAACTGGTCTCGAGATTTACAAAATTCTAAACATATTTCTCTAAATTGCTTACAAGCTCTCGAATAAAATGATATATGGTATCAATGAGTTTTATTTTATGATGGAATACATCATTTTTGTACAAAGAAATGGCTAAGTTGTTATCACAAAACACATGAGGTGCTTCATTTTATTCATGTTAGAGATCTACTAAAATCCTCCTTAGCCATATAGCAAGAGACACTAGTGATGTTGCTGCCACATAATGTTCCTTCTTTCTACGACACTAATTAACTAAATGCCCATATATTTTACAATAATAACATTGAACTTTTGATTTGTCATACCTCCTCTTTGGTTGGTAACCTCTGCCTCCCCCCATTACATTTCTACATCATTCTTGTGGCTTCTCTTTTTGTTCGATGCTCGGTTTATTGTCTCTCTATGTATTGTTCATGTTAAATCTTCCCTTGCCTCTATTATTTGTTCCACTTCCTTTGATGATAATTGCTTGTGTACGGAATGTTCAAGAGTATACTTTTCCAAATCAATTATTGATTCATGAGACAGTAAGGATCCCATCAACTCTTCTCTTGATAGATGTGACAGTCCTTTGCATTCTTCAATGGCTATACTACAATGACAAGTTTCTTAGGAAGGATTCTTAACCTCTTTCATAGCCTTCTAGTTAGTCAAATATTCTCTATGAATTCTTAGCTAGTTGACGAGTTCCATTACCCTTTCCATAAATTGATTTGTTGTCTTATAATCCTTCATTTTCAAATTCTCAAATTCTATTTTAAGAGTCTATAACTGGACATGTTTCCCTTTATTAGTGCCTTGATAGGCCATTTCCAAAATTTCCCAAGTTTCTTATGTTGATTTAGAAGTTCTAATTTTTTAGAATATTAAATCATCAATGCCTTGTTGGGTTAACCACAACACACTATTTTAATTATTTATTTGTTCATTTAATTGGTTTCTTTGTGCACTGGCCATCCCTTGTATTGTTTCCTGATCTCATTATATATCTCATTTCTATTGGTTCTCATCATTCTTGAGATATTAGGAATGATCTCATATGAATAAACCAAAATTAATCATTTTTCTCTATTTAAATTGGTCATTGATCTTCACCCAAACCGATGTTAGACACCATTCAAACAAATGCAATGAGTTGGATGCCTTATAACTATTTTTTATAGTCGAAAAATGGACTTAATTGTCCTCTCGAAACTTAAGGATCCTTTTAGTTTTGAATTGGAAGATTTCCCTTTTGTTTGTTTTCAAAACAATATGCCTCCTTCGACCTATATTCATTATGTTCATTGAGGTCACTAGAGTTTTTTATCAACGAAAATGAAGAATTGGGCATTGCCACAGGTCAATAATTAGGAAACCCTTGATAATGGATATGTTCCTTTTGAGTGGCTTTGTTGGGATATTCTCTCAATTAATTCATCATGTTTATGAGATGAATGGAATTTATCTTTTGTCACGTGTTGGATGTGGAGAAATTATCGGCTTCAAATTGGAAGTGGGAATCAATGCTTGAAGCATTTTACACCCTTTTTATATGCCAATATTGAAAGTGTTGAGTTTACGTTGGTGTCTGTACTGCTATCTTAATTCCCTCTGATTTATTATTGATTTTTGGCCACATGAGACCTTGGTCATTTCTTTTTCTTTAAAGCAAACATATCTTGATAATTGATTTTTGGTCACATGAGACCTTGGCCATTTTGGTCATTTCTATGAATCTGACATGTCTTCCCGTGATACTTGTTCGACGACCATTCACTCCTATACTAGTTGGATTGGGTCTATGAGAGTGTTTAGGTTTAGCTACTAGTATGAAATTGATGAAGGGTTCTTGTTCTATCACATGGAACAACTTGATTATGTTGGTGTCATGTTTAGCTTGATTATGCAACTATCATGTTTTGGTGTATTTGTTGTACCAATTAGAGAAGTCCACAGATCGATGCTTGGGCCTCCGATAGAAGAACCATCGATTCCTTTGGATTCGTGACGTGGGATTTTAGCTAGGGGGGGGCCTCTCCCTCCTCTCCATTTCTCGGTGACTTCCGTCTACGGTGGTTTCTGGAGCTAGGGTTTCGCTCAGTAGGGACAATGCAGTCACGCCAATGAGAGCCAAAGCTGGAAAGCCACAGATGGTTGGGATGCAGTTCGCATTGCCATATTTCCCATGCCCAAATACACTAGTAGGAGTTAAAAGAATTCAAAATTGCCACTCCATGAGGTTTTTTGCGCACCGGGCCCAAGTCCATCAGGTGTCCATGAACATTATCTAGAGGTGACCTGCAACTCGCCATAGATCGACGCTCGGGCCTCCGATCGATGAACCGTAGATTTTGTTGGATTCGTGATGTGGGATTTTAGCTAGGGTGGGGCCTCTCCCTCCTGTCCATTGCCGGATGACCTCCTTCTACGGTGGTTTCTGAAGCTAGGGTTTCGCTCAGTAGGGACAATGTAGTCACACCAATGAGAGACAAAGCTGGAAAGCCACGGATGGTGGGGATGCGGTTGGCATTGCCATATTTCCCATGCCCAAACACACTAGCAGGAGTTGACAAAATTCAAAATTGCCGCTTCGTGAGGTTTTTTGCGCACCGGGCCCAAGTCCACCAGGTGTCACTGAACGGTATCTAGAGGTGACTTGCAACTCGCCATAGATTGACGGTCGGGCCTCCGATTGATGAACTGTTGATTCCGTTGGATTCGTGACGTGGGATTTTAGCTAGGGGGGGCCTCTCCCTTCTGTCCATTTCCCGGTGACCTCATTCTACGGTGGTTTCTGAAGCTAGGGTTTCGCTCAATAGGGGACAATGCAGTCACGCCAATGAGGGCCAAAGCTGGAAAGCCATGGATGGTGGGGATGCGGTTGGCATTGCCATATTTCCCATGCCCAAACACACTAGCAGGAGTTGACAGAATTCAAAATTGCCGCTCCGTGAGGTTTTTTGTGCACCGGGCCCAAGTCCACCAGGTGTCCCTGAATGGTATCTGGAGGTGACCTGCAACTCGCCATAGATCGATGCTCGGGCCTCCGATCGATGAACCGTTGATTCCGTTGGATTTGTGACATGGTATTTTAGCTAGGGGGGGCCTCTCCCTCCTATCCATTTCCCGGTGACCTCCATCTATGGTGGTTTCTGAAGCTAGGGTTTCGCTCAGTAGGGGACAATGAAGTCACGCCAACGAGGGCCAAAGCTGGAAAGCCATGGATGGTGGGGATGCAGTTGGCATTGCCATATTTCCCATGCCCAAACACACTAGCAGGAGTTGACAGAATTCAAAATTTCTGCTCCATGAGGTTTTTTGCGGACTGGGCCCAAGTCCACAAGGTGTCCCTGAACGGTATCTGGAGGTGACCTACAACTTGCCATAGATCGACGCTCGGGCCTCCGATCGACGAACTGTCAATTTCGTTTAATTCGTGATGTGGGATTTTAGCTAGGGGGGGGCATCTCCCTCCTTTCCATTACCCGGTGACCTCTGTCTACGGTGGTTTTTGAAGCTAGGGTTTTGCTCAGTAGGGGACAATGCAGTCACGCCAACGAGGGCCAAAGCTGGAAAACCACGGATGGTGGGGATGCGGTTGGCATTGCCATATTTCCCATGCCTGAAAACACTAGTAGGATTTGACAGAATTCAAAATTTCCGCTCCGTGAGTTTTTTTGCGCACCAGGCCCAATTCCACCAGGTGTCCCTGAACGGTATCTGGAGGTGACCTGCTACTTGCCATAGATTGATGCTCGAGCCTCCGATCGACGAACCATTGATTCCGTTGGATTCGTGACATGGTATTTTAGCTAGGGGGGGGCCTCTCCCTCCTATCCATTTCCCAGTGACCTCCATCTACGATGGTTTCTGAAGCTAGGGTTTTGCTAAGTAGGGACAATACAGTCATGCCAATGAGAGCCAAAGCTGGACAATGCATTGCATGCCAACGAAGGCCAAACTTGGAAAACCCTATCCCTAACTAGGGTTTATTGTTTAACATGCATGTCCCATTACCATAACCCTACCAAGGAAACCCTACTCCTAACCCTAATCTTATCTTACTGTCACAACTCAATTCAGAATCAATCTAATGTCGAACTGAACTTTTTCAAATCTGATGGACTTATGCTTCAAATCATGTTGATTCACAAAGTTGGTTCTCAGTCTTTGGATTCTATTGTAGTTCCTTTAATGCTGAGTGATTAGTCATTGGGTGCATGAGGTTTGTTGAATAGTGTTGTTGGTTGTTGATGAAATGTAAAGCATGTTTTGCACTTAGTTTTATTAAATTGCACTTGAGCATTGACTTAACTTGTTATTTAATGAATCCAAGCTCACAATTTTTAATTATATATATCCAATTGGTGTGCAAGTAGTGAGTTCATTGAAACTTTGAAATACATTGTATATTGCACTTATATTTATTAAATTACATGAGCAAGAACTTTGACTTTAGTGTGCATGTATTAAGATCATTGAAACCTTTAAATATAATAGTTTTTTCTTTTGACATGGTGCATTCATAAGTAATAGATAATCCTCACAAATCAATAGAATAGATTGACACAAGAACATGTGCAAACCAAAGAACAAATTCAAAGTGAAATGTATATTGCCTCCTAACAAAGCTTTTTCCTATAGACACATGATTATGATTGGAATGTTTTCTGGATTATCAAGAATGGGAGTGAATGTACATTTTTGTCATTACATAGTTTATTGTAATTGTGCATTGTTCTCAAATTTATAACTGATATCTCCATACAATCGTAAAATCTATAAAAAACGAGGAACATTACACATAGAAACATTCTTCGCCACACATGTATAATCACACTTAAAAGACTGAACCATGAATATCTCAAGAGCCTTGATATGAAATATTTTTTATACCATGAAAGTTACAATACAAAATATAAGGCCTAGATCTATGGCCTGTCAATGTACATGTATTAAAAACATATTTGATGTACATGTGCAAACAAAAGTACATCTGTCCTGGATCGTGCCCCTATACTCTAACTCCGGACTATACATAAAAATACATATTTGTCCTGGACTAACACATCAAAATTATAATTCTCTTGTTTTTCCCGGACCCTGATGCTCTTCGGCTCCGTCTACGACCACTGTGCATCTCTGGTGACTGCAAATCAATGACAATATTTCTTGATTAGGTAACTGAGCTAGTACTGTCCATGTCAATAACAAAGTTTGAAAATTTAGAATATGACTCAATTGTAAATTAAACAAAGACTCACTGCATCCGTCGGGGGTATAGGTTCCTGTGGTGTCGAGGGTGTAGGTTCCTCTGCTGTACTCGACCTTGCAGCGAGCCTCCTTGCCATGCTTCTCTGTGAATAAAACAAAATATGTCAATTATCTCAAGAATTATCAACATGTACATGAATGAGAAAGTATTAATCAATTATGTAAAAAATGAATATTTCACCGAAAAAACCATTTCTAGGAGATGAGGCTGATGCTCTTCAATAGTAAGATGAGCCGTAGGTTGAACATCAATCTCAGTTGCATGCACTAATGGACTAGGGCATGGCTACATTCACCAAATGTTTAAATAGTTAGACATCGTGCATGTCCAGAAACAATACAAATGAAATGTACAATTACAAATATTCAAGTAGATGTACCTCACCGTGACTTGTCCCTATTGTAGATGCGGCATTGACAGCGGCATCAACAATCCCACTAAGGTCTGGCATGGATGACTCTACATCCTGATGCTGTAAAGATGTGAAAATAACATTAAGAAAAACCACTTGTGAAGTGAATACATAGCTAACCAACAAGTGCCATTGGAAGTGTGTACATTACCGTGGGATGAGTAGGTTGATCCTCATGCACAGCCGCTCTGTTCAAGGAAGAGGGACCTCATATGGTGTAAACAACCCCCTTATCTATGTTTGGACTACTGGGAGATCTATACCAAAGAGGTGGTGTAGGGATCTGTGATGACGTCTGCATTCATAAATTTTTACCTTAGTTAGACATGGATTTGAATGGATGGAATAATATGTACTGAAAATATAACATGTTGTAATATACTTACCCCTTCCTAGGACATATCTCCACCACAGGAGTGACCACTTCCATCAATTTGGTGCTCCTCTTCAGATGCGTCTAGCATCTGCGAGTTTAAAAATTATATTTACATTAGCGATCTCTATAAAGGAGTGTACAGTAAGAAATTTAAATAATTCGAACAAGATTCAATCATAACCCATGTACTTACATTCTTTAAGTAGTCATAAATTCCACCTTGGACTATGTCGTTGATATCAATGTCTTCAGCATCATGTTCCAAGTGGGCTTCCTGCAACTTCAAAAATTGTAAATATTAGACATTTTAATAAATTAATCAAGACTAACACATGCATTAACAAAATTATACATGTAATAACAAAATGAAAAGTGTTTAAATATTACCTCAACTGTGGTTCTCTGGGTCTCGAGTACAACCACACCGGGTGCAGTACCACCCCCGTGAGAGGCATCAAACTCCTGCAAGAGTAAATATTGCATATATATTACGAATCTTTTAATATGTTAGATATAGTATGGAACAATTAAAACTTGAGTTCAATAACAGAGTTTTAAAAAAAAGTCCTTACCTGACCACCAATCATCGTACTGGAACCATGTCTTGGTCCAGGACCATAACAGGGTCCCCCACACGATGTGCAGACGTGCGGCTCGCTCTGAGGCACATCGGATGTCGGTCTATCCCCACCAACAGATGTCCCTCCACCACCAGAAGCTAGTGGTTGTACACCAACAGAGGAAGAGGGCACTCTCTGGTCAATAGTGGCTGTGTGTCGAGAGACCATCTCAGCTAGAGTAAAAAATGCATCCTATGTCTGGGCAACCATGTCATGTGCAGGAGGGATGTCTTCCCTCAGTAGCTGGGCACGGGGTGCAGGTATCTGTGGATTGGCATCTCTATGCCTAGCATGGGGTCGATGTTGGGGCATTCCCCTACCAACTCCTTGGAAGCCCAACATGTCAAAATAGTTGACATGTTTCCCCATCACAAACTCTGCATACACTACAACAAAAACTGGATTTAGCATCTCTTTTTGCATCCTTTTTTGCGTCTAGACCATCTTTCGGTGTATTTTTCTTCATTTTTTTGACAAAATGGCACAATTTCACGGGTCGGTGCTATTTTAGGCGTTTTTTGCATCCTTTTTCTAAATCTGGCACAAATTGTGGCGTAATTTGCACCGGGTTTTGCACCTAGTTATCCGCCAAGTTTTGCATCAGGTTTTGCGACAGGTTTTGAGCCTAGTTTTGCACCTAATTTTGCACCTAGTTTGTACATCTACTCTTGTTGTTCCCCCTTTAACGCCCATGTTTTCCTCAACTTTTACGCCCTTGTTTTCATCCACTTTTGCATCCTTTTTTACATCCACTTTTGCATCCACTTCTGCTTCTTTTTTTGCATCCCTTCATGCGCCAAGTTTTGCATCAAAGTTTACATCCTGTTTTAAGTCTATTTTTGCATCTCGTTTTGTTTCAGCTATTTTTGCATCCACTTTTGCATCCATTTTTTCGTCCACTTTTGCACCCATGTTTTCATCCCTTTTTGCATCCCATTTTGCATCTATGTTTACGTCTTTTTTTACATCTACTATTGCATCCACGTTTGCATCCACTTTTTTCACGTCCCAATTCCCACCCATTTTTGCGCTTACTTTTACACCCACTTTTGCTTCAACTTTTTCATCCACGTTTGCATCTTTTTTTGCATCCAATTTTACATCAGTTATTGCATCCCTTTTTGCATCCATTTTTGCATCCACTTTTGCATCAGGTTTTGCGTTGGGTGTTACGACTACTTTTGCATCTAATTTTGTTGCATCCACTTTTGCGTCCAATTTTGTATCCAATTTTACATCAATGGTTGTATCCACTTTTGCGCCACTTTTTTCATCATGTTTTGCTTCCATGATTGCATCATTTTTTGCATCCACTTTTGCATCACCTTTTGCATCCATTTTTGGTGCACCCCATTATGTGCCCACTTTTGCGCCTACTTTTGTTGCATCCATGTTTGCATCCTTTTTTGCATCCATGTTTTTATCCACTTTTGCATCCAGTTTTACACCCAGATGTTGAAGATGAAAATGAGGATAATGATTATGATATTGAGGATGGTTATGGTGATGATGATAATGTTGTTGATAATGAGGAGAATGATGACAATGATAATGATGATGACGATTATGATGAGGAGGAGGAGGATGATGATGAGGATAATGACAATGACGACATTGCCGATGATTATGATGGCAATGAAATGAATGGCGATGATGGTGATGATTACAATTATGATGAGTACAATCAGAATGATGATGTTGATCATCTTAAAAAATAAGTTGTTATTTGTCATGCATAAATCGTGTGTGTCCTCCATGACCCTTTTCCACTAATCACATATTTTGGGTAGATGTTATTTCTTATGCCAAAGGTAATGATGAATAACTGATGAAATGTCAATAACCATGATGATGATGTCAAGGACAATGGTGATGTTGATGACATGGATGATGATTATGCCGATGATGATGACTATTGTGATAATCATGATGACAATGACAAAGATGATGATGATCATCATCATCATCATGTCCATCATTGTCTTCATTAAAAACATCATCATTGTCATTGTCATCTAGTTCATCATCATCATCATTTAAAGCATATGGGATATTTTTACCATTTAAAGCATGCATAACAAGTGGGATTATTCTAAAACACCCCACCAAAGTACAAAATTCAAACCACAAGGGAAACATAATATTGAAATTGTTCTAATTTTCTTTCTCCCAACAAAACATGCTTCATTTTAGGGAATTATGTTAAAATCCATACATTCATAGTCCATCCATACTATACTTGTAATAAATGTAAATATAATACTTACCCTTGACTATTGATTTTTTTGGTGTGCAGACCTATTTACCCTTGACTGTTGATTCTTCTGGTGTGCAGACTTGTTTACCCTTGACTGTTTATTTTTTTCCTCTTCCAGCTCTTTTAGCCTCGAGAGTTGCTCAAATCCTTTCAATTCTCTTTTTTTGTAGCAACTCATTTTTGTTTTTAATTGTTTTATTCAATTTTTCCAATCTTGCTTCATATTCTGCAGTCTCATTTTGTTGTTTAATGATCATCTCTCTCAATGCCCTTTGAAACCCAACCTTCAAACCTGCAATAAATGTTTCTTTCTGCTTTAATTCTTGTTGAAGTTCTGCTTCCTTACCAAATAGAGTCTTCAATGGTGGCATGTTCAAAACTTCAGGCCTGTTTTTCAGCTCATTTTCTAGTCTCCCTATAGTTTCCTCATATTTTTTCTTTTGAGCCTGATACACGTCTTTCAGTCTGTCAAGGTCAGAAATCGATTCTACTAGAACTACAGTAAATTTAGAACATTGATCCTTAATAAGTTGATCCTTCTGGCCAATTATTTTTTCAATTTTCACAATTCTTTTCTCTAAACCTGTAACACGATGTACCAAATCAAGAATTTGGACATCCTTAGTTCTGCACAACTCATCGCTAGCTTTGAAGGAATCCTCCCACAAGGTATATTGTTCTTTGAAATGTACCATTTTGTCAAATAAAGAAAAAACAAATCTACCATCAAAAGAATATTTGGCATGAATTAGGTCTTCATCACTCGTTGGTGAATGGTCCATATCATTGTTCACAAATTCCTCCCATTGATCTGCATTTTCATTTCCATTCATTCCAGCCAAAGTTGTGACAACAACATCTTCTTCAAGGGAAAGTGAAGGCATTTCGTTTCCCACAGGTTCCATATTGTCCTCTAAAGGTTGGCTGATCTTCTTTTTCTGGTTGAGACACTCATTCAAGAAGCAGAGTATGGCTGATCTCTCAAGTTTTGGATATGGTTGATAAAGAAATCTGGGCTCAATTTGCGCTCAATCAATCACCAAGAACCTTGTTGCAACTACAACAAATGTGTCGAAAATGCATGAGTTGACCCGTGCATTGAAAGCTAGCATTGGTTTGGCGGGTGTGCAAAGATAGCCATATATCGTCGATATAGAGACAAAAGTTCCTCTAAAATTAAAAACATCAATATTGCCACGATTTTTCCACCATTATAAAAAAAAAATGAAGTATTAATCCACGAATGTTCAAAACGAGGAAATATTTCATGGAAAAATCTAACCAAATGTATTAGTGGATCCATCTTGGAAGGAACTCTACCATGTACCATCGGTCACCTGGCACATGCTTTGTCTTTGATTCCTCTCTCAACACATAACAAGAATTTAAAGGTTGGTGGCACTCAGATCAGCTACCTAGTCACCCTGCTCAATGGCCTTGTACGGACTTGGCTCGAGTAGTAGATTATAATATGCATCCTCTACGACCACTCCATTGAATTTAGGAATTCCATCTCTCAAGCCAAATAGAGAGAAAGAAACAACAAGCAAGTAATTCACTTACTGATAATGTCGCTTAGACTCCATGCAATGCCTCACATGGGTAGCAGCTCGAGGGGAGAACAAGGCCAAACAAAATTCTGTCGTTCCATTTCTATTGGGTATAGAGACGATATCCACATAAGTGTGCGTAGAGTGGTGGATGACTGGGAAGTCGAGTTCGTAGCTCATCACTGCACAACACAACCCTTGCGTCATAGGATTTTCCACTACTAGCGGATGAATATTTTTCTTTCCCAGTTTCTATAGGAAAGCAACTATGCTCCCTCACCCCCAACTTCTAGCGATTCTGATAGCTCCTCAACACAACAAACATCCTTGGCTTCATTGATTCTGAACCAGCAGGACCCTGCCAAAGAAATTAACTAGATCGAGGACACCAAGTACACATGATGTATGTCAGAGGCTCCACTCGATGTGGTGACAAGGGGGCAGATTGAAGAAGGGAAAATGCAGATTGACAACTCACCATAACAGATGTCGACACCTCCTCCTACAATGGAGACGCATAAGGATATTGAAACTGCTCTCTCCGATGAACATGACGGCTACATTAAGTCGTGTCCCATTGTCAAAGAACCGTGGCGAAAGCTATAAGGTCCCAAGAATTTCTAAAATCTTATGTGTTTTTTTTTTCTCTTTTATATTTAGCTTTGTTAGTATGCCGAATAAATATGATAGTTTTGAATGGGAAGACTTGGTTTCCCTCACAAAGGGAAATGTACGGACTGATGCAACAATTTTATGTATGTGCCCTAATATTAAAGATACACATGTCTCAAACACTATGGATGTAATATTTTTTGTACTTTAATATAATTTTATGCCACTTACAAAAAAAAATGTTTGTACTAAAACTTAGATTCTCCTTTTCGAGCTCTTTCCTAGGTTCCTTTTCTAGCTTGCCTCTATATTATGATTTCCACTCTAATCCAATATCTAAGCGAGAGCCTCCAAAATCAAAAGAAGGTGCAAACTTTCTCTCTAGAGATACGGTGATGATAGACATGTTGCATGAGATATTAGTGACTTGTATTTCTAGTTTTTCAAATCCTTGCTCATAATCACCTACAAGTTTTTTGCTATACGTGTCCACCGTGTTTAGGGTTTGAGGAATTTTTCCACCACTAAATCTTGCAATTTCCCACAAAAACCCAAAGAAAACTTCCCTCATAACAATATGTTTCATAAATTTCCATGTATATTCCATTGGAACAGTTTGTCACAATGGATTTTACAACTTAATTATTTGTATTAGTATATTTCTATTGAATGTAAATAAATTGGGACTGAAAGAAAAATAACTAGAGAAAATATAGACACAATATCAACATAAGATTTACCCTGGGATAACCCATTATGAGGAAAATCCAAGCCATAAATCTCCTACTCCCTTTGTTTTACTCTAATATATACCCCCTTATTATTACTCAACTATGGAACAGTACAATAATATCATAAGAATGGAGCCCCCTCTTCTCCTAATGCCTCAGTATTTAATGTAACCTCATAGTCATATAGGGTTATTTTTAGGTTTTTTTCATTCATTGATTCTTGATTAGGGTTAGGGTTTTGTACCTTCTAAAATGTCCTTGAATTTCCACACGTAACCAACTTTTCATGTGTGAGAAATGAGAGATCACAAGGAGTCCACATGGTATCATGGTGGTCAACTAGATAGGTTAGTTTGCAAAAGGAATAACTCCTTCATATGGACTTCGATTAAGATGAATCTTGCACCATTGGAAAGGAATCTAAGTGTGGAATTGTGTTAAGGGAGTTGTGTAAGTGATGATCTTTTGAACCCAAAAAACACCATGTAAGCCCTGAAATAGGCCTCGTAAGGTTCCAAACCCCAAATATACAAAGTGAGAGTTGTCCCTAAAGTGGGCCCATCAAATCAATTCACCCAATCTTTCGATCCAAAAATAACTAAAATAAATGAAAAAATATGTATTGATCCATTTTGGATCATACTCGGAAGTGAAAGAACCCACTAGGAGTGTGTGTTTCATAGTTGTTGTTTTTCTTTAGTATTTCTTAGGGTTATAAGGTTCATTTCTTATGTAAGGTCCTTGTTTTTCCTTTTGTCCATCGTTTAATACCCTAGATCCATCTTTGCTAT
>LPNX010673140.1:134039-163245 GCA_001517045.1 Pseudotsuga menziesii | reverse complement strand
TCGGCACCCAAAATTCGACCGTTGGAAGGTAACCAGTTTGGCGGCGGCGGGAGTTTAAGTGCTTTAAATGACTGTACTAAGACCGGTACCGGCAATTACGTCCCACAAGGACAAGATTTTCATCCGATCTGGTGCATTCAAAGAACTGTCCTCTATGATTTGATTGCTAGTGTGTATAAGGAGATTCTTAAGATCGGAAAAATCACATTCTGCATTCCTTTAACCATTGTGAGTGAACCCATGGCCACTAACCATGAAATTGACGATCTGGTCCGAGAATTTGAGCAAGAGGGACTGATCACCTGCTCCACCCGGCCGCCTGCCACAGCTCACTGTGAAGCCACTCCTCTAGCACCACCACGGCCGATGCAAACACGGTCTGCCAGGAAAAGGTCCCGAGTTGAAGTCCGCACCAAACGCAACCAAGACCGACCCCAGCAAACAGGGCAAACATCAGCAGCCCATCCCATGGAGCCCTCTGGTTCCGCCCAGAACCCGACCAGAGGAAGGGAGAATATTCCACCACCACGACCACCATACTTACCACCTGTTCGCCCAGGAACCACACTACCTCGGCGGACAAAGCAGTTTACTTTAGCCACACCCTCATTACCAGCAGGCGTGCAGCTGATTGGCAGTATGACAGGGAAGATTGACCGGCTTAAGTACAGCGACCATGACACCAATGACTATGGAAAGTTCCCACAGTTTAACCCAGCCGAATACTTTCACCGCGTCAAGTGCCCCAGCCATGAGGTCACCCTACTGGAAGTGCAAACATGGGCTGCGGGTTTGGAAAAAGCTGGCCTACTCAACCTATTCAACATTCCCCATTTTGGCCGCGGTATACATGTGACTGTAGTAACCAAGCAGTTACTAGCCTTGGTGCATGATGGCTATCTATGGATAGGGGACCAACAAGTACCTATCGATGCCGCCCTTATCCACAGGATCACAGGATTACCTATGGCAGGACCAGATCCGGGAACCGAGTTTCCGTCCAAACATGAAGACACAAAGCTCGCACAAACCATGAAGGAACGGTTCGGCCTGACCAAAGGGAAACGAGGGTATCATACTTCCGCGATTCAGGCACAGCCCATTCGGTTTGCAGCTGAACTCTTAGCCTGTAAACTTCTACGGAAATCCAGGCCAACTGAAGTTCCTGCCCCGGTTATCAGGATTGCTATGAACTGCGCCGAGGGGTATACTTATAATTGGGCTAGCTATCTTGCGAAGGAGTTTCTGGAAGATGCCCGCGAGGCGCAAGAAAAAGGTAGACCTTTTCACTATTCATGGCTTATCATTCTTATTGCATTAGTTGGATGGAAAGAACCCACTGAAGCTCAGTTTGCCGAAATAAACCCCGGCACACCGGGAGCAGCAAGGTATGCTTCCCTTTGGGTATCGACAGATAAGGATACTCAACAAATGACGAACACTGTGTTCGTATTCTATGCTATGAGCCTTCACTATGAGATAGTGCGAACACCTCGCCTTACCAACGAGGTATTCTCTCAGTATGAAGGGGTCGCGCACTTTAGCGCCGACATGCATCATATTTTCATTCAAGCTCGTGTAGATCCTCAACGGCAATGTTTCAAATTACCCTATGTAGTCACCGAACTAGATATCCAGCATATCGTTCAGCAATGGCCGGCTGAATGGCTGAAAGATTTGGGAAAAAAACCTTCTATTCCGGTCCCTCCAGCTATCAATATTGGCGCAGGTACTAGTCAGGCGCAGCAGCAAAAGCCGCTGGAAGATAGCGAAGATCCAAGTGATTCCCAGACCAATGATAATGACCAGGGTGGTATTAGTGAACAAGATGAGCAGGATGAACAGGATGAGGAGTCGGTCAAGACTATACCAGATCTGACCTCACCAATGAAGCGCAAGTCACCAGAGGTAGTCGAGGTAACCAAGCCGCAGTCTCGCAAAAAGGTAAAGGCATCAAAGGATAAAGATATCGAGGAGGAAACCTCTGTCACGATGAGTACACTGGAGCATGCTCTTGAACAATCCATGTTAGCGCTCACTAAAAAATGGTCTGAATTCGCAGAGCTGCATCTTGCCAGCCTCGCAGGTCTCACAACCCAGGTATCAGAGTTAAAGGAGCTTATCGCAAACCCAGCAACCAGTACTGCGGCAAGCAGCACTATGGCAGCACCGCAGCAGGACAGTAGGCAATGGCCACTTAGGGATCCCCAGGGACAGGTTTTAAATACAACTCAGATGCAACCTGACATTGATTCTCGACCCTCGACAAAAATAACTGCAGAGCTTGATTATACAAAGATACCTACGACAGAGTTGCACCTCCGACAGCTCGCGATTACAAAAGAGATACAGTCTCGAGCGCAGGTGTCACAAATCCAACTAGAAGAATCCATCAAGCAAAACAAAGTGTCTGCCGCACACCTACAAGAGATCGAGCAAAAGAAGAAAGAGGCCGAGCAGACAACAACCACACTACTGCAAGCATTGGATGAGGCCTGTCGGAGTCTGTCTGACTCCGACATACAGGCAACAGAGGAACCCAAGCAGAAGATTGCTAAGATGAAAGATTACGCCCAGCAGTCCCACAGTGAATTGGAACGGATGAAGATAGAATATCAGCAACAGATTGCCGAACTGCAACTACGCATTCCCCCCGAGACTCCTCCAGAGGTCCGACAACAGCGCCAGCAGGATATCAAGGCTTCAGCAGCAAAAATATCAGACAATATGGCTAGTGTCGCACAACTAATGGAAGATAGCATAGAAGCTTGGGAAAATCTATAGGATCCTCCAGATGTAGGGAAGATTCAGGAAACCATCAAGTTGCGCCAGGATGAGCTCGATGCAGTCCGAATAGAGATCAAGACGCTGCCACCTATGCAGAAGATGGCTAAAGTAAAACGAAGCAAGGAACTTCAACAGGAAATCGAGTCATGCAGGACGAAGGTGACAATGCTGGAAAGTGCACTGCAGCCCCTGGTTGATGAAGCTTTAGAGCTGACCAATGCTGCGGAAAGCCAGCTCAAAATTTTGAAGGTGTATGACAATTTTGCACAGGAAAAGGCTGATATAGACTCTTCTTCAGTACTACAGGAGATGGTGGAAAAGGAACAAGCCTCTGATGAGATACTGCATAATCTCACCAGTCGGTTCCAGACCCTCGCAAAGAAGATTCGCCCGCCAGAGCAAGATGCAAAGTGTCCCGGGACGGGCCACTAGTGAGTCCTAGGGGCCTGTTGGGGCGCATACTCCATATAGGGTAACTCCGCGGTTAGTTAGGAAATTTGTAAGTGGAGCTATGGGTCAAAATAGTCTTAGGGGTGTCGGGGTAAGTCAAAACCCCTATCTTTTTGTAATAAGCCCATGGTTTAAATCCAGGGTTTAGGGTTTTGTGGGTGCCCATGGTTTAAGACCAGGGTTTTGTAAAGCCGCGCAGTATAAATAAGCGCTTATGTAAAATAGAGAGGCTAGGCTTTTTGATGTAAGAAAAGATACGGCAAGTAAGATTGGTTTTTGTCAGGAAAGGATAAGTCCCAGCTGTGTGCGTGGACGACCTCTGCAGCTGTGTGCGCAGAGGGGTTTTGTAAGGAGGAAAGAAAGATCTGCAGCTGTGTGCGCAGAAGCCTGCTGCTGTGTGCGCGGCTATTAGGGAAGAAGAAAGATCTGCAGCTGTGTGCGCAGATAAACTGTGGTTTTGAGGAAAGAGGAATAAAACGCAGTTTGTGGACGTAGCCCCTACACTGGGGGTGAACCACGTTATATGTGGTGTTGTGGTTTTGTTGTGTAGTTTCCGTTTCTGTTATTTTCATGCATCTAACTGATTACATCTGATAACATAAGATCTCTGCTAATATCAAGCTTCGCAGTGAATTCCCTGTAGTGGGTTATGCACATTTGGTTTGTCTTTTATGCTCTGAGTTTATATGTGAATGAATGATAAGTAAACAGGAAGTTGAATAATAATTGTTTAGAAAGGCAACGGTACAGTAATCCCCCTCTTTGCATGCAGAAACCTGATTCTGCGGCACCCCATTGCTGTTTCGGGTGAGACTGCAACCTGCGCGTAGGTTGTTGCCGAAAGGGCCAACACAGTGGGTCGTTTGTTGGTGCGAAGTATACAGTGTTAACCCGGGTCTGCCCAAGTGCCAACACTTATACATTGACACATAGACTCTAATAACCTCAATAGGCCTAAATGCCAAGCCAACCACCCCAACTTTGGAGGTATGGAGTGAAAAAATCAGAAATTATCAGTCGTTTATTCAACAACCAATAATAACCAAGTGAAAAAACACCCTGGGCTGATTGGATTGACAAATAAAGTCTAAGATACCGAGTCTTTTATAGACACTATCATGCTAGAACATTTATTACAATTCCCCCATGGGGTATGAACATGTGATATAGTACAGCAAAGCTTCCCAGAAGCAAGACTGAAGGTTCTCTGAAGTCCGAACAAGTTATCCTTATCCAGTTCACCAGGCTCACTTGATTAAAAAACCACTAAGTACAACTTAGGTGGTAACAGGCCTCTACTCTGGGTCCATGGACAAGGTATCATGTTTTAGGTCAATTTTGGAAACTATGGTTTTGCTCACTAAGGGAATGCAAAACCTTTGCACATAGAAGTCATCTTTGCATATTCCTCGACCATGAACATGTGGCTAGTGTTCCCTCATGGAACCTCCCTAGAAATTATTGCATGACCCACTGGAACCCCATTTTGATGGACGGTTTCCATTCTATGCCTCGGGTATGGATTTAACAAGTGTCCCTGAAAGGTTGTAGGATGTCGGATTCCTCATACCATAGAATGATGATCATCACTTGGATAGATGAATCGTCGACTATGTTGAATTCAAGACATTGAGATAGTGTTAAGAGTGTCCCTCTACTCTGGGTCCATGGACAAGGGATCCTGTTTTAAGTCGATTTCTAAAGCTAGGGTTTTGCTCGCTAAGGAAATGTGAAATTTTTGCACATAGGGGTCATCTTTCCAAATTCCTCAACCATGAACATGTGTCTAGCATTCCCACATGGAACCTAACTAAAGACGCTTGCATGACCCACTAGAACCTCGTTTGATGCACGGTTTCCATTTTATGCCTTAGGTAGGGATGCAACAGGTTTCCTTGAAAGCTTGTAGGAGGTGGGATTAAACATATATTATGGAGGTTTGTGTTTGATCAACATCGTAGAGAAGAAAGGATACCCACAATAGGGTGTGACATAGAATTGGAAAGAAGTATTAATTGATATCGATTTGAAGGTGACTGTAGATCTTCTCCTCTTGAAAAAATAATTGTTACAAACTATTATTCCATGTGTAGATGTTGGGAATGTTGTTACCTATTGTGAGGTGTTGAACTTGACTTATTTCCCATTATTGTCAAGCAAGAAATATTCTTTGTTTGTGTTTTCATCAAGGCGAAAGGAGTTGTCAATCTCTATGTGGAAGTGAATTGATTATAGGATCTCATGTCAATCGTGAGACTGGAAATTCAAAAGAAGGTTTTTCCATATAAATTTAGCTTGGTCATCCAAGAGATGTGAGCATTTGTACAATGAAATGCGGTAGGATAAAATGCCATTACATCAGTGATCATCTAATGGATCATGTTTATGTTTAGGAACAAGTGGCCAACCTATTATGCCATTATTACAAAATATATATCTTCACATTGTGAATGTTTTGAATAATATTCCATAAACATAAATTTATAAAGCAAGATTTAGAATTGTAATTCTCCAATCAATTTAAACTATAATAAAATCACACATAATTTTAATCTCTTCCAAAGTTGTTCCTCGAGGTGATTCATCAAATTCCATGAACATTAACAAAATGATAAAATGATGTGCATCATATACATAATGTGCAGGATATGATCATAACCATTATTTTGAATCAACCTTATACTTGGATACTTTTAGGTTTGATGTGTATCCCATATATTCGTTCGATGAAAGACATCATGCCAAACACTAATTTCATTTATGTAGACCACAAAGGTGCATCACTTAGGTGTGTCAACTTCATGCATCCTTTAAAAGTTTGTTAGGTTGTTATGTGGGTAAGGTGATTTTGTATTCCACTTAGCTAGATCGGTTGCTTAGTTGTTCTAGGTGCTTATGTGTGTTAGGTATGTTCCATATTTTTGCATACAATTTAACACTGTGTATGCAATTGGATCCTGGTAAAAAACAATTTAAATGTACATTTTTGTCATTAGGTAATATTGTAATTGTGCATTGTTCTCAAATTTATAACTCATATCTCCATGCAATCGCAAAATATATCAAAAATTGGAAACATTACACATAGAAACATTCTTGGCCACACATGTATAATCACACTTAAAAGACGGAACCATGAATATCTCAAGATCCTTGTCATGAATTATTTTTTATATCATGAATGTTATAATACAAAAATAGTAGGCCCTTATATGGCCTATCAAGGTACATGTACCAAAAACATCTTTGATGTACATGCACACAAAATTACATTTGTCCTAGAGCACACCCCTATACTCTAACTTCCTATTGTATAGAAAATTCATATTTTTCCTGGACTAACACATCAAAACTCTAACTTTCTTTTTTTTTTTCCTGAACCTGATGTTTTTTTCCTCTGTCCATGACCACTGTGCATCTCTGGTGACTGCAAATCAATGACAATATTTCTTAATCAAGTAACTGAACTAGTAGATTCCAGCAATAACAAAGTTTGCAAATCTAAAATATGACTGAATTGTACATAAAACAAACACTCACTGCATCCATCCGGGGTATAGATTCCTCTAGTGTCCTCCTCCTTGTAGAGAGTATCTCTGTAATGAATATTTGCCAATAAAAAAAAATATGTCAATTATCTCAACAATTATCAAGATGTACATGAATGAGAAAGTACTAATCAATTATGTAAAAAACGAACATCTCACTGAAAAATGTGTTCCTAGGAATGAGACTGGGTTTCTTCAGTAGTAAGAGGGGCCGTAAGTTGAACATCAACCTCGTTCACGTGCAATAATGGGCCAGTGTGTGGCTACATTCACCAAATGATAAAATAGCTAGACATTGTGCGTGTCAATAGACAATACAAATGAACTCTACAATTACAAATATTCAAGTAGATGTACCTATGTGTGACTTATCCCTATTGTAGATGCAACATTGACTGCAGCAGCAACAACCCCACTAAGGTCTTGCATGGATGACTCTACATCCCAATGCTGCAAACATGAGAAAACAACATTAAGAAAAACTAGTTGTGAAGAGAATTCAAAGCTAACCAACAACTTCCATTGGAAGTGTGTACATTAGAGTGGGATGAGTAGGTTGATCGTCATGGAAACCCGCTCTTTTTCAAGGAAGAGGGTCATCTTTTGTAAACAAACCTCTTATCTACGTTTGGACTATGGGGAGATCCAAACCAGGATGGATTTGTGATGATGTCTGCAGTCTAAAGTGTTACCATAGTTAGACATGGACTTGTCAAATGGGTGGAATAATATGTACTGAAAAACGAACATGTTATAATATACTTACCCCTACCTGGGAAATATCTCCCCCATGGGAGCGACCGCTTTGAACAATTTCTTTCCCCTTTTTAGATCCAGATAGCATCTACAAGTTTAAAAATTATAAATATTAGCAATCTATAAAGGAGTGTAGAATAATAAATTTAAATATTTCAAACAAGATTCAGTCATTAACCATGTAGTTACATTCTTCAGGTAATCATAAATTCCACCTAGGAGTAATTCGCTCAGATAAATGTCTCTAGCATTCAGTTCTAAATGGGGTTCCTACAACTTCAAAAATTGTACATATTAGACAATTTAACAAAGTGATCAAGACTAACACATGCATTAACAAAATGACAGATGTTGAAATATTACCTCGGTGTTGGTTGTTTGGGACTCGGATACAACCACACCGGGTGCAATACCACCTCTATGAGAGGAATCAATCTGCTGCAAAAGTAAAAATTGCATATATTACAAATATTTTAATATGTGTGCAATATGGAAAAATTAAAAATTTAACAACAATATAGTTTTAACAATGTCCTTACCTGACCACTAGTCATCGTAGAGGTACCATGTGTTGGTCCAAGACAATAACAGGATTGACCATACATTGTGAACACATGTGGCTCGCTCTGAGACACATGGGATGTCATTCTATCCCCACGAATATATGGTCCTCTACCACCGAAAGCTGGTAGTTGTACCCCAACAAAGGAAGACGCCCTTCTTGGTCAATATTCTTCATGTGTCTGGAAACCATATCAGCTAGAGTAAGAAATGCCTCCTTTGTCTAAGTAACCATATCATGTGCAGGAGGGACGTCTTCCCTCGATAGCTAGGCACATGGTGCAGGTATCTGTTGATTGGCATCTCTATGCCTAGCATTGGGTCAATTTTGGGGCATCCCCCTGCCATAACCATAGAACCCCAACATATCAAAATAGTTGACATGTTTCTCCATCACAAACTATGCATACAACTTCTGAAGGAAGTACAATGGTACTTCCCTATTCTTGTGCGGGGGAATGTCAAAAACCATCTACCATCTATATATCTAATGGTCTCTAATGGGTGTAAATATGAACCACTTAATCGAAATATGTGGCCTGGTGCTCTTCAAAATGCCATCAGCCCCAGGAAATCTAAACAATATATATATGTGATATTTGTTTTTTTCTTCTTCTTTATCTCATTGTAGCTCAAACCATTAGCATATTCTTGTCTTTTTCTTTCCCTGTAGAATGTGATGCTATACAAAGCATCGTTCGATCTAGAGATCATATCAACTATTCTCAGCAATGAGGCTGACAAGGATCGATGGAGCTCATCTCCACTCCTCCAGGCAGAACCAATCTGTCTAAGATGCCCAATAACCCTCAATATCTCAGCATTGTGGTCCATAGTACCCACTACAATCATAAATACAAATAAAATATCATTAAAAAAATAAACACATGATATAATGACATATCTAAGCAATGAAAAGTGTAAAACTAACGTAGGAAAAATAACAACATAAAGTAAATCTATTATTTAAATTTTAAAATTGATATTGAATTTTACAGTAAAGAATATACATTTAACATTTTTTTCATTTTAAATTTATCTCCTAAATTCAAGTATTAATTCCAATTTTCGTATGCATCTGTAGATAAAATGTCCTATGTGTATATGTTGATTGGGAAGCTCCTCTAGCTTATTTTAATGCTTGGATTATGAAGTTTCATTGAAATTGTGAGGTGCTCATTAAATCCCTTGCAGGACCAGCTCCCATACTGTGAGTAGAGGCAATGACTAGAGCCTAGAAGAGGCAGCATAATGTGCTATTGATGAATAAAATTCTAGTATAGGAAACAATTTTGTTAGATATGTAATTATTTGTTGTAGCGTGATATTTTTTGGAATCCAAAGTCCATTTAGAAGATCTTTCTTTATATGTAATTTGGGCCATGCATGGATTCCACTTGATTTTATTTTAGTTCTATGCAGTCTTTCTATATACCCATGAGAGGCTAAATGCATAATTTTGTATAGTGGATTTTATGGTTGTAAGGCTTCCACTGGATTCTATCATGTATGATAGTATGTGATTGGCATGTAATAAAACACATCAACCTCCCTATGTATCTTGATATTCATAGAGCCTATTATTGAACTTCATTGTCATGACCTTAACCAAAAAGTACCCTTCAGTCAAGAGGAAATATTTGTTAAGCATGGGAGGCTTCTATACCTTATTTTAACACTTGAATCAGGAAGTTTCAAGGGATTTACCAATATTTCAAATAGAGGCAAGGGATTTACCATGTTTGTTTATGTATTTTAGGGAAGATATGAATTCTACTTGATTTTTTTTTAGTTGTATGCAAGCTTGCAATATAATTGACAAACTTTGCATATTTGTTAATTTTGGTTTGGATTCACAAGGATGCTTGCGAATATACATATGCAAATAGTGAAGTTGATTTGTTTTTTATGAGTTGATTGCGGTGTTGGTTTATATTGGGCACGTAAATTACATATGCAAACTTGTAATGTGCTTGACAAACTTTCATATTTCTGAATTTTGGTATGAGTTCAGAACGATGCTTGTGAATATGGATATCGAAATAGTGAAATTGATTTGTTTTTAGGAGTTAATTGGGGTTTTGGTTTCAATTGGGCATGTGAATTTTGCGTATGAATTTTGGTAAATAGTCAAAATTATTTGGTTTTTATGATTAAATTGGACTTTTGGTTTCCATTGGCCATGTAAATTCCTTTATGGGCGTATAATTTAAAATATTTTGGTTTAATTTCAAATTAGGGAAAATAAAATAATGAATATGGGGATAATAACATGCGAGGATTTAAAGAAAATACCTCACAAAGAAGAGGTTTATCCCAAGGTAGAGTTTGTTTCCTTTTTTCTCACCCAAAATGCATTCACCCTCACTTGTTCTAGTCTGTCAAAGCTCCAATCAATGCGGCATTGTGGCGAAAATGACACGCTCAGTCCTTTTTAACCATAAAACAAGTTTTAGTATACACGGGCACATTTTTGCAAGGTAAAACAGGAGCAAGTGATTTGTATTACTAAAGCGGGGGTGCATTTTTGTGTACTATCCTAATTGGCATGCATGTCAGAAGCCTTGGGACTAGGCTTAGAAGGGTTAGGATTGCTTGGGATGATCTCTATTTTATGGATAAAGAGTGTTTGACTTCACTCTACCATTGCATCTAAAAGGTCCCTCAACTTTGTGCACTCACCCTTAAACTATGGACAAGATCAAGCTTTAATACTAATGATCTAGGTCGTGTCAAGGTGCATGCTAGGGACAACAATCGACTGAATGAGTCGAGAACTATGATGGTGGGAGCATAGAGAAAGAACAAGTAAAGAAGGAAACACACTATCTCGATAGAAAGCATTAGAGGAATTTTGAGGTATAAAATGGGACTCCTAAGGAAAATAATAAAATAATAAAATAATAAAATAATATTTATTAATTTTGGAGGAAAAAAGAAAAAAACTAATTTTTGTGTTCGTATTTTCAACATATCTCCCTGTGTTTTTACTCAAATTCCGATCAGGAGATCTCTTTGGATGCGTAATTTGATTTCTCATCCAACGAGTACCCACACTGCATACTTTTGGCTGATCTTGCTACCCCCAAAAAAATAAATACATGAAAAAATGTGATGATGACATCATCATCACATTTTTCATGTATTTCTTGTTTTTGGGGTAGCGGGGTCCGCCAAAAGTATGCAGTGTGGAAACTTGTTGGATGTAAAATCAAATTGCACATCCAAGGAGCCCTCCCAATCGAAATTTGAGTAAAAACATAAGGAGATATGTCGAAAATACGAACATAAAAATTAGTTCTTTTTTTGGACAAATATGTCAATTCAACCATTATGGTTGACTCATTTTATTGGAATTCTATTGGTTCTTGAATTCCAACTCACAATAACTTATTATTGGCGCGTTTTCTTATAAAGCCTATTTTAGACCCCAAA
The DNA here is from genome assembly GCA_001517045.1 of Pseudotsuga menziesii. Taxonomy (NCBI): domain Eukaryota; kingdom Viridiplantae; phylum Streptophyta; class Pinopsida; order Pinales; family Pinaceae; genus Pseudotsuga; species Pseudotsuga menziesii. The sequence goes on along the minus strand of LPNX010673140.1, from coordinate 151,708 downwards.
TTTCCTCTAATACATGCGCACAGACAATATGCAAGAATTCTAACAAATTTCTATTGTTACTTCTTCTCTATGAAGGTTGGTTGATGGTTACAATAATGTAAATGTTTATATAGATTATTGAGACATTTTGTTGACTACCCATTACATTCAGTTACAAGAATTTATAATGGTTCAGAAGCTCAACCCTCATAGACAATTGTAAGATAGAGACATTATGTCGATGTTCGACACGTGCCGACAAGGCATGTCGAGATGCTGTATGTCGAGCATGAAACCTGTCGAGGTGCAGACTTGCTGAACCTGTCGAAGCATTTGAAGTAGTCGAAGTGCTAGACTTTGTCGAATTTTATGATTCCCACAGCATTTTCTCACTTCCTCTCATGTAAAGTTGAAGCCGCTTGGGTTCCCATTTCTATTCATGCCAACTGGCAACTGCGTACATTAATCCATCTCCTTGATGATGCACGCAATCAAAGATGTTATTATTTTTTGTAGCGAGTGACAAAAAGTATGAGAGGATTCATAGTGGTGGTCGTCAAAATCTTGGGTGCCAAAATATTAGAATCCATTGAAATCCTAAGCTCTTGAAGAATGTAATCTCACTCGTTAGTTAGTTAGTTAGTTAGTTGAGCAATCATTTGGTGACAAAAAGTATTTTATTTCCTATGGTATTCACCCCATGGTATTGTTATGTTGTAGTACAGCCTCCCATCGCCTTTTGTGAGTGTACAAGAGCAGTGCTCCATTTTGTCAAATTTAAAAAAAAGGGAAGGAAGAAAGCTTAGTTATATTAACATGGCTAGTACCACCACATTGAAGCCAATTTGTCTACTTGTTCTGACCAATGCTAACTATGAGTTTTGATATATCAAAATGAAAACATTTCTTATGGTTGATAAACCAAAGTTAAATGAACGGCCCACAATGCCTCCATGATGCTTTTTAACTTATCTAAACTGTAAATTGATTTTTGACAGAAAAAGGAATCCATATATTATTCAAAGCCTAGTTAGTATGAACACTATGCATGGATTACATTTGATGAGTAAGTTTATAAGGGCCGGCCTGTTGTTTATCGTCATTTATTTCTTTAGATGTTTGTTTGACCCAAAGATGTTATGTAACTTTGCAATCCATTATAATGTATTTTGAAAAAGAAATAATACGAGATAAAAGTTCAATACTGAGATATGGCCCATGGAACCATTTTAATAGTATATGGAAAAAATAACGCTTCATGAGACAAAACTTAAAGCCATGCCATCTATGATTGACCTCATTTTAATCTATTTATAGAACTGACAGCCCTTTTGATATTATTGAAATTTCAAATAACTACAGTCGCCAATCTATATTGTCATCACAATACCATGATATAATATTTAATTATAGTGGTATAATTTGAAAATGATTTTCCTTTGAAATTTGAAAATCTCTCCATTGTTCACAAAACTCCTATATTTCAATTAAAAAACATAAAACTTTGCCAAATTTTAAATTTAATGCCATCACAATATCATGATGTTTAATTAATTGTAGCGGTGTGATTTCCAAACATTTTTCTTTTGAGTTTTTAAATGCTCTGAATAAGTCCCAAACCTCTAAAATTTCATAAACATATAACTCTTATATCAAATTTTAAATTATTTTGTTTTATTAACAACGGCTACCTATCATCATCTCAAATTGTTTGATCGTGGATTTCCTCTGACTAGATTTGTCTTACACATTTCTTATGGTTGACGATGAATAAAAAATAGATTATAAAATGCGCAACTAATAATTACAGTTATTAAAATTTGTAACCAATAATTTAGCAAAAACAATTTTGTAACAATAAGAATGAGAACGATTCCACGGCCTTCATTATCATCAAACTGCTTTAAAGGAAATGATGTAGAAATATAAAATCCTTCGTAACCAAAAGATGTAGAATCTAACATCCAAAAAAATGTAAAATTTTGCCGCGTCCTCGTCTTGCTCGGAGTAGTTGGAACCTACTACCATAATCTTAAAATTTAAATTTGTAACATATCCAAAATACCTCAATAGATTGAGATAGACACTATACAATTTCTATTTTTAATAACATCAAAAAAATTTAAAAACCCTTGTTCTATTTAATCATCATCTTTTTGCGCCGAGAGACGCATTCTACAACCCGGTATGAGGTAGAAGTGTAATTCCGCGCTCAACGTGGAGATGACAAGTGTCACATAAAAAAGTCGGCTTATATATCTATATATTTATACAAGTCGGCTTAATAATTAATAATCTTAGGTGTGTGTATATATATATATATATATATATATATTTGTAAGTAAATCAAAACACCTGTACACACTTCAAAACAATACTTACAAGCTGGACCTTTACGCGTGGATACCAGCTTTGACAGTGTGTGCAGCCTGGTCATTAACTATTTTTTAAGACGGTGGCTCTGGAGGCTTCGTCCTCTGTCACGAGCCTATAAGGAGCCCCCCTCATTGAAAACGTTGATAATGAACACTGTTGAAACTAGCACGTGGTAATGTTAATATGACAACTTTTATAATCAACTCTGTTGAAACTTTGAAACTAGTACGTGGTAATGTTGTAGATAAGATAAGTAGATCAGCTGTTAAGTTGTGGAGATCAGCATTCACAAATATTCAGTATGTGGCAGTTTATTTATAGATTTTAAGCTATTTAAGATTCAATGATTACAAAAATTTTGCCACAGTATTAAATGGGCTGCTGCATGCTAAATAATTTTCATCCTAAATTATAGAAAAACATGGACTTTGGAGTAAAACCACGGTCACAGTATTAAATGGGCTGCTGCATGCTAAATAATTTTCATCTAACTTATAGAAAAACATGGACTTTGGAGTAAAACCATGGTCTCACTGAATTGGCATAGATCCACACAATGATTTCGATAAGAGGGGAATGAGATAAATGGCTTGATTAATTTGGCATAGATCCACATAATGATTTCGACAACAGGGTAATGAGATAAATGGCTTGATTAATTTAGATAACAGGAGGATGTGATAAATGACTTCATCTCTCATAATAATATATTGGCCATCAACAAATAAATGAAAGAGGAGCTTTTGAACTTCCCTTATTGATAAAAGTGATTAGGGTATGTTATGTGACAACATTTTCTCATACTGAAATGTAAAACACCTCTTTTCTCTAGATGCAACTGTGTCTCACTGAAATTGACATAAATCTTTATAACAATACTGAAATTGACATAAATCTTCATAACAAAAAAATAAGATAAATGGCTTGATCTTTGATAGCAATATGGTCCACCAACAAATGAAAGAGGGGCGTTTGAACTAGCCACAGCCTTGATCGTACTACATAAACCAGTGACGATATGATAGTAATCGCCAAATCTGAGTGAAAGCCAGTTTGCAAAAACACAACCAATGTAAAAAATGGCTCAGATCGTGTGACACTGTATAACTAACATGATAGCTTACATTTATAATAGTAAATGGATTTATAATGTATTTTTTTTTAAATTATTATAAGTATATGGGTCACCTATGAGCACTGAAGAACTGCGACTCTTTTTCTCAACCATGTATACCTGCCTTACTTATTGTTTTAAGATAAAATATAAAAAATCAAAATAAAAAAAGTAAGGAAAAAAACAATGAAATAGTTAAATTAAATTTAATTTATGTAAATAACCTAAAATATTTTAAATTCTTATGCAATCTAGAATAAAGAAAATTCATCTATCAAATAAAATTTTAAATAAAGTAATTTACTTTAAAATAGACTAAAATTTTAAATAAAACAATTTACTCTAAAATAGACAATCCTAATGGATGGGTAACCTCTTACTTTTTGGTATCACAAATAATTAATTTTAAATGGATTACTTTTATATACTTTAGCATAATGGATTACTTTACATACAGTCCCAATGGATAAGCAACCTCTTACTTTTTGGTGCTACAATAATTAATTTTAAATGGATTACTTTTATATACTTTAGCATAATGGATTACTTTTATATACTTTAGCATCATAGATACAAGATGCTTAACTTATGTGATTTCCTTGATACAAGAGTTTTAAGAAAAGCTCATGATAGAATTGTTGAAGCAGGGTTTGCAATTGTTGAAGGAGGGTTTGCACTTCGAAATATTTGATCCCTCTAGGCGCATGATAGAGCCGGGTAAAGCTGGATCTAAGCTGGTTTTAATAATTACAATCTACCAAATATAATCACTTTAATGCCAAACTACATAAGAAAATCTTATTGAAAGTTATAATAACGTACAACCTTTACATTGGCCGCAAAACTATCTTTTGATTAAGATAACAATTACACATTAACCCTGTCTTTTAATTGTAGTTAACACTCTTCATAACAAGGTACCATACTTTGTACTTAATCTCATGGGCGCAACCGTGAGAGATTAAACATGAGTCTCCTCACTCAAGAACAACAAGGTTAGATATGATTTAGATGATAAAAGAAGCAAATTAAAAAGTAAGCGCATATACAACATATTTACTCTGCACTCTCTTTCGAGAGTTATTTCAATGCCTTTCCACCATTGGGACACAACTTTTGTAGCCACCACTTAAAGTCATGCAAATTCAACATACATATTAGTACTATATATTAGTTTACAAATTTAAGAGCATAAGTTTCATAAAACAAGATAAATTAAATCCATAAACAAAACTAACCATTACAAATACTTCTTTTAACTTGGGCGACTGAAAGCATGTCTACTACTTTCCTCCCAACCATAGGTTTCATTTGACGTATGTTTTTTCGTCTAAAGCCACCCCCGAGATGGGCGACGAATCCACTAACGTAAGGTTGTGAGAAAAAAGTCTCCATGTTTCAAGATAATATAGTGTTATATCCAAATTGAATACCTAGCATATGATTATGAGACTGATAATTCTTTGTCATCATAACAATTTTAACCATTACTCATGTCTAAACCATCATCGTGTTTTATCCATAAACGAAAGGGCATGTCAACATTCATCTATATTGTTACATTACAGTACTTAGGCAACCTTATTTCTTTAGGGTCCTCACATTGCTTAATTTGAGGGATACAACTAACTACCCGAAATTTGAGAGGATGTTAGCAACAAAGTATCCACCATTATTATAACAACATTTTCCCTACAATTTTACTGATGCCAATAAGTATTCATAAATTACCTATTACATCCAAGAGAAAATAAGCTTCTATATATTAATAGGTTTTCCATATATTAAGGATGACTTTTTTTTAATGTTCTAGTATTAATTATCAATTCCCTTCGTGTTTATTTGTAATGTACGCAACTTTTACCTTCAAGGAGTATAATTAAAAAAAATCAACAAAGTATCCATGTATACATTGGATCATACATTGATACACTTACTAGAACAGTTTCAGTTGTTCTACGAGTATAAATTCAGTAGGACATGAAATGCCATATTCGATTTCCTCAAACCAACATTGGAAAATTGTGAGCGAGTTCAAATCTCTCAATATAACATATATATTTAACCTATCAATTTAGTTAAATTTAGACCTTTGAATTTTAGACAATGCATAACCATTTAATGCATTCACTGGATTGAGACATTGGAAATCACATTCATTCGATCTATGAGATACATACCCTACAATTTTCATATAAAGCTTAACAATTTCGATATATTTGAAAAACATATATTGGTTTTATACTTGTGACATATATACTTGGTTGGTACCCCATAATTGTACTTATAAATATAAAACTCAGATCTGAACTTTAAAGAATTTATACCTTGATCCTTACATCATAACTACCTTTTATATACTAGATCTTTATATAAGTAACCTATATTTATCGTAGGCATGGAACAAGTTCAAATCTGATCTTTTAATTTAAAAAACAAAATATATTATACCCTATATCAAATAGCATGCACGTAACAAATTTAGATCTAATAGTGAGATATTTTAACAAGATATATTATACCTTATATGAAATCGTAGGTAGGTAACAAATTCAGATCTAATACTGAGATATTTTAACAAGATATATTATACCCTATATCAAATCACAGGCACAACAAATTTAGATCTAATACTCAGATCTTTTAACAAGATATATTATACCCTATATCAAATCATAGGCCGGTAACAAATTCAGATCTAATACTAAGATATTTTAACAAAATATATTATACCCTATATCAAATTGCACGCATGTAACATAATACAACCGAATCAAAAACTCTAAGAGTATTGCTCAGAACCATATAAAAATAAAGACATATATAAACAAAATACAACTGAATCAAAACTCTTCGAGCATGACTCAGATACAAATAAGAATGCAGACAATAATAAAAAAAATAGAGACAAATAAAAAACTATTTAGGGGAGACGCATGCAATGGTTTGATCGTGATCTAAATCCAAAATGAAAATGATTTCAGAGAAACACATACCGTGATTTGAATAGAATTTCCATCCGATGCAATGATTCTCCATTAGATTCCCTTTCTCATTTGTTGCCATTCTCCATTCGCATTGTTCTCCATTCGCTGAAATTCCCCATTAGCTTCGTTATACATTCATTTTTCTTCTCATTCAAATCATTTCCCCTTCATTTCCCTTCTCCTTATCCAGTGTTTCCAATATCGCCCTTTATTCCCAACATTTCTTCCTCTTATAAAACTCTCAACTGTTGATGTATTTGTAACTTCAGAATGTATTCACTTGTGTATTTCATGTATTGTACCCTAATGTTTATTCTGGGAAGTATTTGTAATATAATTGAGTCATGTCATTCCACGATGTTCCCATCGGGAAGTTCTATAATGTAAACAAGTCATGTCAAGTCATTGCGGTTAACACTCCTATTGTTCAAGGGTAAAAGTCCTCGCAGTTGTGGGGCCCTAGGGTTATTAGACTCTCCTAGAGAAGTCGGCCCTAGTGAGTTACTTTCAAGTCAGGAATTAGTATAAATAGAGAGTGAGCCTCTCTATTTATCACACACTTAATCACACTGAGTTGTATCACATAACTGAGGAAGAAGAAGTTGTTGGGGCTAGAAAGAAAGAGGCTACTATTGTCGGGAGATCATCTTACTATTTTTGGGGTTTTTCTTTTGGTGATGATTCTATATCTGAGAAAGTTGCATGGTTTTCTCCTTTATGGTTTCCCCAAGTAAAATATTTGTGTTCATTGTCTCATGTGTTTGATTGCTGTGCTTGTTATTTTCTCAGTGAAGATCCTAAGTTAATGCTAGCTTAAAATGATAAAAATCTAACATGGTATCAGAGCTAACCTGAGAAGAAGACACTGTGCAGCTGCAAAAACTAGGGCTTCATACTTTTTGGATCTCTCTCCACATTTTTTCAGCAAAAGAAGGTTGGGCTGACTCTCCTCCCTAGGGCGCATGTTTCTGTTGAAGCAGAATATGATTCTGAGCATTTTCAATTTTCTACCTCACATTGCTGCCGAAAATTAGGGCTTCCCATAGAAGTGGAATTTTCGAGTGAGCCTAGGCTTGGATTGATGTCCTCCTCAAAATCGAAGTTTAGAGATCAAGATCAAATATTTTTGTTGGACAGAGCTCCGGGAAATTCAAACCCTAATCTTCTCCTGAACAAGCTCCACAAAAATTCAGCTCTAGATCCAGATCCGACATCTTGACCTAGTAATATCTAAATATTTTGTATGTCCATTTGGGGTTCTTAGTTAAGATGTCTCATCATACCAAGCTTGATGAAAAGCTTGAGGGAGCTGATAAATTCCGAGCCTAGAAGTATATGATCTCCCTCGTCCTGGAAGAAAATTAGTTGGACTCCTACATCAATGAGAAGGTTCTAGTTCCAGAGGGAGATGAGGCTAAGGCCTTACACAAGAATAAATTGGTCATGGCTAAGAGGATTATTGCTAATTCAATCAAGGATCACCTCATACCATAGGTGTCTTCCCTAAAGACACCTAAAGCTATGTTTGAGTCCCTGACCAAACTGTTTGAAGGAAAGAACATAAACTGGAAGATGACCTTAAGGAACCAATTGAAGAATGTGAAGACCCAAAATGCGGGGACCATACAATCATACTTCACAAGTGTCTCCCAGATCAAAAAACACCTTGAAGCAGTGGATGAAGAAGTGGAGAATGCAGAGATTGTAATAACCACCTTGAATGGTCTCCCTAGGACATGGGATTCTTTTATTCAAGGGATCTATGCCAAAAAGAAGCTAGTCAAGTTCAGTAAACTATGGGAATAATGCTCTCAAAAACAAGATCAGATAGAAGCTCGAGAAGAAAAGATGGGAAGTGAAGATCAAGCTCTCATAGTACAATCCAAGAAAACCAGAACTAGCCACCACAGAGGTAAGCACTCTCACCAAAAGAGTAACTTTAGAAATCCTAGAGATATGTCTAAGCACATTTTCTATACATGTGATGAAAGATGACACTTTTCTAGAGATTGTCCTAAAAAAAAAATTAGCTCTCACAAGAAGGAAATAAGAGAAGACACCATGCTCATGCTACAGAGGATGATGAACCTTCCACAAAGAGAACCAGACAACACAGTGATGATTCTTTAAGTGATGAAGAATATGTTCTAATTTCCACTCTCACGGGAACTATCACACATGGAAGCAATGATTGGCTTATGGACAGTGGTGCTTCCAATCATATGACATGATTCAAGGAATCCTTTGTGAAACTATCTGAACATGAATCAACTCACAAGGTGAAAATTTGGAGATGACTACCAGTATCCAATAAAAGGCAGTGGTGAATCCTCATATAAGCTAGACTCTAGAAAGTCTATCAAGATTAAAGATGTATTGTTTGTACCTGGACTAAAGAAGAACCTCTTCTCCATATCTGCATTGGATGCAAAAGGAATGAGGGTTGCATTTTTAGATGGCCAAGTTCTCATGTGGCCAAAGGGAAAGTTTATTGATGATGCAGTAGTGATTGGGGAACAAGAAGGAGGGCTGTACAAATTGAAGGGCCAACTAGAACAAGCTTTGGTTCATGAATCGGTAGAACCAATTGAGCTTTGGCATAGAAGGCTTGTACATGTGCATTACAGAGCACTACCACTTGGAAGCAAAGGTGTTGAAGGTCTCCCAAAAATGCAGACAAAACATGAAGGTGTATGCAAAGGATGTGCGAAAGGGAAGAACACAAAGAAGACATTTCCAAATAGCGAGAGCAAGGCAAAAGGAATATTTGAAATCATCCACTTCGACGTATGCAGTCCAATGTCATCTAGTTCATTAAGTAGGTATATATACTATGTTTCTTTTATTGATGATTTTTCTAGAAAGATATGGATATACTTTATGAAGAACAAAGATGAAATATTCATCAAGTTCAAGGAATTCAAATCCTTTATTGAGAGCCATACTGAAAAGAAGATCAAGACCTTTTGATCAGATAATGGTGAAGAATTCACATCAAATGAATTCAAAGAGCTATGCAAAGACGTAGGGATTAAGAGGGAGTTATCCACTCCATATAATCCACAATAGAATGGGATTGTGGAAAGAAAGAATAGAACGATCATGGAAGCAACAAGGGCCATGCTTCATGATCAAGATCTTCCCATGCACATATGGACAGGAGCTTCTAGGACAATGGTATATGTACAGAATCGCAATCCACATAGAGAACTCAAGAACAAGACACCTGAAGAAGTATTCTCCGGCAAGAAACCAGAATTCAACCATCTCAGAATATTGGGTTGTCCTATATACATACACATTCCGGAAGAAAAGAGGATGAAGTTAGATCCTTTAGAAAAGAAGGGTATATTTGTGGGATACTCTGAAAGCTCGAAGGCTTACAGAATATACTTCCCAGGATTCAAGAAGATCGAAATCAGTAGAGATGTAAAATTTGACAAAGATTCATCCTACATCAAATCTAGGAAGAGATCGACTGAAGAACCTGAAGAAACAAAAACACCCAAAATTCATGATACAACCATGAACGAAGAAATTCAAGAATAGGATCGATAATTAGAAGAACCTCAAGCACCTGTGGATCCACCTCAGGAGAATAATCCTCACAAGAGGAAACCTGCTACCCTACGTGAAATTATCCAAGGTGCAGAAAGATTTGGAGCTTCAGAAGAAACACACAGAGGAAGGAAGAGAACTAGGTCCTACTCCAGTTATGTAGCCATGCTATGTGACATTATTGATAAAGAACCTTCCAACTATGAAGAAGTAGCAAAAAGAAAAGAATGGAAGGATGCTATGATCGAAGAGTATCAATCGATCATGAAGAATGATGTTCGGGATGTTGTCCCAAGACCAAAAGGGAAGTCCATTGTAACTTCCAAATGGATCTACAAGATCAAGCATTCTGCAAATGGTAGCATAGAGAAATATAAAGAAAGATTCGTCGCTCATGGATTCTCCCAGAAAGAAGGAATAGACTATAAAGAAACTTTTGCACCTGTATCCAGATATACTTCCATTAGATCAGTACTTGCTCTGGCTGCAGTGATGAAATGGAAGATACACCAGATAGATGTCAAGACTGCCTTCTTGAATGGTGTAGTAGAAGAGAAAGTGTATGTGGAGCATCCACTCGGTTTTGAGACACATGATAGAGAGTCGCATGTGTGTAGATTGAAGAAATCCATGTACAGTTTGAAACAAGCACCTAGGACATGGTATGGCAGAAGTGATGGCTTTCTATCTAGTTTGGGCTTTACCAAAAGTAAAGAAGATTCCAACCTTTACTACAAGGTTGAAAAAGGTAAACCAATGATACCCCTACTGTGTGTGGATGATATGTTTGTAATAGGTATGGATGGGTTGATTGCTGATACAAAGAGGAAGCTTGCTGCTGAGTTTGAAATGAAATACTTGGGTATGATACATTATTTTCTAGGCATGGAGGTGTGGCAGAATGCAGATGGAATCTTCCTCATATAAGGGAAGTATGCAATACAGAACCTAAAGAGCTTTGGGATGATGGACTGGAAGGCCATAACCACACCTATGGCATCGAACCTGAAGCTATTGAGTGATGCTTCATCAGAAGTGGTTGATGCTACGATGTATCGTCAGATGATTGGGTCCTTGATGTACCTAACGAACACGAGACTAGATATTTGCTTTGCTGTGAACACCTTGAGCCAGTTCTTGACAGATCCAAGACATGTTCACTTGATTGCTGCAAAGCATATTCTGAGGTACTTGAAGGGTACAGTTGATTATGGGCTCAAGTATGAGGCAAATCAAAAGATTAACTTGGAGGGTTATGTTGATTCGTATTGGGTAGGTAGTGCCATCAATAGGAAGAGCACTACAGGATGCTGCTTCACTATGGGATCAGGTGTCATCTCTTGGTTTAGCAGGAAGTAGTCCTATGTAGCACTGAGTACGACTGAAGCAGAGTATGTCGCATCTTGTTCAACTAGTTGGGAGGTAGTGTGGATGAGAAAGCTACTGTCTGATTTATTTGATCTCCAGTTGGATGCTACTTGTATATATTGTGAAAAACAGAGTTGTGTGAAGTTGTTGGAGAACCCGATGTTCCATGACAAGTCAAAGCATATCGAGATCAAGTATAACTATATCAGGGATATGGTGTAGAGAGGAGTAGTGAAGCTCCAGTATGTTGGGACGAACAAATAGATAGCTGATGTGCTGATGAAGCCATTGGAAAGAGTGAAGCTTGAGTACTTTAGGGAGAAGCTTGGTGTTCTCCAGATCGAGGTTCCCTCTAAGAGGAAATGATGAGTCAGAGAGCCATTCTGACATGCTGAGAGGATTAGGTTCCTTCCATGGTCATATGTAAGGGTTGATCCGTTCTGTCATTATGAGAGGATTGGTTCCTTCCATGTTAGATGTGAGTGCTGAGCCATTGTGATGTGATTGTAGGATTGGTTCCTACATAATCAGATATAAGTGTTGAATGCCATTCTTGGAATGGAGGCACCTGGTTAGTTACCAGGAATACTCAGTCTAGGACTGAGGGCCATTTTGATATGACTGTGGGATGTAGTCTCACATGATTAGATATAAGTGTAGGGCCATTTTGATGTGATTGAGGGATGTGTTCCTACTTAATCAGATATAAGGGTTGATGCCATTCTCTAGGATAATGGACGCACCTAGTCAGTTACCAAGAATCCTCCATCTGGGACTGAGGGCCATTCTGGTGCGATGTGTTTACACATGGTCAGATGTAAATGCAATGCCCTTTCAATGGGGTGTGTTCGAACATGGTCAAATGTAAGTGCATATCCCTTCTGATGCAGTGTGTTCACACATGTTCGGATGCAAGTGTGGAGCCCTTTAGATGCGGTGTGTTCACACATGGTCGAATGTAAGTGGAGAGCACTTTCGATGTGGTGTGTTCACACATGGTCGAATATAAGTGCTAATCCATTCTGCCGCAATGTTTTTACACGAGGTCAGATGTGAGTGCTGGGCCTTTCTTACAAGATGAGGTCAGATGTGAGTGTTTGGCATGCCTTTCTGACAAGATGAGGTCAGACGTAAGAGCTGGGTGGGCCATTTTGACTTAGGGTCAGATATATGCGCTAAAGAAGACCTACATGAAGGCTCGGCCTACAACCAACATGAAAAAGGGCTGGCTCTGTAGAAATTCCTATGACGAGAAGAATCAAGAGATAGCACCATTTTGAGATAGCACCGATGATAATGATCCATACTTGATGATAATCTAGATCAAGTGATGATCCAGATCAAGTGATGAGCCAGATTTGATGATGATACAGTGATGATGATCCAACAGTGATGATCTGGATCGAGTGATGATCCAAATCCTATGATGAAGAAGACTTGAAGATGAATACAACTTAAATATGAAGATGATGAAATGATCCAGTCGATAAAGAGAAGAAGACCAATGCTGAAAATTGTATCAAAATAATACCTTCCTACTTAAGAGGGAGTGTTGATGTATTTGTAACTTCAGAATGTATTCACTTGTATATTTCATGTAAGGTACCTCGATGTTTATTTCGGGAAGTATTTGTAATGTAATTAAGCCATGTCATGCCACAATGTTCCCATCGGGAAGTTCGATGTTCCCATCGGGAAGTTCTATAATGTAAACAAGTCATGTCAAGTCATTGTGGGTAACCCTCCTATTGTTCAAGGGTTAAAGTCCCTGTAGTTGTGGGGCCCTAAGGTTATTAGAATCCCTGAGAGAAGTCAGCCGTAGTGAGTTATTGTCAAGTCAAGAATTAGTGTAAATAGAGAGTGAGCCTCTCTATTTATCACACACTCACTCACACTTAGTTGTAGCGCATAGCTGAGGAAGAAGAAGTTGCCATGGATAGAAAGAAAGAGTCTACTGCTGTCAGGAGATCATCTTACTATTTTTAGGGTTTTTCTTTTCATGATGATTCTATCTCTGAGCAAGTTGTAGGTTTTTCTCCTTTATGGTTTCCCCAAGGAAAATATTTGTGTTCATTGTCTCATTTGTTTGATTGATGTCCTGTTATTATCTCAGTTAAGATCCTAAGTTAATGCTAGCTTAAAATGATAAAAATATAACATCAACAACCCCCCCTTATTTTAGTAGTTCTCCTAGCTGTAAGAATTGATATCCCTCTTGATATCAATGATGAGCTCTCGAGTGCTCATATTCCCACCTCGAGATATACTAGACAATATAATTAATGACATAGACAATTATCCTCTAAAATCCAGGGTTTAAAAAATCCAAAATGAATAGATTCTTGTATATTGATGAGGAAAATGAAAAAAACCATTTTCCCTCGAAAACACTGCCTCCAATCTATCTTTCGCCCCTAATTTCTAGAGAAAATCTACTCAAATCACTCATTCGCCCCCAATTTTCATTAATAGAGACTCCTAACGGTTATTTTGACCTCCATTTTCTTGTAATGCAGGCATATGGTTGTATTCAACTATATTTTTAGTCAATTTCATGTGATAACTTCTATGATAACATGATTTCCAGTATTGGAGGAAAAATAAGGTGCTATTTTGTTCTATATAAAGGCTAGAATGATTCATGGTTCACCCACATCGGATTACAGTTACACGGTGAAGGTTCTAGTTAATGTTGTTTGACTTTTCATTCTTAGTTTTGTAGACATTTTAATCTTCGCATAACATATCCATTGTCAAAATATCGGGTCTTTAAGGGACATGTCACACATGCAATTTATCATAGAATACATGATTGCATCACACTTTTTATCTAATAATTAACATGATATGAATTTTATCATTATTTCCAAGTTTTTTATCCACTGTTACAATGGGTTATTATATTGTAAATTTACCTTTTATTGTTCCTTCTATCATGGATTATTTTCTAGGCTTGTTAAATTCTAGGGCACTCTTGATTCTTAGGGATAATTTGGGGTTATTAGTGTTTTATTCTATCCTAGGAGTACTGGTTCCATGAAAGTGTTATAGAGATCAAAAGATATGATTTATTTTATCCCTTGTCCTGTTTAAACTATCAAATGACATTTATATGTTTTTAGTGGATGCTACTCTTGATGGAGAGATGCCAAATGGCTTTTGTATATTCAAATTTAATTGGACCCATTTATTTAAAATGTTCTTTTATTAGGATCTTTCTATTCAATTATTATTGGACCTAAGGTGTTAATGAGAATGTATATGTTCATATTTCACTATGTCTCTTATTGCTGATGTTTGGGATGTGTGTAATATAAATGAATCCACACTAATTATAATGGAGGGGCTGCAATGGAATTCTCATTATTTTGGTTGTGTTCTTGTAGAGTTGTCCAAAGAATACTAGTAGATTCTTTTATTTGTATTGAGAAGTTTGTGACAAGTATAATTTTTTATTCATATTGGCAAGTTCGTCAATTTTATCCGTGGCCTAAATTTGTTGGGTTCGGTACTTGTTTTATGATTTTATTTGTAAGGTTCATTCAGAAGTAAAAAAAATTTCGGTGATTTCGTTTTATGTGCAATTTCTATCATCATCCAAAAATGGATCTAGTTATGTATGATAAATATATGATTTATTTTGAACATGATACTTGATTTCCATCATGATTGTATATAATATATATAGGGAATGTTTGACCTAAGATGTAGATATTGTGTTATTTGAGAGTCTAGTCTTTTGCATTCAATGAGGGTGCTAAGATAAATTTATCACAATTTGCATGTTTTCAAAATTTTCAAGGACATGAATACAAACACCTCCTCAGTTTGTCTAAGAAAAAAAGTCTTTAATAGAGTAGTTCCAATGATATGTGTGATGATGCATTAATGTGCTTTCTATTCTTGTGATTGTATGTTCTTATTTCTAATAACCATTGCAAGTTTCTAACTAACTCTAAAAATTCTAAATCAAATGATATAATTCATATTTTGATTGTCAACAAAAGAAAGGAAAAAGTGGAATTCGTATCTATAAACAGATAAGCATGTTATATTTTTATTAGAGGGTACAGCTTAAAAATAAGAGATTTGGAAAATAAGTTTATTGAGAATTTATACACTATGTTAAGGTTGTGCATTTCAATAATACTCCACATTGTAGTAATGGTTCATGGGTTCCATAACCACTCCAGAGTGTGAACTGTTCAATTCTAACAGTTTGTAAATATGTCAAGATTTGGGTCCCCACATGTCCATTGGGCCATTAAGGGGACAGATAAAAAGTGGAGTCACTAGTACAAAATGAGGAATTAGCTACTACGTGACTAAAATTTTTAGTCCCCACAGATTTTTCAAGTGATTTACTACTAATTATGAGCAACTTTTATTGACCCAACTATAAACGACTAAAATTAATGACTAATTTAGTCACCAATTAACAAATATGACTAGATAATAAGTGACGGAGTTAAAAATTACTAACATAAATGACCAATTTAGTCACGACATAAAAAATGACTAAGTAGAAGAATATTAATTAGTCATTTATGTTAGTGATTTTTATTTGTGTCATGGAAACTTGCAATTTTGACAATGAAGTCTAAATTTTGTAAATTGTCTACATTTACATTCTATTTGTAATATTGGTGCCATGCACCTCGATATTCAGAAATCCAACAAAGAAATTGCATGAATTTTCTCTTCACCATATTTATCCCTGCTGCACCATTAAAAAAAACTATTAAGCACGCGCTAAAGGAAAATTAGGTTCCTATAATTACAAATTAGGTAGAACCAGTACCATATCGATACCTAGAAGCATCATAACTAGTTGTTGGTCCTTCAATGTAAGAGTCCCAAGTCCCATAATGAGGTGCTTTTCTAACTTCAATATAGCTATCATGATCTGTGACTGTCGAACTACCTACACTAGTCGACGTAGCTTCACCAGGACCAGTTCCTTTAAATGTCGTAGCATTTGATCCATTAATAATTGAACCAGTGGAAGAACCAAGAACAATATTTTAACCAATCAAAGACTCAATTATAATTAAACTGGGGTGCTGACCCAAAACTAGTCTTACATACATATGTAGTAAAGGTAGAGGCCCGACCCCATCTCAGAGTTTCAGGTAAATATTTCGATTCCTTGACCTCTTACATGCCTGACCTTGAAGAATATGGTACATATAATGCATTGATGACCTCTCCTTATCACTATCAAGTAAAAATTCCTTTATGCATTAGTCTCTAGGTAAATTTTGCATCTGAGAGTCCTAAGTCCACCCACTTGATTCATGATGTGCACAATGTGAGAGTCCCAAGTCCCATACTAAGGTGCTTTTTGAAATTTAAAATAGAGATCATGATTTGTGACTCTTGAACTAGCTATGCCACTCGACGTGGCTTCACTAGGATCATATCCTAATTTAAATGTCATAGTAGTTGATCCATTAATTGAACTAGTGGAATCACCAAGAATAATATTTTAACAAATCGAAGACTCAATTATAAATTTGGGTACTAACCTAGAACCGGTCTGATATCCCTAACAAATCTTCCATATTTCCTTACCCATATATGGAAGGAAGTATTAAAAAAGAAATGAAACAGTATTTGAAGGCCTATTTTTATAAGGATTGACCTCAGAACAACGCGCAGACCATATATAGAGTTAAGGAATCTCAAGAAACAATCACGGTTCAGTCTAGCAGACTCAAAAAAGGTCACAATCAAGCTTAGAATCCCAAAAATTATGTGTAAAAAGGTCACGTCTTAGTACAAACAACTCACAAAGGTCACAACTCTTTCCAAACATCCCACAGAGGTCATGGTTTTTTCCAAACAACCCACAAAGGTCATGGTTATGTCCAAAGAACCCAATTTTTAACTTTTGCTCCTAGAGACATGCCTATTTGTTTTTATCGATGCGTGGAATCACTTAGTTATTTTTTATTTCCCATAATATAGGTTCTTTGCAAAATGTAGTCTCCCAAGTGCTACTTTTAGTTGTTATGTTTATGGAATCTCCAATCTATATAGAAACCTCACAAACATCACGTGGGAAAAAGTTAGCAATCTCTTCGAGTTTCCATAAAGTAAAATCTATTATTTATTTCTTATAAATAATTAATACAAAGTGTTGAAATAATAATTCCATAATTTATGCATTGTATCAAGTTTCCAAATTTCAAAGCAACCTTTAGCAAAAACTCTACCTCATAACTCTTGTTTTAATATATATTAACATAAATATTAATATTTCATATAATTATAGTTATAATATA
>LPNX010673140.1:71121-126226 GCA_001517045.1 Pseudotsuga menziesii | reverse complement strand
ATAATAAATTACAATGAAATAACCATGCTTAAGTCTATAATCATTGAAACAACATTGATTGACTTAGACTTAGGAAGTAAGGGTAAATAGTATTCCATCATGGAATGATGCAGTTATTTGTTTACATTAATCAAGCTTATAATATCAAGGAGTTTTTACAAGTAGTAAGTTTCCCTACGGAATGTAAATAACGATCAGTTTGACATTTTAGTAAAGACTACGATATTGTATGTGATTACATTAGTACATGCAATACGTCATTAATGCAAGTAAGAAAGTTGAGAACATGTTAGTGAACAATTGGTTTGTACATATAAGTAATAGGTTGATACTTACCATAACTAGTAAGTTAAAAATGAAATCTAATCGTATATTCTAATGAGAATCTTACTATAAGTATCGATAGAAGCTCTTCCATGTATAGAAACAAATAGTACGTATAAGTCTAACATTGCAAGTTAAGCATGTTAAAATAGAAATGAATATACGACAAATATTACAAGCTTAGAGTTCACAGTAAATAGCTTTGGTACCGTCAAGCTTGATAAAGAAAGACAATCGTTTATCTGAACTTTGCCTGGAAGAAAAACTAGAGAAAATAAACTACTTTACTTCATTGAAGTTTGCTTGGAAATTATCAGCTTATTTTATCAACATATTATTTCGCAAAATAGAAACACTTCTTGATACTTTATGAATTTAAAACGTCTACTTGTTCGATCGTACCTGTAAACCTGTAAGAACCAACAATCTGTCTACATTAGCATAAATGCTAAGTAAGCCATGGATTCAAAGTTAGATTCCACCTACTTGCCATAAAGCAGACTCATTAGTAAAACTTAAAGAAAATAGTATGCAAGTAAATCTTATTTACGCTACGAAAAAGAAGTTTCTTTAGTTAACATAATTTGAAAATGTGTAATACTAATCGTTATACTGTTTCATTTTATGCTAAGCATTAGCTGTTAGTAAACCGCATATCCAGCATTTTATGTTATCTCAAAATTTTAAATTTTTGTGAAAATTTGGGGTTTCGACATGTGGTATCAAAGCACAAGGTTCAAACACTAGGCCTTGATGACGCCCAACTAGCTTTTATGAAATAGTGATTTTGAATTATTTTGCTGATGTATTTTCTTTTAAATGTCATTTAACAGAGAAATTGTTTTTGAAGTTCAACAAACAGGTATGGAAAGGTTGGAGGAATATGCAGAGGAGAATTCTCCATTTACTGAACTAGAAAAATTACCAAGAGATCCTATACCAGAGGATTTGACCACCAATTCCTCAGAACTGTTACAAACCGTAAAAGACCTAAAATCTGAAATGGAATCTGTAAAACAAGAGAATGAAAGGATTCTAAGGGCTTAGGAGGAGCCGAATAAGATCCTAGCAGAAAGGTTTCAAACTGAGGGTAGGGGTAAAAGAACTAAATCAGAAGATACAAGTCATCAACATAAAAATTAAAAGATTAAGCAGACTAAAAATGAAAGCAGCTCATCTTCAGAGGTGTTTGGTGAGCAACGTAATTTTCATTCTACTAGTGATAGTAGTGATGACAACCATTATACTAAAAAGAGAAAATCTAAACCCTATGAGGAAATTTCTGGGGAATTCAAAAAGATAAAACCACCAACATTCAATGGAGAGAGTGAGAAGGGGGAGGAAGCGAAATATTGGTTATCTGGGATGAAAAAGTACTTCCAGATCTATAACTATTCTAACCAATAAAAGGCTAGAATGGATATCTACAATAACTCAAGAAAGGCTGATATTTGGTGGTAGGACTTGAAAAAAGGGAAGGGAATAAAAGAGAAGAACGTAAATTGGAGTACCTTTAAGTGGTACTTTAAAAATAAATTTCTGTCTGAGCAATACTATGAAGAGAGAACAAAAGAATTTTATGAGATTAAATTAGGACCAATGACTATGAAAGATCTAAACAACAAGTTTTTAAGCCTACTTAGATATGTTCCATACCTTGTAGATGAAAAACCAAACGTACAACAATTCCTCAGCTATCTACCTTATCTTATTAAGGACAGGATTGAGTATGACAATCCAAAGACTTTGGAAGAAGCCATGAGGAAAGCTAACTTCTGTCATGAACAGAATCGGAAGAAGGAAAGCATGGCTAACTAGAAGGCCAAGAAGAATAATAACCATTATGATCAAAAGAAGAAAGAATTTGTGCCCAACAGAAATTTTAAGAACAATAAGGCTAGGAATTTTCCTAACAAGAATTTCCAAGGGAATAAGAGTAATTCACCAAGAAATCAAAATAATTCTAAGGGTAAAGAACTTGCTAATAACCTTGGTAATTACACCAAGAACTTTGAACGTAAAGAAACTATAAAGTGCTGGGAGTGTAATGGCCCACATTATGCCTCAGTCTATCCTAATCATAAAAGGACTGTGAGTAATGTTCATACCATATAGGATGAGATGACTATTGGAGAATTAGCGAGGACTATGCGCAAAATCAATGCAACCTTGGAGAATCGACAAGCAGAATATCAAAATTCCATGGTGGAAGTAGAAGGTATGATAAACCAAACCGCTATAACTATTTTAATTGATCCAAGATCTAGTCTCAGTTATATTTCACCTAAAATGGTAGAAAAATGTAAGTTACCTATTGAAAAATTTGAAAATTCTTGGTTGGTTCAGTGAGCCACTGGTCCTAAAATGAAGGTAACTTGTTATGTAAAAGAATGTGTAGTAGTTATGGATCAATTTGAAACTGTTATAAAGCTTAATGTATTACCTCTTGGTTCTTATGACTTACTCATCAGTATGGATTGGTTAGAACAACATAAGGTAATTTTAAATTTTTATGATAAAACCTTTACGTGTCTAAATAGTGATGGAAAACCAGTAAGTGTAAAAGGAATCCCTAGAAAAACCACCATAAGGCAAATTTCTGCTCTGCAACTTAAGAGAGCTGTTAGGAAGTCTTGTAAAGCTTCTGCAGTAGCAATAAATGATAAGGAGAATTTAAATAAGATAGATAAATTAAAATTGGAAGATATACCAATTTTAAGAGAGTATGCTGATGTATTTTCGGAAGAAATTCTAGGACTACCTCCGAAAAGGGAACTGGATTTTACCATTGAGCTAGTACCTGGTGCATTACCTAGCTCAAAGGCCCCTTATCGAATGAACATACTTGAAATTAATGAATTAAATTCACAATTAAAAGAACTTATTGATAAAATGTATATTTGACCTAGTGTGTCTCCCTGGGGGGCACCTATCATCTTCGCTAAGAAAAAGGACGGAACCATGCGACTTTGCATATATTACCGTTAGTTGAATAAGATGACCATTAAAAATTGATATCTGTTGCCTTGCATAGATGATCTGCTTGATCAACTACGTGGAGCCACGGCGTTTTCAAAAATTGATTTAAGGTCTGGATATCACCAAGTTAGGATTAAAGATGAAGATATCTTTAAAAGAAATTTTAGGACTCAATATGGTCATTACGAGTTTGTCGTCATGCCACTCGGGATCACTAATGCCCCAACTATTTTTATGTGTCTAATGAACAATGTTATGCATAAATATCTGGATACGTTTGTAGTCGTGTTTATCGACAATATATTAATCTATTAAAAAATTGAAGAAGAACATAAAGAACATTTAAAAATTGTTTTGCAAGAGTTACGTGATCATCAACTCTTTGCAAAGTTTAGTAAATGCGATTTATTCAAAGATAAGATTCAGTACTTAGGTCATGTGGTGACTAAGGAAGGGATTTCGGTGGATCCTAAAAAGATAAAGGCAATCGAAGATTGGCCGGTCCCTAAGGATGTAACTGATGTTCAATTCTTCATGGGAATTACCAGTTACTACCGAAGGTTCATTGAAGGTTTTTCGAGAATCGCGAATCCGATAACTTCTTTGCAAAAGAAAGGAAAGAAGTTTGATTGGAACCAGAAATGTGAGGAAAGATTTAAAAAGTTAAAAACTTTATTAACCAGTGCACCTATTTTAAGAATAGCTGATCCAAATAAAGAATTTGTGGTGTGCATTGACACCTACAATGATGTTTTAGGCAATGTTCTGACTCAAGAAGGGAATGTTATTGCCTATGAGTCTAGGAAATTAAAAGTTCATGAAAAGAATTATGCAACTTATGATCTGGAATTAGCTACTGTTATACATGCTCTAAAGATGTGGCATCATCACCTAATTGAAAGAAAATTTTATTTAATGACTGATAATAAAGGACTAAAGTATCTATTAGATCAACCTAATCTAAATGCCAGGAAAGCTAGGTGGCTAGCCTTTCTAAGTGAGTATGATTTTGAAATTTAGCACATTAAAGGTAAATACAATAAAGTTGTTGATGCATTAAGTAGGAATGCAAGGCTGAATTTCATAGCAGTTATTAGCACTTATACAATAGATCTGGATGAACAACTTAAAGCAGGGATAGAACAAGATGAAATTTACCAAAACTTACAAGCTAAAGCAAAATAAAATCCAACAGAAAGCTTAAGTAAACGGTACAGTTTGAATGCAAAATAATTTTTACTGTATAAAGACAGAATATATGTACCTAACGTACCTAAAGTTAAGTTGTTAATTTTGGATGAAATCCATAAAACTCCATACTCAGGTCATCCAGGCTATCAAAAGACTATAACTATGTTAAGAAAATAATATTTTTGGCCAAATATGAAGACTGAATTAGTAGAGTATATTGCTAGATGTTTTGAATGTCAGTAGGTGAAAATTGAACATCAACACCCAGGGGGATTACTTTAGCCATTACCCATTCCTAGCTAGAAATGGGAGATAATTAGTCTCAATTTTGTTACTGGACTGCCTGGAAATCAGAATTTAAATGATTCTATCATGGTAGTGGCCGATAAGTTAAGTAAAGCAGCTCACTTTATACCTGTTAAAACTACGTATAAAGCTACAAACATAGTTGACATCTTTCTAAAACATATTTTTCGACTGCATGGAATACCAAAAGTCATAATCTCGTATAAAGATCCTAAATTTACAAGTAACTTTTGGAAATATCTGTTTAAAGGATTAAACACTACATTAAATTTTAGTACATCGTTCCATCCTCAAATAGATGGACAAACTGAAAAAGTAAACCAAGTACTGGAAGATTTATTAAGAATGTATGTGAAAGACCAGCTAGGTAAATGGGAGGATTATTTGCATATGGTAGAATTTGCTTATAATAATAAATATCAGGCATCAACCAGATTTAGTCCTTTCGAAATCTTGTATGGAAGGAAATGTAATACTCCTATCTCTTGGAGTAATCCAGTGGATAGATTAGTATTAGGTCCTGAACTATTAAAGGAAATGGAATAAATTGTAAAGAAGATACAGGGTAATTTGAAAGTTACGCATGATCAACAGAAAAGTCAAGTAGACCTTAAAAGAACTCCAAAGGAGTTTTAGGTAGGTGAACATGTTTTCATCAAGGTGAGGCCCAAAAAGAGCTCCCTGATATTGGGAAGTTGTGCAAAACTAACACCTCGTTACTGTGGTCCACTTGAAATACTGTCTAGGATTGGACAAGTAGCTTATCAATTACCGTTACCACCAAATTTAAAAGTACATAATGTTTTTCACATTTATGTATTAAAGAAATATGTTCATGATGCTACTCATGTTGTTAACTTGAATGATATACAGGTGGAATGAGAAGGAGATTTTCTGGTGGAACCGGAGTGTATCCTAGGGCGGAGGGAGATCACACTCAGGAACAACACCATTGGTCAGGTGAAGGTGCAATGGAAG
This sequence comes from Pseudotsuga menziesii, assembly GCA_001517045.1. Classification (NCBI taxonomy): domain Eukaryota; kingdom Viridiplantae; phylum Streptophyta; class Pinopsida; order Pinales; family Pinaceae; genus Pseudotsuga; species Pseudotsuga menziesii. The sequence continues at coordinate 120,448 of LPNX010673140.1, read as the reverse complement.
AACCTTAGTCCAGAAGAAGCCACTTGAGAATTGGAACGTAAAATGCAAGATGCATATCCAATTATGTTCCAGGGGAATTCTGAGGATGAAGAATAAATAACGTCGAGGACGATGTTATGTTATAAGGGGGTGTGTATGTCACATGCCCCAATTTTGTAAAAAACAATTTTATATTATTTGATATTATTTGAAGACAATATGTTAAATTTTATGCTAAGATTAAATTGATGACTCATTAGAGTCAAGGATATTTAATCTAATTCTGAATATTTTTATTATAATTAAATAAAGGTGGAGACAACAACTTAGGAGAGTTGTTAAAAGAGTGTTTACTGGTCAAATTGGTGGAGGAGACTGGGTGGAGAGAAAACAGACATGTGGCAGCATCCTCAAACCACTTACAACTATTGCAGGTTGCAACCTCCCTACATTTGGGGTCATGATTCCCCAAGAAAGTGGGATCAAAGCAGGTGGCTCAATCAATGACAACTGACCCAAAAGACCTAGGAAATCTTTGTAAAAATGTCCATTGAAGGGAGCTAAGGCTACTCATTCTAGAGAAGTGATCATTTAGGTGAATGTACTTCAAAGAAATTCAATGGAAGGGAATTGTGGAAAGAGTTTGAGGGGATAAATTGGTGAGTGATCTAGTGCAGTTTTTAAGCTGAAAGATCTTATTGCTCAGTGCAGGGTGTTTTACTTAGTCATTGGACTAGTCTACTCTTTGCATGCTCCACCAGTTCTTAGCCAAGAAGACCAGGAACATGCTCAGGGGTCATGAGGAAGTGTTGTTTGAGAGCTCTCCAGGAGTCGGTAGGGAGGAATGGCCTCCCAACGCTGTTGTTGTCTATCGTATTCAGGCTATACATTATTTTTTTTTACCATTTTAGATAGATAAATATGAATCTGACTATTAAATGAATGTTTAATATTCAGTTGTAACATGTTAGAATTAGTAATCTTTTAGATTATTGAAGAAATGAATTTTGAATAGTAATGTGTTAAGATGGAAAAATAATTCTAATATGTGTTTTCCACACTTGGAAGGACCAGGCCGTACTCCAGCATAGATAGAGTATTTACAGTAGATGAAATAAGCTGTTAAGAGACTAAATAGAATAGATATGATTCTGCATTCTGTAGTTAGCAGAGTAAGTCATTTGAGTATGTATATATTTATTAAAAAGAATAATGATCTGGTTATCTATGTTTCTTGTTTTATGTAAATATATTGGAAAAGAAATAGTAGTAAACTAGTACAGGTAGAAGGATTAAGATAATAAGAAACTATCTTATTAGATAAGATGTTGTGCTTACAGACAGTAGATTATTCTTTTTATTCAAGATTAATTACTATGGAAGTTAAATTGAGTATTGATAGGTTTATATTTCTCTGTGTTTACTTAGTAACTAATTGAGATGCAGCAGAAAAATCACAGTCGAGCATCGTTATTTACATTCAGTTCAGTAAAGAAAATAAACCCTAATCATATAGTTTATTGTCTAATAATATCAATTCATTTAAGACTAATAACTACTATAAACTAAATAGGGTTATATTAAAAGTAATTAACTTATAAAGAACATACTAAGTTACAGAATATATGCTTATCCTTGCAAAGAATTCTGAATAAATTCTATCTGTCAGTTTAAGTAAATATAAACAATTAGGATATGATTAATAACTAATATAAAAATAACTATCTATCTATGTAAAGAACTGTTTAAGATTTATCGAAACATGATTACACCTATGAAGGTAAACTACAGGGTCGAAACCCTAAACCAAAAATTTAATCTTTTCAAATAAAAACATTCAAACTAGAATCCATTTATTTGGACTATTATATTAATAAGACATTAAACCCCTATAGACTGTTTACAGTTGTTTTAAGGACAAATGGAAAGACAAATGTACGGTTATAACTTAAAATTATCACAACACACTTGTAATACTAAATAAAACAAATTTAACAAGAAGTAGAACTTATTTAAAATAAATTGAAAGATTTATTTAAACAAGGGTTTTATTCAGGAAAACCCTAGCTCGTATTTCCCGAGAAAATAAGTAAATCTACACTACAACAAAAACTAGATTTAGTGTCGAATTTAGGGTCAAATTTTAGTGTAATTTTTTCTCAATTGTGGTGAATAATCTGGCGCTAAACCTAGCACTATTGTATATTTTCGTAAAACATCATCTATTGCATATTTTTTTCCATCTGTTTTAACATCCATTTTTGTGTCCATTTTTGTACCCAATTTTTTGCATATTTTTTTATGCCTTTATTTCCACCCAATTTTGCAACTTCTATTGCATCTTTTTTTGCGTCCTTTGTTACATCCTTGTTTGCACCCAGTTTCACGGTCAGTTTTGCATCCAATGTTGCATCTTATTTTGATCCTAGTTTTTCATCGAGTCTTGCACCCAATTTTGCACCATGTTTTGCATAAAATTATGTGTCCAATTCTACATCTAACGTTGCATCTAGGTTTGCATCCAATTTTCCTCCCAATGTTGCGTCTAGTTTTGCATCAAATTTTACTTATAATGTTGCATCCCCATTTGCATATAATTTTGTATCTTGTTTTACATTTTTTTTGTATCCATGTTTGTGCGTAATGTTTCATCTTGTTTTACGTCATATTTTGCATCTAGGTTTGCACCTAGTTTTGCATCCTAGTTGATGTCTTTTTTTGAATCTATGTTTGAGCCCAATGTTGCACCCAGTGTTGCGCCTAGTATTGTGCCTAGTTTCGCACCCATTTTTTTATCTAATATTGCATCTAGTTTTGTGTCCAATGTTGAATCCCATCTTGCATTCAATATTACTTATAGTTTTACATCCAATGTTTTGTCCCATCTTGCATCCAATATTGTGTCTCATTTTAAGTTTTTGTTTACGCCATCCGTTCCTTCCATTTTTGCACCTGGTGTTACACCTATTTTTATGTCCATTGATAGACCATATTTTGTGCTCAAAATAATGTCCAATTTTACATCTAGTTAGGAGTCCACTTTTGCATCTACTATTGTGTCTAGTTTTGGACCTAGTATTGCATCTAGTTTTGAGTCATTAATTGTGTCTAGTGTTGAGTCTCTTTTTGCATCCAATTTTGCATTTCGTATGACATCCATTTTTGTGTCCTTATTTGTGTTTGACATAAGGTCGACTTTTGCATCCACTTTTGCGTTTAGTGTGACATCCAATTTTACATCTTGTTTTGCATTTAGTGTTGCATCTAATATTGCATCCATATTGCACTATTACATTTTTTACCTTTAGAAATACATTCCAATATCATTAGGGCATGGAGGAATCAAACCACCAACCTACTACTTGTAAAGCAGGCACTCTTCCATTAAGCTAGCACCCTTTAAGAATCGGGAAGCAGAGAAATATTAACACATAGATTTCATCATTTGTAATTCTAATAAAAGACAATAAAAGCCAAAGACATTCATGCTTAAAATCCAATTTATTTTTTCAACCACACTAATAAGCACAAAAATATACCATGCTCAGGCAACAAAATATCCTAAACAGTTACGCAATCTATTAAAGTGGTCTGCAAAGAGTCTTGGAGAACAACATAATGTATTCATGCATAACTAATAACCTAAAATTTATATGGACAAAGAATCAGGGATGTGTTTAAGAAATAGTTGTAGAAACCAATTGAGGATGTGTGTGTTGCTACATACATGTTGTTATTCATTGATGAGGTGATTTTGTTTAGCAATGGGATGGTAAGAGAAATACTCATGAATGGTTACTAAAAGAAGATGTCTACTATGTGCAACATATATGATATAATGAATATTTTAACAATTAACACCAACAAAGTTGATTTATATTATGTGCATTATTTATAATCTAAAAATTAGTAAGATGTCAACATCAAAAAGGATCAGATCGGTTTCCACACTTGATAAGGCCACAAGGAGGTATATGAAGTTCAGGGGTTTCTCATCTTACTAACGATTGTTCCATCAAGAGATTCTGAAGGGGAATTCCATCTCTTCATCAACATATCTTCATGAATCCTGCGAATTTCGGGAGCAGGGGCAGAGAGGGGGGATCCTCCATGCAACATAGCTTCATGAATCCATTTAATAATAGATAATGAAGAGAATGTGAAATAAGAACTAACAAAAACAACACAAAAAGAAAAAGAGAATAATGGGATTCACAGTAAAAATTAGTGAAGAGACATGGAGAAGGAATGAATAAAGAAAAATTTACATATAAAAGAACAAATGTTTGCTTGAACTATTCAAAATTTCTAAAGGAGTTTATCAACAAACAATCTCAAATTGAAATTTATCTCAGGCATGTTAATGAACAATTCATGAGTTCCATCTTTGTGATGATGAAGACTAATTTGATTTATGGGGTTCTAAATACCAACAGTTTTAATAATGGACAATTCAATTTCTTTCCCATCGGAATTAGATGTGCCAATTTAAATTCAAATACCATTGTATAAAATTGAACCTTAGAAAATGAAGGGAGGTGGGGGTTTTGGAGATAGTTCAATTTTTTTCACTTAATATTAAATAATACAACATTTGAATTTTCATTTGGGGATCACATGGGGTTTAGATAGGGGAGGACTAATCTAGGTCAAAATGAGAGAATTTTATTGTGTAAATTCATCGTCTTCCAGAACTGCAAGAATCTAAAATAGAAAAGTTGTGGGGATGAAAGGACACAAGAAGAAAACCTCCAAAATTGCAATGTCGTAGACACAACAAAGTGTTCAACACAATTTGAGACCTGTGACCCTAAGTTTCCAAAACCAATGTTCCATAAGTGAACATAATTTTGCAAGAATTAGGATACCTGAAACACAGCTGAAAAAATTAGAGTTCCACAACAATACAAAGGCCACAAGACCAAATAGTGGAATATAGAAAAGAATCACAACAGTATTTGAATAAAGAATCAATAGGTCATGGACTTTAAAAATAAAACTTCTATGTGTTTTGAGATTCTAACTCAACAACAAAACTGTTGTGTGTGCATGAATGGATGTATGTAAGTGTATGAGTTAGGAGAAAACTTAAAAGCCTTGGAACTAATGGTCTTCCATATTATAAGTGTCTCTTACAAAATTTATTTGTATTAAGCCATGAAAATATGCATGTGTTCTTTATTCTATGCATTTAATCTAATTCTAGATCTATAGGCAAAGAGAGACAACAAACTATCCAACATCCAAAAGAAACATCCAACATCCTCTAGACGCACTTTGTATGAGCATGAGCATTGTAAAAGAAAGGGATCAAAAGTCTATGCAACTCCAGACAGATGATCGTAAGATGCCCATTGGAAGGAAACTCATGAACCCCTAACATGGGTAGACATGACAAGAACACTAATAATCTAAATAGAAGTAACAGTAAAATATCTATAACATACCATTGATATTTAACATCTTTTTTGTACTTCTCCCAAATGCTTTGTTGTGACTCACTCTTAGGGATGACCTCCACAGTAGTAAATATTTCTCCTTCCACTGCCTTCCTTGTAAGAACAAGCTTCTGCACTTTCGATAGCTCTGAAAAATTGACATCAATTTGTTAGATAACACAATATCAAAAAAGTCAAAACGAATTCTATTAAACATTATCATCAGTTGGAAATTTTAGGGAAACGTATTCTTGGATAACCATCTTAGTAGTAAAAATGAAAAATATCAAAGTAAAATGTAGTTGTGCTATGCAAACAAAAGACATGTTCTTTAACAAATAATTCCGTAGCTTAGTATAAACAATAAATGTTATCTAGGGGTCCAACATGCCACCTTCAGGCCCAACTTGTTAATGACTAACAGGCTATCATCCTAATAACTGACATCAGAAACAATGTAATAGCATTTGAATTTCTTCCTTTCCACCTAACCTTCAAAGTTAGAGGATTCAATGCAAATATCCAATCCCATGTAGTGAACGTTTATCCCATGTAGTGTTGCACTTCTTAAAATCAACAAGGTTCACTGTTTTAACTTATCGTTCAGTGCTCAAATAACTACACTAAATTTGTTTTAATGGAGTGGTACTAATATTCACATAATCACTTGAGAATATATGGAACCATTATAAAATTTTACCCAACAACATAGCAAGTAAACAACAAAAAAGAGGATTGTCACACAAAAAAGAGGTAAATTTCACTATATTTTCATCATTTTAATATTGTAGAGCAGAGAAAGAAAGACATACAAATGAGTAGATCATGGCAATAAATGCATGGAATTTATCTTAAAAGTAGGAAAAGTGTTGTTCGAAAACCATTAATAGAACAAGTCCCAGACTACTATAGGAATTTGGACAACCAACAGAGAAGGAAGCTTAATGTCAGAGTTACAAGTTGTTTGCAAGCCGTTTTCAAGAATTTTTCAACAAATGAACTTTGAGGAGTAGGGTGGCTAGCCAAGACCAATAATATTTTATTGTAGACATCCAAATAGTGTTGGAATTGTCCATTGGAAGTTTCCTTTGGGTCATTAGTTGAAAATGTATGTATTGTAAGTGGATCCCTCCACATCTATTTAAGATTATATTGTAGTATAAAAATGAAAACTTATTCAACCTCTCACAAAAATATCTAGATACATCCAACAGAATAAATAGCGCCACAAACTAAAAATAAACTTAGTAAATATTTCTTAAATCTGCCAAGAAGTACATATAACTCCATCATACCTGCCATATACAAAATTTGTACCTACTATAGCTTCAAAAGCAACCATTATCTATAGAATAGAGATAACACATTCACATCCTAGCTAGAATACATCATACCTTAGTCATGGCCCATTAGGAGAGGGTATGCACATTCAAAAATAAGGTTTATCAACCCCATAGGAATGATGCCCAAGTTAACAGTCCAAGAGCAGCCCAGAGAAATGAAAACGGTCTACTTTATCAACAAAAAAATGGAATTATCATGCATTCTTCATGTGCTAACAAATGGAATTCAATTCAAAGGAAATTGTGAAATTATTAGTGAGTCCAATATGACTACAACAATAATCCAGTTCAAATGATGGAGAAAATTCATTTCTTAGCTATATGCAAGGTCCTTGATGGACATGGAGTAATGTTGGTCGTAGCAATTTGAATAAAGACTGAGCCAAATCTATGTTGGATTTATTGCTTGAATGTATATTTAATGGGGAGATATAGTTGAGACACAACTAAATCCTATGATTATGCATTACAATAGACAATATGTGATGTAATTGACCTAGAAACAGAGCATTGTAAACATAACCGAACCCTTCCATACATACTACCCACTTATGTACAAGGAGACTTTGACCTCAACGTTGACAAATTGAATGTCCCATTGCAAAGAGTGCATTGGCATTGGTGATTAGCATTGGTTTTGAATTTCAACAGCTCGAAACCTGACCTAAAGCAGTGAACCAATCTAGAATAGAATCCTTGGAATCAACTCTAAAAATAGAGAACCCTGCATTATTCTAAGAGTAGAGACCAAATTTCAATTTTGCAGAAAATCCATGTTGGTGAGACCTGAGGGGTATAAGTCCCATATTTACAAATCCTGTCTACATTCCTATTGGTGTTGCAAGACTTTCCCATGAAGAAAAAAACATAAAATATGATTCCATGTTTGTTTGAGTTCCAGGTGATCATGAACATTTATCACATACCCAATCATCCAACTAAAAGAAATAGAACAATACCCAATTGTTTGGAATTTTAATTTTACTTTCATCAAACCCTTCCAATTCTCTAGAGAAAACCCATCTCTATTGAAGCAATGATCTCTCCTATACATCTACATCAGCGATTAGGTGTGTGCTATCAAAAAATAGCATTGGGGGTAGAATGAATTTTATCAAAAGCATGTCTTATCAAAACGCATCTTATAATATATTTACTGGGATTTTGTAATGATTGCTTCTAATTTTGGGACAGGAAACTTGGTATCTCAGATTCTCAAGGAACCAGAATTTGTTTTTTCTTTGGAGATTCTGGGGTATGCATTGGCTTGTTCTTAGTGATAGTTCAATTTCACGATTTGTGGTTAAAGTGATAAGATAAATTTTTACTATTCAAACCACTCAAATATGTTGTGCAAATACAGCGTGAATAAATATCTGACATTCGAGCCACACTCTTAGCTCAAGCAAGAAAATGCCCACCATCAGAGGTGTACCTTGGACAGTCTTGGTATTTTCCTGACAATAGTATTCCTTACTTTAAGCCTCAAGTGCTTTAGAGCATCCATACTTTACTCTATTCACCAAAATTTAAAACTAGTCTTTCCTTGAGCTACAAATCCCTAGGTGAAATGGAATTTAACTAGCATAGATCAATCTTAAGCACTGAGATATTTGCACCTGGACCTTTTAAGCACAGATATTTGCACCTGGATTCCTCTTTATCCCTATCTGTGCTTAATAGATCTAGAGTTAAGATGAATCTAAGATGATGTGTAAGACTTGAAAATGGTGTGCTCGATGGTGAGGTTGCTAGTTCACTGAGGTAAACAACGTGTTAATCCCTCCACCAGTATTTCATTCTCGTTGTGGTATGCTCTACCAGCTTGGATTGAATTTCAAAGGGATGAGGCTGGGTACAAATTCTAGGTGATTTTGGTAGAAAAGATACCACTTTGACTTGTAGCTAAGCCAAAAGAAGTCTGCTCTTTGCAGTTCAGCCTCATCATATTGATGTAGTCATACTTGCAAATGTAATGCGGTCAAGTGGACTTGATGTCTAGACTAGAAAATGACGTTGGCGGTTGCACAGTAATTGTACAATAAAAGGGTGCTCATACGCATTTATTTCATTGCTAGAATAAAAATAAGAGTTGAAATTGAGGTCGTCTGTAGGACCTTTTATATTTCATCTTTTTAACTTTTGAATATGTTATAACAATGTATTTGGTAGAACCACTTGGAAAACACTAACGTGAATCATAAAATCCTAAATTCACTTATAGTGTGCGCAAATAACCAACACCACTACTGTCAAAATCCTAATGAGCTTTGATGGCAGCAGTTTCATTTACAAATGACTTCTTAAGCAGTACTAATAAAATCAAAAAATGTCCAAAATATCTGTTTACATGGACATAGCATTGGGTTCAAAGAAAAACCATAACTACCAAGTGGACAACTCAAGTCTATACTACAAGGAAAAGTGACAGGCTAGAAGAGCATGGTCACTTGTGATAATTACCAAGTGGACAAATCAAGTATATACTACAAGGAAAAGAGATAGGCTGGAAGACCATGGTCACTTGTGATAACTACCAAATATTGTCCATCTCAAAAATGAGATCCCCCATGAGAATTTCAAGGGACCCTTGTTTGTCCAGCACTTAATAAATCAGTTAAAGCATTTGTCTATTCCAATATACATCCTTTCTAAGATAACTTGGAAATGAGCTGGCTATGTTAAATTGAATCTCATTAAATTTGACAAATAGTCATGGTGAACTAAATGAAGTTTAGTTAAACATGCCTGGCTGTAGGAATCTAGCTTCAAGGAACTAAACAAATGGAAATTGCTTGCCCTTTTGACTACATATTCAAGACTATTGGACAAATAATATTGCAGCACACATCATATACTTTGGGGAAGGAAGGGTCTGATGGTCCCTTCCAGAATACATCGCAATAGGGATGACACAACCCCTACTTCAAGAGCACCTCTGCATCCACTTAATAACTGGAAGTGTATAGTCAATGGAACTATTGAACCACACGTTCTAAATTGGTTGAATGTGCGGGGCAAAGGGCATGTCGCACACTCAGACTATTGATTGATCAGTCCCCCACTTTTTCTACTTCAATGGATGCCAAATCAGTGGGAATAAGAGGACCAAGTAGATGGCATACACTTACTTGAGTGGAAAAGTAAAAGATAACAAACAGATTAGGAAATTGTGACCAAGGAGTGTGAAACATTATCCAACTCTACATTGTTGGAAGCCCACAATGCTCTGAAAAATGTAAGGACCACTTGGAAGCATCAAGATGCACCATTGCTTCTTGAAAGAGTGACAATCTTACCATACCGCTAGCAGATTAAACACAAGTTGAGATATGGAATGCATTCAATACTAATGTGTATTTATGCTGAAATCACAATTTAAAAGGGTAAAATTTCCTTTAAACTCCTTTAAATTCATAGTGTCAGTAGTCAATATGTTCACATATTTGTTTTCCATTTCATATGATGATTTTTGATTTATATCTTCTTGCTTTTGAGGTGCATCCATTTTGTTCAGACACTCTAAGCTCTAGAACACTTCATTTGAATTTTCTTTTGTTTCACTTCAATCAAATTGAATTATGGAAATAGAACAATTTGCAGCATCTGCCATGTCAACCTCAGACTCAAAATTGTTTATCCTATCTCCTTCAGTCATTCCCATGAATGGCTCCTCTGAAAGTAAATCATTTTGGCTCTGTATAGCTATATCTTTGTTGTCCACATTCATAAAAGCAATTGCAATTTCTTTGTTGTGAATGCTGCATACTTGTGCTATGTATTCAATCATGTTTGGAGAAACAAAAGGCTCTAGAGCCAGATTTTGTGTTTGTTGTTCTATTTCACTAGGAAACATTACAACAGAAATGCTCCATGACTTATCATTGGATTCAACTAAGAGTGCCATATTTACTCTATTCAAAGATTGTGAATCAGATAACCCTTCAATTGCTTCCTTTGTAACACTAATTTTTGCACCGTTGTCATGTCCATTCTGATGAAATTCAATAGCCGATTGTGCTAAGACAAGTTTGTCCAGCACCTCTACTGCAGTGGAGACCTTACTATTTTTATCATTGCATGATTCATCCTTCGATTCCTGTAATGTGTTCATACCTTTATCCTTTGAAGACCTTTTATTAGATAGCAAAGTTATGGACTCTTGAATTACTTCGATTACTATGAGGTATGTTTCCCCTTCCTCTGAAGCATATTTTTGAGTGAAAGGAATTTTAATTGACTTTACTTGAGAGACACCGGCTTGTTGTTTCTCCTATTTTTGTTTTTTTTGTTTCTAGTGTAGAGTGCAGATTAGTAGGATTTTTACACTTTTCCATTGATGATACCATTATTTTGTCACTATCCTTTTCTTTTTCACCATGTATGATTCCATTGTTCATTTCTAAAACAAAAACATGGCCAACTACTTTTTCATTTTCAGTACTAGTTCCTCTCAATCTGCTATCATTGGTTGTTTCTTCCGAACCGTTTTCTTGAGTCTGCATCATCTTTTGTGGCAGGAGGAACACATCTGTAGCTTGTTCAGTTCCTGACAAGGACTGTAAATGATTTGGCATTGAAGTTGAGTCAGCATCACTAACACATGATTATTTAGCAAAGGCTGCCGCATCAGATATGGAGTTTTCACAAAATCATGTGATTTAAAGCCAACAAAACCATTAACAAAGATTTACATTCACAAGTCATTAGCATATAATTATTGTCTTATATGTTGCAGGAAAACTTTGATAATTGTGATATCAAGCAAGCAACTATTTAAGTTTCTATTCTTATGCATGATCCATACAAAAGAAATCAATCTCAAATGTTTGGCACCATAATCATGTAGACAACTAAAAGGTCATTTGTTACATAAAAGAATGTTAGGAGAAAAACTGGGGATATAGATAATCTAAGAAAAAATATGAATGAAGTATCCTTCCAAAAACTTAGTGATAATAAAAAAATGTAGAAAAATAATTCTATCTTTCAGGGTTGTGGTCTGATATACTTGTTAATATTGTGTTTTAGGAAATGCCTAGATTTCTTGGGTGAAAATAAATGTCAAATGTTTTGTAATAATGATGAGAAAAGAGGAAATTTTGGCCAAAGGGTTTGGAAATTTTTAAGTTGTATCAATCAATGAATAACTATTGATGATCCAAACTCCTCTAAAATCAGTTGTAGAAGAGTAAAAGCAAACACAAAAAAGAGTTTATTGAAACAGTCCTCAAAATTTGGCAGAAAAAAGAAGAGATCACTGCTAATGAAGAGTGTTGGATTCAGATGGAAACTAGAAGGTACCAGTGCCTCAAATCCATTATGGAAAACAAAATCTAATGCCTCAAAAGGAATATGATAGATGAGCTGAAAGGGAATAGAGATACTCAGGTCCAGTTGGAACTTGGTAGATATTGATGTGCATGCCAAACTTCTAACAGACAAAATTGAAGCTGAATATGCCAAACTCACTGACAAGATTAAGGGAACTGGAGGACCAACACAAGGAATTGTTTCTTCTCTTTGAATGAATATTATAATATTTGATATTGTCTCTCTTAGCATCCTTTTCCTCTCCTTTCACTAAAGTCACCAAAAAACCCTTTGAAGAACTATAGGCCTCCATTCTTTTCATGTCATGTGGCCTATGGTTTCAACCACTAATCATAAAGTTGGATGTATTATGGGAAGCATGAATTCTTGAATGTTTGTGAATGTCCCTCCCTCCATACATCACTCGTACTTGTTGGTCCTCTCTAACATTTGATTGGAAAGAGGTATTGATAGCTCAAGTCTATGCGGGCCCCTTTTGGGCCATCCTGAACAACACCCTCAAAATGATCAGAGGGATAGCTGAGATTATACAAGGTTGAATGTCTAAGTTTAACCGATGATAACTTCATCTATCCCTTACCTTAGACTCCTATGCACAACCAACACCAAGAAAAAATAATACAGAAGCCAACTTCATGGCTAGTCACCATAAACCTCATGGCTGACATCTATTTTTTATTTGTAACACCAACATATTTCTTCATGGTTTGATGTAAGATCACATAGATGCAGGGAACATATATTTATCAGATCCATAACAGTATTGGGTCTACCTTTTGGGCCACCCTGAACAACCTCTTTGAAATGATCGCATGGATAGCTGAGATCACGGAGGGTTGAATGTCAAAGATCAACCCATGATAACTTCATACATCCTCTCCCTTAGACTCCTATCCACAACCAATACCAACAAGAATTAATATAGGGGAAAACTTCATGGCTAGTCACCATAACCTCATGGCTGGCATATGTTTTTTCTTGGTAACACCAACATATTTCTTCATGGTTTGATGCAAGATCAAATAGATGCAGGGGTTGATTATTCATTAGATCCATGACAGTGTTGGGTCTATAGCATATTTCTTATATATACTTACTTGTTGGGATTGAAGTGAAGATTCCCTACAAGTAATTCTCTGTGTAAAATAAGGCCTGGAGTTGGACCACGAAAAAGGTGGAGGTAAGATGTTTCTGATTGGATTTCCATAGATCTTTGTACTTGCTGTTATTATTTTTCTGTAGTATGTGTTTGTATATTCTAGGATTTGAAGATTGTTGCTGTTTAAATAGGTTTCCAGCTTTATCACTACCTAGGGATTTTCAGGATTATTCTTTGAGTGCAAAATATGAAAAGTTACAGTGAGAGCCAGGCACTTTTCAAGATCTATCTAAATTTTTATAATCAATTTTCTGTGCATCTAGCCTTCCCTTGTAGAATGCTTCCTACCATAAATACGTGATTACTATTTTAGAATATTAAGGCCGCATTCTTATATGCCATCCTTGTAAAGGAAGTCATGATCATTTTGATTGGCTTTTGTGGATGGTCTCATCTTCCCAGAGAACTAGTGTAGAGAGAGGTATTTTGAAGGTGGTTCTCAGTATTACCAAGATTACTGCTAGTTACGTAGGATTCACCGATTTGTCAAGTGATATTGAAGTGAAATGATTGCGAGATGTCAATTGACTGATACATTTTCAGATCTTTTCAAAATGATCCAGAATTTTGAATTCAGAGATGAGCCATCAATTGATATTTGATGGTTTCTCAATTTAGTTGTGTATCTCATCTAACACTTGCAAAAAAAAATTCTGTTAACATATGCTTTTGACATTTCTACTTTGTTGTATTTCAGCAGTGGAATATCAGTCTACTCATCAGGTTAAATTCCAGATGCAAGTCCTGGGTGATTATGACATAAGAGTATGGACTTAGCCAAATGAAAAATAGTTGTAATTACTGATTCAGACTTTTAAATGCCATCGTATTGGTAAAAAATGGTAAGCACGGATACTTACTTGAGAATTGAGGCATACAGCTTAGTATTACGCTATCCTTTGAGTATATTTTGGGAAGAGCCCATAAAACTTGATTCCTTGAACCCCTTTTTTCGATTTTTTTTTTGGAATCCTTTGGAGATGAACCTGTAAACTCCAATTCCACATCTTTACGATATTCTATAGACCCACGAAATTTCTTCTCGGTGGTCTGAATACAAGCTTCTTTTGAGTACACAAAAGAATATATCTGCAATTTTCTCGCAACATTTTGCACTGCTATAGTTATTTTTCATCGTTCTTCTATGCGACGTCAATTGGTTCTTCTGTGGGACATTAGTTAGTTCAAAATGGATTCAAACAACAGATGAGGGTTAAAACAAGACCTACAACTTGCATAGGAAAAAGGGCAGTTCAGACACAAAAGGGCAGTTCTACATGATTGGTATATTTTCAAAATATGGAAAACATTGCAAAAGGGCAGTTCAAACACAAAACTAGTTATACATGATTTTTTTTATTTTCAAATTCGGCTTCACCATAATTTGGAAACTCAAATTTAGTCAAGTATGTCTAAAAATTGGTCAAAGTTGTTTAAATTGCATTTAGAAAATTTGAAAACACTCAAGGTACTATGATCATGTAATTTTATTATTTTAAGTTTTGATTTTATCAAAACAAAATTCTAAGTTAACTCTATAACACAACATAATTCTATAGTAACAATATTGGTTAGTAAAGGGCTTTTTTGTTCAAATTTAATAGAATAATTATATAAGAACAAAAAGATAATAATAATATTTCTTAGATAATAAAAGCATTCATTTTTTAAAGGAAAAAAACCATTTCTTCTTATCTTTCATTACATTTATAGAAATTTCCTCCATTTGCAAAAACAATTGAGATCATTTAATGATAATAATCACACATTTTGAAAAATTTATATTTCAAAATAAAATTCAAGTCTCTTCATGTGATTACTTAGTTAGGTATGTAATCATTTAGCAATAAAAGTCATTTGAATTCCATTCCCTTATGAATGTGGGAATGGATTTATTAATCATTAATGAATTCATATAACTAACTAAAAAAACATCATCATCAAGTTTAAAATTAGTCATAAGCCATGGTCTTCCAAGGTTTGAATTTAAATACACTATATCAACCTGGAAAATAATTCCATTATTTTTCTCAATGTAAAAAAATTATTCACCACAAATATTTTTTTATGGCAAATGTAAACAGTGATAACTTTAAAAAAATCATAATGAGGGTCAAATTAATTATATAAAATGTTGAACATTTTGAATCCAACTTCAGTTTATTTTCCATAATTTGAAACATTTTATATGGATTCTTTGTGTGATGTGACTATCCAAGCAATACGTGAAATTTCAATGAAAATTAGATACTTTATATTTTGAACAACCTCAAAGTTTTTGAGGAGAGATTTAATGTTTTTAGAATTTTTTAACATATAAATTTGTAGAGTAAAATTTGAACATTGCACCACATAAATTAAAATTTTGTAAAATTTTATATCAAAACTAAAAAATACTAGGTAAAATTTGAGAATATGAATGCATGTGAATTTAAGTTTTTCAAAAAAATGAATTGAAATATTCACGGGAAATTCTAATTTACAAGTGTGTGGGTTTTTCTTTTAAATCATTTCTTTTGATACAAAAATGATTCATACATCGTTGAAGTTAAGAACCATGTTTTTATTAATTGCTTGCATCGGAGGTAGACAATTGAATTATTGTGAGTGAAGTAATTTAAAGTTTAACCCTCTGAAATCCTATCGATGGTGGGTAGTGGAAATTAGGTTTTGTTTTTGGATCCCCAAGTCATTTAAACTTGGGGTGTGTTGAGACCTCAAGAGGTGGTTAAGCAATTTTTTGATCTTGGGAGATTAAATTTATTATGTGTTTGCTGAAAAACTCATCCTATTTTCTTGTCAAAGCTGAACAAATCTCAAACAACCACCTACTATGTGTCAACTGATGATGGTGTCTTGAGCTCAATCCAAGAAATGTGAAATGGCCTCATATTACTGACTGTAAGTCTAGCATAACAATAGAGATTGGGATACCTAGCTCAAGAACACTAATTTTATCAAAAAATAACCATAGGGTTTTGGAAAGGGAAATCTTACCTTTTGGACAAGTGTCATTGGTGTAGAAATATGACTATATCCCATTTTGTTTTCTTGAGTGTCGATGATGACCACACTCTTTTCAAATTGTTAGAACCCATGGATTTGGGCTTTGACAATGAAACTTGACAATGAGAGGTTCAACCATGAAGTTTACTATCTATTCCCTATGGTGATTGTTTTTTAATTGGGTTTAACCTTCTATTGTTGTGCTCACTCAAACTTTAAATCTCATGATTCATTATGAATTTTGTAACCTATGTGATATTGCATCACATAGTTCTAAAACTTATTTTGTACAGGATGTGTGTTCTTTGATGACGATTTATCTTGGTGCAATAATCTATCAAATTGTTTCAAATTTTCAAGCTCTATGAAATTTTTAGGAACAATCATACCTTTGGACTTGTGAAATGTCATCACATCCCTTTAAAATTTATGTTCAATATGATATGGTCTTTCTTATCCATAATTTGTTTCATGTAATATGTTAGGCATGCATTCCACTTTTTGTTAACTACAAGGACTATCACGCTACCCATTGGAGGGAATGAAGCATGGAGGATGCATGTAAGACCTCAACTCATCATAAGATATCACCCCAAAGCCATTTCCTATTCCACACTATGCTCCAAATCAAAATAATTTTGATTAACTATACAATAGGAAATGAAAACTAAGATGCCAAATCGAGGAAACCTCATATTTTGATTTTGTTATCATCTTTCTTCATCAAATCATTTTTTGTCCACTTTAGCAACATATCTATATAATGTGCCTAGTTTTTTGCCTATACAATCTAGCACAAGTAGAATTTAAATGTAGATTATTTGCGATGCTAAAGTGGATGTAATTTGCATCCACTTTAGCATCATCGTGATATAATCCACCTAGTTTTGCACTTAGACAGCCTAGCATAAGGAGAATATAAATGTAATTGATTTGGGGTGCTAAAGTGGACTCAATATATGTAATTGATTTGATGATAATGATATTCACAATGATGTGATTATATGATGACGATGATGATGATGACAATGTTTTTGTTGATGATGGCAATAACAATGATGAAGATGATGGCGATGATGATGAGATGAATGATGATATAGATAATGATGATGAAGTTGACAATGATGAGATTATATGATAATGATGATGATGATGATGATAGTAATGATGAAAATGACAATTATGATGACAATGAGAATGACATGAATGATGATGATGATGATGATGATGATCCTTATAAGAAAGTGTTGGTAAAGGTAAATAAAACCAGTTTCACTACAAGCTCCAAGATTAGAATGTGCGCAATCATAGTTATAAGTTATACATGCTTAAAATTGTAACCAATCCCACTTGTTATGCATGCTTTAAATAGTAACCATATCCCATATGCTTTAAATAATGACAATGATGAACTAGATGACAATGACATTGATGATGTTTTTTATCATGACAATGATGGAAATTATGATGATGATGATCATCATCATCATCGATAGCATTGGCATTATCATCACAATTATCACAATAGTCATCGTCATTGTCATAATCATCATTCATGTCATCATCATTGCCATTTTCCTTGACATCATCATCATCATAATTATTGGCATTGTCATTAGTTATTCATCATTACCTTTGGCCGCTAAGAAATAACATCTACCCAAGAGATGTGATTAGTGGAAAAGGGTCATGGAGGACACATACTATTTATGCATGAGAAATAATAACTTTATTTTTTAAGATGACCAACATCATCATTGTCATTGTATTCATCATCATTGTCATTGTCATCATCACCATCATCATCATTCATTTCATTGCCATCATAATCGTTGCCAACGTCTTCATTTTCATTATAATAATAATAATTGTCATCATCATCATCATTGTCATCGTTCTCCCCATTATCAACAACATTATCATCATCATCATAGTCATCATAAATATCATAATTATTATCCTCGTTGTCATCTTGGACATATGGGTGAAAAAGTGGATAAAACATGGATGCAAAAAAGGATGCAACCATGGATGCAACAAAAGTAGGCGCATAATGGGGTGCACAAAAAATGGATGCAAAAGGTGATGAAAAAGTGGATGCAAAAAATGATGCAATCATGGAAGAAAAACATGATGAAAAAATTGGTGCAAAAGCGGATACAACCATGGATGTAAAATTGGATACAAAATTGGATGTGAAAGTGGATGCAACAAAAGTAGATGCAAAAGTAGTCGTAATGCCCAACGCAAAACCCGATGCAAAATTGGATGCAAAAATGGATGCATCATAGAGATGTAATAATTGATGTAAAATTGGATGCAAAAAAAGATGCAAACGTGGATGCAAAAGTTGAAGAAAAAGTGGATGTAATAGTAAGCACAAAAATGGGTGTGAATTGGCGCATAACCAGGTGCAAAACCCAGTGCAAATTATGTCGCAATTTGCACCAGATTTAGAAAAAGGATGCAAAAATGCCTAAAATAGCACCAACCTATGAAATTGCGCCATTTTGTCCAAAAAATGAAGAAAAATACACTGAAAGATAGTCTAGACGCTAAAAAGGATGCAAAAAGAGACGCTAAATCCAGTTTTTGTTGTAGTGTTATAAATTACTCTTTGACTGAGTTACAGTCTTAATTAAAAACAATAATCGAATTACAAAACATAATAAACAGTAAAATTCTTTATTAACAGTCAGTTAGGGAAAACCCTATCTTACACAGAGTCACTTTATACATTAACATTGCAAAACGAATCTGAGATCAAAAAAGATCCTTTTAAAAACCATTGTATTTCATTGACAGGCCGTAAGGCTAGAAAATGAAACTAATTACAACACCCAGCACAAGGCTGAGACTACCCCATGATGAGGCGAGGGTTTGTAAAAAGAATAGAACCCAACAACATTTAAAAATAAAACCACATATGTAATGGTGAAACTAGACAACATTCCAAGCTCAAGGTTTCACTTTTGACAACCCTGTTACAAGCAGGGTAAGAACCCAATCGTTGAACACAGGGCTTACCATAATGGAGCCATGAGCCCTCGAAGAGAGCTAGCATTATCTTGGTCACAGGATGCAAAGAGTTGTGACAAGTTCCTGCAAGGAGAAGTGATACTGTGTGTTAGTTACCAAAACTCTTTCATTATTAAAAACCTAACTGTAAAGCAATATTTACTGTGAGCCTTCTAATCTGGATTGAAAACTAAATAATTACCTTAAATAAGAATAACGAACAGTCTAGTAATGGGACTATCACCAACTACGAACCACACATACAAATATTCAAACCCTATGATGCAGATGGAGCACAACCAACACAAGTGAAGCTTAGCTTCTCACCGCAGTTACAGGCCACGGGGAAGCCAAGACGAAGCTAAATACAAGTTGCGAACAAGTGCAAACAACTAGTACACTCTCGCAAGGTAAAACCCACAGCTACGAAGGATAGCAACAATACTGAGATCAAGAGACTATAATAACGTTAACCCAAGCATTGGATCAAGCTAGTACAGGAGATTACTCGTGGACGCCATGAAAAAAACTTGTAGAGCATCCCGAATGCCAGCACGAACTGCGAAGGGAGATTGACAAAGTGATTAGGGTTGTAAGAATTTTATGTCACCAACATACGGATAGGAGGTGGCCATGTGCCCTAAAATATTTCAGACCATGCATGGGTTGATTCTAAAGTCTACCTGCGGTTCAATCATCCGAATGATTTAAAACAATGATTTGTATCAACTTTGCATAAGCTATGATATATATATATATATATATATATATATATATATATATATATATATATATATCACCATGATATTCATATAAAATCTTTATCATAATGTTTTCTAGCTTCGATTCATCTCTATATATATATATATATATATATATATATATATATATCACCACGATATTCATATAAAATCTTTATCATAATGTTTGCTAGCTTCTATTTGGCGTTTGGGTAAAACAATGATTTGCTAATGTTGACTTAGTGAAAGGTGATGACCACTTAAGGCTTTAGGTTAATCCTGAAATTGACCATGCTCACTATAGGTAGGCTTATATACTTGTAACCAATGTTAAGTATACATGTTTTATAATCCAAGCTTATCACTTTTAAACCAACAACTCGAATGGTTATAATTTATGCAGTTGAATAGCATGGTATTAGATTATAAACATGCCTTTTACTAGGTTCGATGTTGATTAAAAACTTTCATAGACACTAGTTGCTTCTCAAATTGTCAATGCTAGAAGTTTACCATATCTGTGTATGTTGGACTAGATAGTTTTGTGAGTATACAAGATAATCTGTACTTCTTATAAGGTAGATTATGATCATAGTAGAAACATGTACCCTAATATCCACTTTAGACATTAACTTAATGTAAGAGATGCATTATGATAATAATAAATTACAATGGAATAACCATGCTCAAGTATATAATCATTGAAACAACACTGATTGACTTAGACTTAGGAAGTAAAGGTAAATAGTATTCCATCTTGGAATGATGTAGTTATTTGTTTACATTAATCAAGCTTATAATATCAAGGAGTTTTTACAAGCAGTAAGTTTCCCTATGGAATGTAAATAACGATCAATTTGGCATTTTAGTAAAGACTACGATATTGTATGTGATTACATTAGTACATGCAGTACGTCATTAATACAAGTAATAAAGTTGATAACCTGTTAGTGAAGCATTGGTTTGTACATATAAGTAATAGGTTGATACTTTCCATAACTAGTAAGTTAAAAATCATATTGAATCGTATATTCTAATGAGAATCTTACTATCAGTATCGATAGAAGCTCTTCCATGTATAGAAACAAATAGTACGTATAAGTGTAACATTGCAAGTTAAGCATGTTAAAATAGAAATGAATATACAACAAAGATTACAAGCTTAGAGTTCACAGTAATTAGCTTTGGTATCATCAAGCTTGATAAACAAATACAATCGTTTATTTGAACTTTTCTTACAAGAAAAACTAGAGAAAATAAACTACTTTACCTCATTGAAGTTTGCTTCGAAATTATCAGCTTATTTTATTAGCATATTATTTTGCAAATAGAAACACTTCTTGATACTTTATGGATTTAAAATGTCTACTTGTTCGATCGTACCTATAAACCTGTAAGAACCAACAATCTATCTACATTAGCATCAATGCTAAGTAAGCCAAGGATTCAAATTTAGATTCCACCTACTTGCCATAGAGCAGACTCATTAGTAAAAATGAAAGAAAACAATATGCAAGTAAATCTTATTTACATTATGAAAAAGAAGTTTCTTTAATTAACATAATTTGAAAATGTGTAATACTAATCATTATATTGTTTCATTTTACTCTAACCATTAGTTGTTAGTAAACCACATATCCAACATTTTATGTTATCTCAAAATTTTAATTTTTTGTGAAAATTTGGGGTTTTGACAGCATGCCTGAACTGATGGAGATGTCAGTCAAATGAGCCAGGGTGAGGCTTTAAAACAAAATACCTCGTTGTGAAAGAAGATGGTTTCCCACCGTTGTAAGAGGATGAGACTTCGATGGACTGTTGCCAGATTAAAGATGGAGGATGAAGAGTAATCAGTTACAGTAGAGCCTTGTACATGTGCATTTTCCTATCAAGCTGGCACCTGTTGCGGTTGAGTTACCTATGCAGACCGGTATGCATGGTTGCTGAACAATGAGGACTACTTTAGCACTAGTAGAGACCGAGGATGTTGATGCAAATTTCTTTATTCTCTTCGGGACGAAGAAACGTTTTGCTTGTGGGGGAGATGTAGAGGGGGCCACTACCTCTTAAATGTCATCGTAATTATGTAATTATATAGTTTAAAGATATATCAACAAATTAGTAGTTGGAGTGGGTACAACCACTCCAAACTCTCTAATAATGTATAAGTAAGCATCGATGAATAGAAAAGTGGATTGGACATCCCTTCCCAATGCTTGTCTTGGATGGTTGTGTATGAGCTTAATGTATGCTTGAATGATGTGAAAGCCTCTCTTTCAACAATATCCTTTGTTCTCAATTGCAACATAACCCCTTCTGATTCGATTTTCCAAAGGATATAGGCGACACTGGGACTGGTTGGGTTCTTTTCCACATGCCAAGCAAGAAGTAACAACACATTCTATATCTGATAGAGTCTGGGTTCTTCCATCCTTCATGATGAGTAGTGATAGCAAGTCGCGAGGTGAGGATATTCATTATGTGGAAAGGTTTTTCTGAGTTTTCAAGGTTTTTAATCCTACTGTCTAGAATATTGTATGCTGATTCTATACACTTCGAGTGTAAAAAAATACACTAGACATATTACATGGAATAAATTTAAGAGTGGTTGCAAACTTAATGCAATTGTCAAATTATCCATGCATAAAATGTGTAGATTCTCTCTACCTATTATTTGTTTAATGTAGCACCCTGCTTCATGTAGAGGTTGTCGTGTTTTTTAAGATTGTCCCGTTACTTAGGCAGAGAAATTTTGGGAGGTTAATTTCAGAATTATCATATCTGGCAGCTCAAACCATTCATCTAAATTCTGCACAGAGTTTGTCTACTATGCTTGTTCATAAGGATTGCCCTTGGTATATATCTTCTTCCTAGTGTTGGGAAACTTAAATTTGATGAAAATAATCTAACTTGATAAGTGACTTCTTAGTGTATCACTTAGTTGATAAATGCGCATGTATCTAGCTTCAAAAGTCAGAATAGCAACATTTCTCATCTGGCCGTGTACTGAATATTGAAATATGATTAGGAAGAAACCATTAAATAAACATTTCCTTTATTTCCTTCCTTCCAAAAAGAAGGATTTCTCCATTCTCAGTTTCTCTGTCAAAGGAGTTTAAAATGCTTGAAATAGTAAGGCTGGCTTAGTTGATCAATATTATGGATCGGCTTTCTTCAAGGCCTCCCATCTCTTTGAGTGTGCCCATGGTTAGTTGCAATAATTGGAACTCTTCAACCTTTTTCGTCTAAAAAATGTCTACAAGTTGTCTCGGACCTTGTGAAACAATCCATCTGCTCAATCCTCCAGCCTTCTCCAGTTTTTTTCTCAGAATCAATTCTCTTTTATTTTGATCTCCAAGTTCAACCGTATTAATGTAATTGGTTGGAGAGGGACCAAAATATATGGTTTCTCCAATTGCAGTTTTGCAACCAGAAGTTATTTCATTGATCTTTAAATGCATGCAAGTAGAGGATATTTTCTCACTTCCTGGTACGACTCTATTGTTGACTAGTCTCACATTTGTAGAGTGTAAGGACATTATACTGCCACAATTGTACCCTAGAAAAGTTTGGTTAAGGAATTTCTTGGAACAAATAATAGATATACCCGTTATTGTACCATCATGACCTGTTGATCTCTATTGAAATTTTATATGGTTTAGCAAACTGGCACTTGGTACATGTGGGACTGGAGTGGGATGAACATCATTTGATGCGTCAATCCAAATATTTTATTGATACTAATAGCCTCGTTATGAATGCATACAATTATCTAAATCCTATTATGTGGTCACAACACTTGGGACTGTATAAAGCATTATGTATTTTAATGGGATGGAGCTATGCCTCTCCACTAGATAATGACAAATCATATTAGTCATTCGCAGCACACAAAGCAATGGAAAACAACCAAGATCTAATTTTTATGGCCATTGTTAGTTATTATTCACAATGTATGCACTTGAAAAAAAATGATGGTTGTTCATATGGTATTGGAAATCGAGAGATGGATGAACAACTTAAAGGTGCAGAAAGACAACTCAATCCTCTTCCTATTTGGTTTCCTTTTTATATTTAAATTTATGATCATTTATGATTCTTTAAATAGATTTTTCTTGTATATGATAATACGCTATGTACATGGAAGTTATCCATCAAAATGAACTCCTTTTACTATAGATATGGCATGATTTGTTCTATCCTTTATTACATAGATATGGCTCTTGAGTAGTTAGGTCATTTGCCATATATGAAACAAACTTCAAATGGAAATAAAAAGGAGGCTTCTATGATGCATTCTACACTTTCCTGTTTTTGTTTAAATTATGAGAAAGGTGGATAAATACGTTGAGCCCTATGCTAGTCTCATCATTGGGAGAATGAGATCCTCAACTATTCATCTCATAGAAATCATGTTATATGTTTCTCAATACTTTTAGCATCATAGATATCAACAATCTGATGTTATTTATTTCATTGTTGATCCCCACAAATGATGTCTGAAGTACAGGAATAAGCTTGCATCATAGCTTATACATGGTAACTAAATTTATTTGGTCCCATTTGTAGCTATCTCTTTAACACTAATGGAAAATATGATTATTCATATGTTTCAGCAAGTGTCTTTAAAAAGCATGAACATACTCCATTGAAACAAGTGTTGATCAAGGGTTCTTGTTGACTAGCTATTTCTAACTTATAAGCTCATTAGAGGGACGGTGTTGTTTTAATCATAATGTTTGGATTTACTTTAATATCCTGGTGCAATTCTAAGGCCACCTTGCATTTGTAGAAAGTGGTATGTCCCTGGATTTTGTTCCTAGACAAATCTAGTGACTGGAGAGAGGGTGTTTTCTTAATCAAAATGTTTGGATTTAATTTAATAGGTGTCCTGGTGCAATTCTGAGCCACCTAATATTTTTTAGAAAGTGGTATGTGCTTGAATTTCATTACTAAAAAAATCTAGTGATTGGCACTTTTGCAACTGAATTGGCATCTCAGAATGTTGTAGTCAATTATTCAACGATTTCTCTAAAAGAAGAAAAAATTAACAAATAGCACAAGGGCCCATTTCAAATGCAATTGTAACTACTCAAATCACAATGAAAATATCTCTTAACTCATTAATCATAATGTTTGGACTTACTTTAATAGACGGTCTGGTGCAGTTCTAAGACACCTTATATTTTTCAGAAAGTGGTATGTTCCTGATTTTCATTCCTAGACAAATCTAGTGATTGGTAATTCTGCAACTAAATTGGTAGCGCAGAATGTTGCAGTTAATTATTCAATAAGATCTCTAAAAGAAGAAAAATTAAACCAATAGCACAAGGGCCCCTTTCAAATGCAATTGTAACTACTCAAACGACAACGAGAATATCTATTATCTCATTAAATGAGATTTGTAGTATGCTTATAATTTTAGATTATATATGATGATGGACACCAACACTAATAGATATCAAATGGTTGTATCAGTTGTCAGTATTTATTATTTCTGCTAATGGTCATTTGGTGGTATGTATTGTCTCTGCTCTAGTGTTTGATGGAGGTTCTATCCATATTGAGGTTTGATACTGATATATATTTTACATTAACACATGGAAACTATTTGATGATAGATTATTTCATTTTCTATTTTCCATTCTAATTGTTCAGTTGAATTATATCAAAACAAAGATAAGGCTTATACATTTATCCTTTAATTGAATATGGATAATTGGGTCCCCGTGGTGCATTTACATTAGAACTAAAAGATAACATGATTTATTTGATTTAGTAATGATTTAGGATGGATGAAGAAATTTGACTAGTTTAATGACTTTGAATATGGACATGGAATCTTTGCTTGAAGACTACTAGTATCTTCATTTCCGTCTATGGAAATGACAGGATTTCAGAGGAGGTTTACAAGCCATTGTCTCCAAGATCAAATATAAAATCTTTGTAAGGAAAATATATGAAAAGCTTCAAGTTATGTTGAAGTAAAAAGGTTATATTTTAATAGATAATGAATGAGAAAGATGGAAAGAACCTTAAATTTTTTAAGGAATTTGTAGGCATTAAAGAGGTGATCATGTGAGAATGAAAGGATAGAAATAACTCCAAATTGAAAATTTTAAGTTAATAGCTAGTTTGTGGGAAAGTTAAACATTATGGATAGAAGAGCTATGAAGTTGGAAAATCCCTACTTTCACTGGAGTGGTATACCAAGGGATTTTATCTAATTCCATCTTGCCAACCCGAGATTTTAGATAGAGTTAGGGAGTAGGGAGGAAGCCAATAGAATTAGGAGAAATTTGAAATTACGGTTGTTGTTAAGGAAAGAAACATGATAGTTATGTTCGAAATAGATGTTGGTGTCAGGAACTATACTAGTTAATATATTTGTGTCAATAAATTGGATCCACATAACTGAATTTTGGTTCCATGTAAGTGAACTCACAAAATGTGATTTCATTTTGGTGTTCCACTTATTCACAATTCTTTCAAGTTTCCCATTTTGCATCTATTAGTATAAGTTCTAACAGATGTTGTCACAAGGAACTGTACTAGTTGTTACTCTTTATGTGGCAATAAATTGGATTCAGACAACTGGATTGTCACTAAGTGAGTTCGCAAAATGTGATAGCATATAGATGTCTCCACTTAGCTGCAATTCTTGCAAACTACCCATGGAAATATTTATTTAGCAATAAGTTGGATCTGTTAGGAATTATGATCCAAAATGTTATGTTTAGATATTTAGTTTAATAAATGTAAAAGGGCATCTACACACTCACGATATTATGTGAAGTGTTCCTATGTTAGTTTCAGTAACGGTAAATTAGTTGTTACTTTTTGGATATTTAAATCCATCAAGTTTTCCATGTGAGGTGATGTTTTGGGACTTATCCCTCACATCTCTGTGATGTAATTATTTTCCTTCTTCATTAATAAAGTTTTGTGTCTAAGGACTCTTTGTCAAAGTGGTATTAGAGCTTGCGATTAAAGCTTGGTCTAGTTGGAACCTGGTTGGAAGGTGCTAAAGGTTGTTTGAAGAAGGTGACTTTGAAGGTTTTGGAATAGCGAAATTTTGATCGTAAGTTAATGCTTCCTATTCTTTTGGGTTAAAAAAGAATCTGTGCAGAAAAGATTAATGCTTCCTATTCTTTAGGGCTCAAAAAAGGAATCTGTGCAGAAAAGATTTTACTTGGAGAGAGTAAAATACTTAGTTTTTTTCATTTTACTTGGAGAGAGTAAAATTTTTATTTTGTTTAAGGCAAGGTTATTTAAAAATTTTGCGGAAGAGAATTTAAAAAAAAGGAAGACAAATACAATTTCTTATTTTAAAAAAAAAATCATTCTTATTGCACTCACTCACTGAGAGAGATAGCATAGCCGGTGTTGGGATAGAGATGTCTGAATCAACATAGAAGAAGAGAACTAAAACCAGCGTTGAAGAGAGAAAACTAGCTTTGAAAAGAAATAAGGAATTGAAGAGAGAAAACCAGTAGGCATTGAAGAGAGAAAACCAACATTGAAATGAACCAGCAAAACTCCAGCGTAGAGATAAAAGAGTTCACAATCTTGTATATTTTTTTCACTTTTCATTTAATTCAAGATTTATGTAATATTTTGAAAACTGAATAAGTTGTTTTGGAGAGATTAGAAACACATAACAACAATAATACAAAGAACACAATTTTAACATGGAATCCCAATAGGGTAAACCACAAATGCGTCCTATTACTGCAAAATTGTTATTTACAAATAGGTTTTCCTGCTGCTATAGACAAGGATGGTATTACACCTTATTTACTAATACAAATTCGAAGGGGGATACGACCCCCTGGTTTATCAGCTATGACTAAAAGGATTCTACGACATCTTATTTACTAATTCTAATGGGAAGGAGGCTATGGCCCTCTAGTTTATCAGCTGCTACTGAAAGGATGCTACGACACACTATTTACCAATGCCAATTAGAAGGAGGCTATGACCCTTGGTTTATCAGCTACGACTGAAAGGAGGAAACAACCCCTGTAGAATTGTTTCCTACCTTAGCATCATCCTGCCACCTTGATATGTTACTCATGATTTCTATACCACTAGTTTCTGTCACTCCCACTGGTTTCTGTTACCGATGCTGCAACACAAGCTGCAGAGATGTCTTCTTTCTTACTCAAGCTGCTGTTTAAATACCTCTCAATGTTTAAGCTTCTTTTAATAGTTGCGTCTCTCCAAACTAAACGAACACACCTTTCAATGTTGCACCCTTTCACATCTGAAGATCGCACCTCTCAGAATGTCCTATCAAATTCTTTCATTGATCCTTCATCTCAGAGATCGTTTCCACATCTTAGAAACCATTTGTGCACCTCTATCCAACGTTTACAGGTGTTTTCACATTATCAATGTTATTTCTACAATATCATCTTCTATTTTTAATTAGAGCTATTGATCCTATTTCTAATATTCTCTAGACCATCGACATAATGCACAAATTCCCTCCTTGAAATCGTTTTCCCCACCTAGATTTCCTCATCAACGATTTTCCACCATTGATCTTCGTTGGGATATTTCCTGATCGTCGATATCCATATTGTAGGATGCGAGATGCAGGATGTCGATTGTTCACTTTTACCTTTTCAAAAACTTATTTCCGCAAACTTCTTTCCACAATCTTCTTTCCGCAATCTTCTTAACACAATTTTCTTTCTGCACCATCGATCTATGTTAGCATAACTAATTTCAGCCATCTGATCTTTACAGATTGCGAGATATGGGATGCATAAAAACTTAAATGATTCTTTTGCAATTCCTTTTCTGCATTTTTCTTCTGCACCATCGATTTGTTGTAGCGGAACTAATTTCAGCCATCCGATCTTTCCATATTGCGGGATGCGTAAAACTTTAAATGATTCTTCCACAATTCCCTTTTTTTCATTTTTCTTTCGCACTGTCGATCTATTGTAGGATAAATATTATCCATCCAATCGCTATGGGATGCAGGATGTAGGATGCGAGATTATAAAATCCTTAAAAATTACTTCTTCAATTCTCTTTCCTCTTTTCTCCTTCTACATCGTCGATCTATTGTGGGATTAATGTCTACCATCTGATCTTGTTATTTTGCGGAATTCCATCCTTTCTACCTATATTTTGTGGAACTGATCCTCACCATCGAATCTAGTGCGGTATGCTCCCTGAACATCCATTCTAGAGCTTATAATGTGGATCTGCATTCTTTCTGTGCACATTATACAAAAATTGATCCTCTCTCGTCGGATCTCATGCAGATAATTATGCCCATTCATCATCATGACATGTCATCATTACCTTAGTCATTCATGCAATGCCAACATATGTGTCATGCCACATCCTCAACTATACCATGGCATTCCATCACTAATTTAGTCTTTCACTGAGTGTGTCATGACATCATATCCACTAGTTATTCCTTTGTCATTCTTGAACACCTTTCACATCAATGACAACTATAACCCAAATTTTCCAACAATCTCCCCCTTTGGAATTGATGGCAATCTCTAAACATTCTCCCCCTTTGAAACCAATGACAAAGGATAACCTATTATGCCAATGCTGCACCTATTTTGATATATGATTTCTTGTCTCTCTTCTTCTTGACAACTCCTCCTGCCATCACATCTCCCCTTTAAATGAACTTGGTTGTTTAACCAATGTATTATAATTTATCTTAACAATTTCTTGTTCTTTGAATGATAGATTAGCTGATAAATCCATGTACTCCCCCTGTCACAGTACTTCTCCTCTTTTGTCAATTATACACCATCCTTGATCAACCATCATCTTTGAAGAAGATAGCTTTCAATATACTTTAACATTAGATACCAATAAATTTTTATTTTTAGATATTAATTGGATTTTTATGACTTTAACTCCCCCTGAGTATAGGATCCCTTCTAATGTTATTTTCTTTAAATCACGGGAGACCTTTTTTAGAAAAACACCCCACACTCATCACTACATACTTCTTCATTTCTTGCATCCTCATCTACATCAGTGTATTCTTCTACTTCACTAAGTAGATTTCCCTCATGATGAGTGTCATTTTTATCTATGACCTCATTATTCTCAACAACAACTACAGAGACTTCATTAATGACTGAAACTTGTGTTTCTTCTAAAGATTCTAATTATTTCATCCAAACCTTTTCAGGAGGTGTACTATTTACTTGTCCTTCACCATGATCTGTGTTGATGTCTTGTTCCCTTCTCATCCTTTGATTTTCTCCCCTAACTATGTAGTCAACCACCTTATGACCCAACTTATGACAATAATGAAAATAGCCATAAAATTTTTCTTTATTTAACAAAGGTATTTGGTCTCTAACTGTCCTTTTCTTCCACTATTTCTGAATTTTTGTTGGAGTATCACAGTTTAGTTTACAATTTCTAGCCAAGTGTCCAAAGTTATTACATTTGTAACACTCTATATCGAACTATTCTAGAAGTCCAAACTGGTTATGATTCCTTACCTTCGGTTTTTTAATTTAATCCTTCTTGTACTCATGAAATTTTTCATAAGCCTTGCATTTATGAAATTTTTCATAAACCTTGCATTTTAGGGCTTTATGACAAAACTTATTACAGGAATAACAATGACCCAGAAATATTTTCTGGTTTCTATTTATTACTTGACTGTTGGGATCCTCATGAGTTCTATCTTTGGGAAGAAAGGATAACACATGTTATTTGCACTTTTTTTTTAACAGGACTTTTTAGTACTTCGGCATAGCTATTTGTACTTCCTCTCTGTTTAGTGAGTGAGGAACTCTCTATCATCTTCTCTTTAAAGAACCCCAAACCAGACCTATCACTTTATGGTCTTTGGATACTCAGAATGTTATCTAGAATCCTTGAGTTGTTCTCAAACTTTGATTTAATGCATTTTTCATCAACTCCTTCACTAAGTCAAGCAATTTCTTTCTCATGTTTTTGAGAATCTTGAATTCTCTTCCTAAGAAGAACTATTAGGTATTCCTCACTCTTCTTGGCCTCTTCAAGTTGGTTTCTTAAATCAGTAATAATCTAATTTGTCTCTTCTTGGTATTTAGGCAGTTTCTCCTTCAAAACTTTGTTTCTTTTTCTAGATATCTCAATTTCATCAATGACAGCCATGTATTCAGCTTCTATGTCCACTTCTGATTCCTTATCTGAATTTGGTCTTCCTAAAAACAGGATTTCATTATCTTCACTCATTTTCTCATATTGAATTTCTTCCTCGGAATAGAATTTGTTCTTTTTCTCTTTATACTTCTTTCTACCCTTATGACAGCATGATTTGTCATGGTCACTCACTTATTGTTTTGGGTAAGGACACTGATGGGAAAAATGTCCAATCCTGCCATAGTTAAATAATTTCAAAGGTAGTTTACCTTTGTAATTCCCAGTGCCTTTATTAAGTCTACTTACAAAGAGGGCTTCCTTGCAATCTAGATTTTTTGATTGATTTTTGGAAGTAACTTTAAAAGTTGCTTCTTTTCTTGAAGATCCATTTTTTCCTGTTCCCATTTCATAAGCAGTGAGAATCCCATGTAGCTCATCTATTGTTACTATTTTAAGGTCATCTCGTTCCTCTAGGGTGGAAACCTTTGAGTCATATCTCATTGGTAATTTTCTTAGTATCTTGCTTACCACTTATTTTTCTTTTGGTTTTCCTCGAAGACCTCTAATAGAATTAACCACCTCATATACATGAAGAAGGTATTCCCCAATATTCTCTTATTCTCTCATTTTGAGGTTTTTGAATTGACCTTTATACATCTGCAATTTGGATCCTTTGAACTTAGATGCTCCTTCATAGATTACCTTCAACTTATCCCAGGATTGTTTGGCTGAAGTGCATTGCATAACCTTAGAAAACACAGTGTTCATTAATCCACTCAAGATTGCATTTAGGGCTTTGGCGTTACCTTCATATTGACCTAGTTCTATTGTGTCTGTAGGGTACTGATTTCCTATGCTATGTTCTGTTTCAGTTGCTACCCAAACCTTCCATCCAAGTGACATCAGATGGCACCATATTCTGACACTCCAATATGCATAGTCGTCTCCTATAAATAGTGGAGCTCTATTAGTGGCCATGCCTTCTTGCTGATCCATCGTGGTTTTAATGGTATGTACCTTCTAGTGGTTAAACTATGCTGAAGGAACCTGCTCTGATACCAATTTTTGGTTTATAGGTCAATACTGAGAGCGGTCTGGGGGGGTCAATCAATATTGTTATCTTTTTACTATTTTAACCACTTTTAAATCTATCATTAGAAATAGATAACAACAAGAATACACATAACACAATTTTAACATGGAATCCCAATAGGATAAACCACCAATACGTCCTATTACTGCAAAATTTTTATTTACAAATAGTTTTTGCTACTGCTACAGACAAGGATGGTATTACACCTTGTTTACCAATACAAATTGGAAGGAGGATATGACCCCCTATTTTATCAACTATGAATGAAAGGATTCTATGACACCCTATTTATCAATTCCAATTGGAAGGAGGCTTTGACCCCCTAATTTATCAGCTGCTACTGAAAGGATGTTACAGAACCCTATTTACCAATGCCAATTGGAAGGAGGCTATGACCCCATGGTTTATCAGCTATGACTGAAAGGAGGCAAAAAACCCCTGCAGGCCTCTTTTCTGCCCTAGCGCTATCCTGCCACCCTGATATGTTACTCACGATTTCTCTCCCATTGATTTCTATCACTTCCACTGGTATTTGTTACTGATGCTGCAACACAAGCTGCAGATATGTCTTCCTTCTTACTCAGGTCGTTGCTTAAATACCTCTCAATGTTTAAGCTTCTTTCAACATTCGCGTCTCTGCAAACTGAATGAATACACCTTTCACTATTGCATCCTTTTAGATATGAATATCACACCTCTCAGAATGTCCTATCATGTTTTTTCATTGATCCTTCATCTTAGAGATTGTTTCCATAGCTTGGAAACCATTTCTACACCTCTTTCCAACGTTTGAAGGTGCTTCCACACTATCCATCTTCTTTATACAATATCATCTTCAAGTTTTAATTAGAGTCGTTGATCCTATTTCTAACTCTCTCTAGACTGTCTATCTAATGCACAGATTCCCTCCTTGAAATCGTATTTGTGCACCCATATTTCTTCATCAATGATTTTCCATCGTTGATCTTCATCAGACGATCCATATTGAAGGATGTAGGATGCGGGATGTCGAGCGTCCACTTTTTCCTTTCTGAAAACTTTTTTCTGTAAACTCCTTTTTGCAATCTTCTTTCCACAATATTCTTTTTGCAATTTTCTTTCCACAATATTCTTTCCACAATTTTCTTTCTGCACCGTCGATCTGTTTTAGTGGAACTAATTTCAGTCCTCCGATATTTCCAAATTGCGGGATACGAGATGTGGGATGTGTAAACCTTTAAACAATTCTTTTGTAATTCCCTTTCTGTATTTTTCTTCTGCACCGTCGATCTGTTGTATCAGAAATAATTTCAGTCATCCGATCTTTCTAGATTGCGAGATGCAGGATGCAGGATGTGTAAAACTTTAAACGATTCTTCCGCAATTCCCTTTCCGCATTTTTCTTCTGCATCATCGATCTGTTGCAGGATTAATATTAGTTTTTAGATCGATGTGGCATGTGGGATGCAGGATTATAAAATCCTTAAACATTACTTTTGCAATTCTCTTTCTGATCTTTCCTTCCGCACCGTCAATCTGTTGCGGGATTAATGCCCACTGTCTGATCTTGATCTTTTGTGTAATTCCATCCTTTTCGTCTATCTTTTGCAGAACTGATTCTCACCGTCGAATCTAGTGCAGGATGATCCTTGAGCATCCATTCTAGATCTAATGCGGATCTGCATTCTATATTTGTGGATTATACAAAAATTGATCCTCACTCATCGGATCTCATGCAGATAATTATGCCACTTCATCATCGTGCCATGTCATCATTACCTTAGTCTTTCATGTAATTCCAACATATGTGGCATGCCACATCCTCAACTATGCCATGCCATGCCATCACTACTTTAGTATTTCACTGAGTTTTTCATGCCATCATATCCACTATTTATTCCTTTGTCATTCTTGAACACCTTTGACATCAATGACAACTATAACCCAAGTTTCCCAACAAAGAATGCTACAATGGAGATATGCATTATTTCAAGCATGGAGAGATGTTCTTACATTGGTATTTTTTATTTATTTATGTTGACCTAATAGATACTTGGAGTGGATTTGACATACCAATTACAATTACCAAAAAAAATTGCAAAAAGGTGAGGGAATTCCATCATGGTACCTTTTAATATTATCATCATAGTTTTGACATTGACGTTCATTTGTCTAAGAAATTACTAGTGGCGAATTTGAGCAAGTAAAAGAATGTAATATGTGATTAATGTGTCAATGAAAAGGGACAAATACAAGGAAAAAAATGGCCATTTACAAAGTGGGAGGACACATTAATTAAACTCAAAACCTCACACATCCAAAAATCCCATGTAAGTACGGATCATTTTCTTAATCAACCTTACCTTAGGACATTTTCTCTCTAGGGATCATGTGACATTAATAGGCCTATCTCCACCATACAATCCCTATAAAGGGAATATTTATCATGTAAGTGGAATATATTGTTCATTTCAAGTTTGGCACACTAAGGAAGGCTATTATGGCCTAGTCCATGTTCTAAGGTAAGCATATAAAGTCACAGGCCATAACATTTTCCTCAAGGGATCGAGACCCAAATATGGGGTCCTAGTCAATAACTTCATCTCTATGTGGGAAATATTTGGCTTACAAGCAAAAAATGGACACTTCAAGCTCTATGTGACCAAGAATTGTTATAATTGATAGGTCCATACTATAAAGTCAAAACATAACATCTAAGGGTAAGGGGCTCATGGGTCATGTGTGATGCCCTGGACCACCTCAAATGCCTCATATACTACATACGTAATATTTAATCCAATGAGTAAGATATGTTGTTCATTTTGAGGTTTGTGTTATAGCTGATTTTACCACTCCAGGTGAATCACACTTTGTATGGCCTTCCCATGTCCCGCTATAGACTCCTTAGACCCCTTGGATGATTTTTTGTCCTTTGATGTTTCCTTGATCATCCCTAAAAACATGTGAAAAATTCTATACGCAATTTTTAATCCCTTAATCATGTATATACACAGGCTTGACCACTAAAACCACGTACATCGGGATGTGTAAAAAATCCAAATCCTTTTGGAGTTTTCCTTGACATGGATCTGACTCACTTGACTCTTGACCTTCCCTATGCCTTGAGATCGCTAGGATTCAACCTTTCATTACCCCTTTGAAAATATATATAAGGAACTCTATGGTACATTGAAGGCATATGAGAGAATTGAGAGCAAAGAAACTATAGTCCATTGTTGACGAAACTTATGCTTGAGTCTGCATCCCTTTGTCCCTTGGAGCACTAGTGTGTTCTTCCCAAGATTTCCTTTTGCTTGTGAGCTTGCTATCGAGAGATGGAGGATTGAGGTGGTGGAGGACCAAGTGGGGGATTCAATTTATCTAGTTCGCAGACATGTCATCAGAGGTTGTATCTATTGTAATCTCTGATTTATATTAATAGAAATATCTTTTCCTGTCCAATAATGTGTGTTTGAATGAATATTTTGTCCATGGGATTATTTCAAATGCTTACACATTGTTGATTATATATGCTAGAATAGATCTAACACCATGATATATAGTATGTTTGTATTGTTGACTTGTTGTTGAGGAATTAATTTATAAATTCACGCTGAAGTTGGAAAGTTCAATGGGGATCTACTTCAACCATCTGGAATAAGGTACGAGGTCTGATCCTTTAGTGTTAGACATTTACTTTCTATTCCATATTGGAAAAGATTCATTTATGGAGTCGAGATATCTATTGTGGTACCCCAAGCCATAGGAATTTCTCTTCATAATAGAATTGGTGACTCCGCTGGGGAGTTCCTAGTAGTTGTCCTTTGGGGTTTGTTCTATCGGCATTCAATGAATTTGGATTGCTCTTTCTCTCTTGTTTCTGTGTTAGGTCTGGGAGCATGTTTGCCTGGTAGTGTCTGATTGGTGTGAAGTTTGTCTTAGCTTGTCTGTTTTCCTTGATTTTATGCACCTTTCTTCCTATACAGGAGTTTTTAACTCACAATCATGTATACACGCAGGTTCCTCTGTGATTTCCGTGTATACACATGGGTTTACTGCGAACAATCGTGTATGCCCTTAGTTTTTCCTTTTTGTGGAAGTTAAATGGTTTCTGGGTGAAGTTTGATGATTGCCGAGTCTCCTTTGGCACTACCTGAGTCTGTTTATAACTCTATTTCTGACCAGAGACATTTTATTTGGCTAATTTTTTTTTAAGAAGGTTCTTGTCATGGCATTTTCAATTTTTTATTTGGGATTAGTGAATTAGAGTTCTTTTACCTTAGTGCTTTGCTTCAGTGCTATTTGAAGTGTGCTTGCAAACTCTAGGGGTCATAGAATCATTCATTTTCTTTTTGTATCTCATTTTATTTCAAAAAATCCAAAAACACTTGCTTATCATCATGCATTGCATTTTGCATTTTGCATTGTACTTGCACTAGATTTGCTTTGGAGTACTAGTTAGGACTTCATATAGGAAATCTTGCATTCATCACTTGAAGAAAAATTGCGCATTTCACGTAGTAGCATACCCTATTTTCATGGACACAATGCATTTGCATTGATTGTTAGGTGTGCATTTTACTTCATGTTGTGTCATAACACCATTAGTTGCATGGTCATATCCCTATTTTGAGTAATAAATCCAATTAAAATCAACGCTAAATTGAAATGAACTACACTCTTTTCTTTTCTAGGGTGCACCAACAAGCTTAAGTTTTAGGGTCTTGGAATAGTTCATTGTGAGCAAATTCTCCAAGACCACTAAACAACAACATGTATGTGTCTATCGAGGTGAGTGTGTGAAATCCTTAGTATAACCAGTGTTTCTCAGGATCCTCCTCTCAAAAGGGAGTTAAGCACAAGGCATTGTGAGCGGTTATTGATTGGGATGACCCCTAGTCATAACTGAGTAGCACCGAAGATATTTCCAGGATTGTATTCGTATCTAGGGGCTCTTTCGATAGTTTTGAGCTTTGCCACCCTGCCCATATGGTCAATCCCGCCTGTGACTATCCACTTGAGCATTGATTATATTGAGGTGACCTTAGTGGCCTTACCTAGGAGATCGAGGGGGTACTTTGCAGGGGTTATTCTACGGGTGTCCTGGCTAGGTTGGGGTCAGGCAGCACAGTCTCTTTATGCGTTGAAGATGAGGGCCACAATAATTGGTTACATACCTCCTCTTATTGTGTAGGGGAGTCTCAAGCCTCTCCTAGGTGAGACATACCTGCTTCATTTGGGATATCACTTATCTAGCCCTTGTTTGCTTGCATTTGGATTTATATTTTATTAGTGATTGCTCTTAGCATGATAGCTTTCCTAGGGTTTGCGTAAATAGAGAGTCTTTTTTATTTTTTGAGTCATTGTGGATTTGGGTGCAGCTCCTCGCCATTCTTGTCGTTTAGCAGGACTTCTGCCTTATACTTCTCCTCCTCCTTTGGGAGAGAGACCTAGAAATTCTAGGTGGACTATTTCACACATTGATCCACACACCATGGGAGACCATATGGAAAGTATTCCTGAACCACCTTCTCCCATTCGAGTGGATGATGGGGAGTTTACTCCTACCTACGATCCTTCACCCGACTTAGCTGAGTTAGGCTCCAGGATTTCTGAGATAGGAACCTTTCATGATAGACCTACTCACTCTAGGGTTGATCCCCCATTGACACATTACCAGTATGAAATGTCGGAGGATGCCAAGACTCATTTTGAACCTGCAAGCACTACCTATGGTAGTTATGGTATGTCTAGTTTTCCCACACATGATTTGGCATTTCATGTTGAATCTGAGTTCGAGCCTAACACTATGCCTGGGGTCACTCTCATTCCCTACCATGCGGAGAGGTTTGGGAGCACTAGTCACATTGCACCTTCCATCCCGGTGGTGGAAGTCACATCACATATTCCTCCTAGGTCT
The DNA here is from genome assembly GCA_001517045.1 of Pseudotsuga menziesii. Taxonomy (NCBI): domain Eukaryota; kingdom Viridiplantae; phylum Streptophyta; class Pinopsida; order Pinales; family Pinaceae; genus Pseudotsuga; species Pseudotsuga menziesii. Next base: position 82,306 of record LPNX010673140.1, on the reverse strand, counting down.
AGGGTTAGTGATCCTATTAGGATACCAGAACCAAGATGGGTGATGATAGGGAATAGTACATACATTATTACTTAGGTCCCTCCATCCTCTATCCCTACTTCTTCAAATGTTCACCCTCCACCTTATTCATGTGGTCCTTCGGGACGAAACATTGCTACAAGTCATGTCCGTACTGCAGTTACTAGACAGGTTGTGTCTGAGCTTCATGTACCACTCGTTGTTTCAAGAGGTCATGCTCATACTTCTAGCGGTCACATTCCTACTTCCAGAATGTATATTCCTACTTTCAGAACGTATGTTCCTACTTACGGAGTGTCCCATGGGACATTGCATGCGATGACTTGTGGACCATATTATAGGACGCAGTATGGATAGGGTTCTTCGCCTTATGGGGGAAGGTATCAACAACCTACTTACTCTCCTAATTATGGATTCATAGCTCCTACTAGTCAAGGTCCACCACACTATGGTGCTTCCACACCACCCTATATGGGTCATACAGGAGGAGGCCACTATGGCCAAGGCCATGGTGGTAATCAAAACTATATGAATCAGGGAGCGGTCCATCGACCTCATCATCCTAGGCTCCCTTTCCTCACAACACTCAACCTTCCTAACTTGTCGAGATTGACAAATGATCCTGTAGCTCATGACCCGGCTTGGCCGGCTGTCCCTACTAAGCTTCCCTCGGACATACCTAAGTTCAAGGGCAAACCGGGAGAGGATATGAGCGAACACGTTACTACGTTTCACCTATGGTGCTCTTCGAATTCCTTACATCAGGACTCCATCCGTTTAAGGCTATTTCAATGCACCCTTACAGGGCCTGCTGCAAAATGGTATATAGAGCTACCAAGGGGAGCTTTCGCTTTGTTCGATGACCTTGCGATGAATTTTATTAACCACTTCCAGCTACTAGTGCGTTATGACATTGGTACTGAACTCTTGTCGACATTTTTGCAAGATAAAGCCACACATATCTCTGATCATATTCAAGAGTGGCGTAGACGGAAGAGGTTAATTAAAGCCTTTATACCACTGGAGTTCCTCCTTGAGTGGTTCCTCAAGTTGTTTTTTCCATATATAGTGAAGGATGTTTCTACATCTGGAGTGCAGAATGAGGAGCAAGCAATTTTTAGGGCGCAAGAACTGGACTTGATCTATGCTCAGTCCGGTTTGTTATATGAGATTATTCCCAATGCTCCACGTTTTAGTTTCGATCCCAAAGTCAAACCTGGACCACATGCAGATGGCATTGTTGGTTGTGCAAGTGCGAAACCTATGGATTCGGTTGCAAAACAAGTTAGTCAAATGTCAATCAACCAATTTGATTCAAGACAAGATATGGCTTCGTCTCAACACACCCAAATGGTGAGTGTACTTTCAGTATAATCGTTGGACCAGAAGGGTAACCAGCAGCCCGGACGGAATAGAAAAAAGGGTAAAAATAATCGTAAGGGTCGAAATAAGAATGAGAATGCTAATAGTAATGACAAGAACAGTCGGAATGTTGGGGGGGATAAGAAAGCTAAACGTAAGGTTAAGTTCCCTTGCAAGTTATGTAAGTACGACCACCTCACTTACTTGTGCCCTTGTATTGAGGAAGCCTCGAGATTCTTGGCACAGGGCCCAGCTGTGCTAACTAACCCTTTACCGCACAATAAAAATATGAACTCGAGGTCCCATGACTAGTCTGGTGGTGATCAAGATCTACCAAAGGGTAGTGGTCATGGTTACATTAACATGGTACGTGCTGTGAAAGTTGTGACCTGTGCAAAAGATTATGGTTCGTCACAACCCAGCCCAGGAAAAGAGCCTGATCCACCAAGGTCCTCTTTGTGTATTGATAAACCTATGGATAAACCTGAGACTACACATTGCATTCCTAAGGGAGTCCTTAAGCTTTCGGGGCATGATCCAAAAGCTCGAGCTGCCAAAAACTATTCAGTTGTTGAGGATTTGGGCCACACTCCTTGTGCGATGTCTGCATTGGAAGTGCTTCAGAGTTTTCCTTCACAAAGGAAGGCGTTGCTTTCTGCCCTTGCTGTGAATGATGATGATTCTTCCTCCGTGATTAAATTTGAAACCACAGGACTTTAGCCTCGCTTGCCTTACTATGTGTCTCTTTTGATTCACGTAGAATGTCTTAATATAACCGTCAAGCGCACTGTGATTAATAAAGGTGTTGCCGCTTCTGTGATGTATTTATCATGTTGGAAGGGTCTAGGTTCCCTTGAGCTGTCTAAATCAGCAACCATGTTAACTGCGTTGGATGGGAGATCTTTTAGACTGCACAACATCCTTCCTTCCCTGAAAGTTCATTTGGGAGGGAAGACCGTTGCGATAGAGGTCGAGGTGGTTGATGCACCCCTTGACTACAATCTCTTGCTGGGTAGGAACTAGATGTACAGTATGCAAGCCGTTGCTTCTTCCCTATTCCACGTTGTATGCTTTCCACATAATGGGAAGATCATAACGATTGATCAAATGACATTCAAGAATCCATTTGTTACTGCATCTTCAGGAGCTTCAATCCTGATCGTTGAACACTCTCAGTCGGCAACTGGGAGTGTGGGTGTGGGCATGTATCCATATCTCATGGGAAGCTTTAGTTGTCCTGCACTGATCCTTATGATAGGGTCTAGTTTCGATGAGGCTTTGACATCTACGAGATCGGTGTATTTTCACATGAGTCATATGGAAGATCCTTGGATTCTTCCTACACTGAGTACTCCAAGTAAGCCCATCGTGACGGATGTGCCATTGCTTGCAACTATGATAGCTTATGAAGCTAATCTCAAGTGTGTTGCAGAGCCTAGTCCTTCCTCTTCGAGGACGGAGGATGACCCTTATGTGCTGCCAGCATGGGTAGTGCAGTCTTCTCATGCACACAACTACCTTTATATAGTTTTCCCTTTAGATGAAGCAATTATTGAGGCTATGTCTAGAGTTGAGCCACCATGGGAGGAACTCCATCATAGATCGTACTTTCTTCCCAAGCTTGACTGCTTAGAGAATGAGGATTTTAGGGCAGTTCTTAGTCAGATATTTGGTAGTCCTATGGTTCCATTAAGCTCTCCTATTTCGACGGCTGATGGAAACATGGCGAACATATCTTCAACGATTCCTATCAACATCTCTCATGATCCTGACACAATAGAGAATGTCTATATTGGGGTGGAATGTTACCATGCTGAGATTCTAGAATACACCGAGCTATTTAAGGAATTCCGTGATATTTTTGCTTGGTCTTATGATGAAATGCCAGGTATTGACCCTCATATTGTCAAGCACGAGATTAAGACTTACCCCAACGCTAAGCCTATTCGACAACGTTTGTGTGCAGTGAATCCTAGGAAAGCACTTGCGATTGAGGAAGAGATAGAGAAGTTGTTGAAAGCCAGTTTCATCTATCCCATTCCCTTGATGGAGTGGGTTTCAAACCCTATTCTAGTGGATAATAAGTAGGGAGTGATCCGCATATGTACTGATTTCTGTGATTTGAATCGTGCCTATCCTAAGGAAAATTTCCCCACACCATTTATTGATTATATTTTGGATGAGTGTGTGGGTAGTGAGGTTTTTTCCTTCATGGATGGATTTTCCAGATATAATAAGATATAGATTAAATCTGAGGACCAACATAAGACTGCATTTATTTGTCCTTGGGGAACTTTCGCATATCGAAAAATGCCTTTCGGCCTTAAAAACGCTGAAGCTACATTTTAGCAGGCAATGACCTTGATCTTCCATGATCTCAAGTCAATTATTAAAGTATTTTTGGATGACCTTGCTGCTCATTCTCATATGAGAATGCATCATCCATATCACTTGAGATTGGTATTCGAAATATGCTAGCACTATTCGGTTAGATTAAATCCTCACAAGTGCATCTTTTGTGTGAAGTCAGGTCGTTTGTTAGGATTCATCGTTTCTAAAGAGGGTATAAGAGACGACCCGTTGAAGGTTGAGGCAATACTTCAGTTGTCTCCCCCGAAGAATATTCATAATCTTCAATGTTTGCAAGGCATGGAAAAATTCTTACGAATATTTGTTGTCAACTTTGCCAATTTGACTAGAGGCTTCATTCGTCTATTGAAGAAGGACACCCCTTTTTATTGGGATGAGTGAGCCTAAAAGTCCTTTGATACACTCAAGCGAGCACTAGCATCTACCCTGGTGATTAGTCCCCCGGACTATAGCCGTGATTTCCTACTTTATGTGGCTGTGTCCATGGAGACGATTGGTATGGTTATGGTTCAAGAGGATGAGGAGCTTCAAGAGCATGTCATATATTATCTGAGTTAAAACCTTATTGATGCAGAGATTCGTTAGTCTCATGTCGAGAATATTTATTTAGCTACCGTACATGTGATTCAGTGGTTGAGTCATTATATTATCCTTTGCCAGACCTTGGTTGTAGCCCATTTCAATCCATTTCAATTCGTCCTCACCCGAAGGATGATTGGGGGAAAATATATAAAATGGATTGTCATTCTGCAAGAATTCGATCTCAACTTTGTTTTGGCAAAATCGAAGAAGTCTTTAATTTTTGCAGAGCTTATATTGGATTTCCCGAGCAAGGCTGAGGAGTTGGTTTGTGAAGATATGTTCGTTGACGAACACATCTTCTTAATCTCAACTTTATACCCATGGTATGGGGATATCATAATATATTTACAAACATTGAAGAACCCCACTCACCTCTCATGAGATGAACGACGATGATTACATAATGTCTCTAATAACTACCTCATAGTGGATAACACTTTGTACCACTGTGGGGTAGATTCCATTTTATGACATTGTTTAACTCGTGAAGAGGATGAGGTAGTGCTAAATGATTGCCATGGAGGGGCGTGTGGTGGTCATTGATCTGGGCTTTCTACAACTCAAAAGATCTTAAGAGCAGGTTATTTCTGGCCGTCGATCTTTAAGGATTGTGTTGATGCGGTCAAGAGGTGCCACCCTTGCTAGGTGTTCACATGTAATATGCGCTCTAAACGTACCTTGTTACATCCCATTATCACCACTGGTCCCTTCACTAAGTGGGGGATCAATTTTATGGATTGCAACCCAGCTTCGGCTGGGGGGCACCATCACATTATAGTGGCTGTTGATTACTTCATGAAATGGCTGAGGATGTGCCTACAGTAAAATCCAACAGTGAAACAGTCACTCACTTCGTATTCAACCAAATTATTACTCGGTTCAAGATTTCGAAAGAGCTTGTCACTGACCATGGCTCACACTTTCAGAACTGTATGATGGAGGAGTTGGCATCAAAGTTAGGGGATAAGTAAGAGCATTCCTCTTCTTACTACCCTCAAGTGAATGGATAGGTAGAGGCAGTGAATAAATCACTCAAATCCATTCTCCAATGAACCATTGCACAAAGCAAGAATAATTGGCACATCATGTTATATACTGCTTTGTGGGCATATCGAACCGATGTTAAGACTGCCACTGGTTTTTCTCCATATCAACTTTTACATAGAGTGGAGCTGATATTGCCAGTTGAATGTGAGATTCCTTCTTTGAAACTAGCTGTAGAACTCTTACCAGACACTTCACCATTGGAGGAGCATTTGGTCCACCTTGAGCAACTTGACGAGCAGCATCAGGATGCCTTGGTGGCTCTAGAAGTCAATAAACATCGCATAAAAGGTCTAGTAGGATAATTCTGTTCATCCAAGGAGGTTTAGTGAGGGAGACTTGGTCCTTTTGTGGGATCAACGGAAAGAAACCTTGGGGGCAGGAAAATTTAATCCTATGTGGCGGGGTCCTTATGTGGTCAAGCGTTTGTTAGAGAAGGGTGCATATGAGTTAGTGGATTACGAAGGAATGGCCTTGGCGGAGCCTAGAAATGGGCTCTATCTCAATAAATACTATGCATGACTTTCAGCCAAGGCTACTTATTGTATATTAGTGTACAGTTTTGCATAGTTAGGTATTTTTCTTATCGTGATCGGGTTTGTGATTAGTTTCCATTTCTTTTGGCAGATGTGAATGGAATCTTCCACCTACATAGGATTCATGGATGGTGCAAGCTATCACACTCAACACTCAGCCTCTGCTGTTTGGGTGATTTATACTCCTATGGGTCAGGTACTGTCTTCAGGAGGTGTATGTCTGTGGCCATCTTCCAACAATGTTGCTGAATATATTGTCGTTATTGAGCTTCTACGGGATGCCATTTCACATGGCATTCTCTCTCTTAAGGCACATCTTGATTCGGAGTTAGTAGTGTCACAGCTTAATGGTTTGTATCATGTTAGAGATCTGGCATTATTGAGAAGATTCTTACGTGTGAGATTGTTAGAATGACAATTTGACAATATAACATATATACACATTCCAATAATTAATAATAAAGTTGCTTACTCATATGCTAACTACGTGTTAGATTGGCATTTGTTTCATTCACAGTAAATTCATTACAAACACAATTTTTACACATGTAAATAAATAAACCGATCACCATAAAAAAAATTATATAAAAGCCAAAATGTGATAATACATAGTGTCATGATACAAAATTGGGGCTCTCGAGCCACCAGCATATAATACACGGTAGTACAAAATGTATACACTCCTAGGTGTCTAATCCTGTGGAGGAGGAGGGGGTTGTGATCATGGAAGGTCACTACGGCTCTAGCTAGCCGTCGGAACAATCACACCCATGCTCGTGGTACACCCACCACCTAGCGCTGCATAGCCTCAAGCAAGTCCTGGACTTGCGATATGGGAACCCTATGTGTTAGCCTGACAAAATTGGTATGAATGCTCTGGAGCGTCTGCTATGCATCCACACTCGTGATATCATCTCCTCTTCCCCTCTATCTATGACGAGGGAAGCCTTCTAGCTGCCGTGGTCCCACATCTGCACACAAATGGTAGATGTCACTATGTATTGTCATGCAAAAATATGTCTTTTTGATTCCATATAATCAAGAAAACACACAAAAAAAATTAAATAACTCAAAAAAAATTAAAAAGTGAGGGTCGAGATTCATTACCGATATCGTAGTATGCCGATCCTGGTGGTAGCAGCATGTTTAGGTCACCCCAGAAATCTATCCTCGCATAGGGGTAGTCGTCGATGGCAAGTATTTGTCTTCACTATCATGGAAAGAACTTAGCTGGATAGGGGTTGGCCACCCTACCACCCCCCAATCTATGCATCGCATCTGCCCAATGCCGTTGGGATGGATCTCGAACCCCATGAAGAGGAACGTCCACTCTGGGGCTCAATCCTGGAACACACTTGAATAAAAACGTGCTTAGTATACTACTGAACCCAAAGTTCTGCACTCTGCCTACCTTACACTCACTGAGCTTATGTTTCATGTTGCTCAGTAGTGTAGTGCTCCAGTCATAAATCGTGGGTCTCATGTACTCCACTGCATAGAACATCAGAGGTCGTGAGGCCTGGTGGAGTGATGCCAAGCCTGTTATCCTGCCCAATGTCAATAGTATGGCCTTTAGGCCCAACACCTGTATAGCATTGGTAGGGAAATGACTCCCCACCTTCTATGTGTCTATATAGCATCACACCGCAATGTACTCGTCGATAGTCAGGCCACCTCCTGGCCCACCACGAGAACGAAGGTTCACTACTTCCCCTCGTCTAGAAAGCCCTGTAATGAAGTATATGTCCTCCACCTCTATAGTGAGGGACATCCCATCTATTTGGAAGGACTCCGAGTCTGGATCCCAGTAATCCACCAGCATCTGTAATAGTCTTGGTTTGGCCCTCAAACCACCAAGACACCAAAACTTATAGAGTTCGCATGCATTTAGAGCTTGTTGAGCCATTAAATCGGCCCTTACTGCTTCCTCTACCTCACCATGTTCATGCTCTCTCAAATCTAGGACCATCTTGCACAAGAAATTGCAAATTTGCCCATTATATTATTGGAAAAACCTTATGTGCAGCCTCATATGCGACTGTTTTCAAAATAGCCGCGTATGTATGCAGGTTTGGGGGCATTTTCTGCGTATATCCAGCCCTATATGAGGAAAAACCCTCAATTTTCACATGGGCTACAACGCCCATTTTAGTTTGGCCTAGAAATCTTAATTGACCATGGAGTTTGATAAAAATTGTATCAAAATGAAAGAGAAGAGCATGGGTAAATACCTGGAAGAAATGGTAGTGGATTCTACCGGCTGGATCTCTTGGAATTCGCGGTGGAAAATCTGAGCTCAAATGGGTAAAAGTTTCAAATGTTTTATAATATTTTGAATTGTTTACTATTTATAGAAAATTTTCAAATATTTGAAAATTTTTACCCACTTTCCTATAGTTTCGACATTTTCTAACCATTTTTTACCATTTTTGACATAATTCATGATGTAGAGGACCTTTTTCAGTGCCGTTTCAGCCATTAGACCCGTTCATGTCGATCTCAGGTATCATGTCTAAACTAGCATAAAGGTTAGGTTTCATCACCATTTGCATTTTGCATGACCTTATGACCATCTCATCATAATCTTAGGTACGGACCCACTCTATTGTGTCACGGGACCTTCTTGCTTCTTTAGAAGTGGCATGATATGAGTGGTAGAGCTTCACCTTACATGGGTACCCTATTTAGTGCCTTATTTGCATTTGGTGCCCATGCTGACATTTTCTCCATTAGGGTGTGGGAGTCCATTGTATGGTATTGCCATGACATTTCGCAAGAGCCTCATACTCCTCTTGATCTTTTGCTGGCCTATTTCTCTCAGGACTCCCTCATGTCAAGTTGTGAATGCATTATCATGAGCTTTTCCTGCCTTATTGAGCTTTATGCCAGCTCCCCTGACATTGCGTTTCAGCCATATAGCCCAATATTGTCTCATGTCTAGCCATGCAGAGCCATCTTTTATATCCTTCACAGCTTGTTTCCCTTTTTTACCGGGAGGGGATTTTCCCCCAAGTGTCGATATCCTACACATGTATCCTTGCATTGAGCATAGGTATTTTCCACTGCTTGGAACTAGTTTGTTTTCCCTTATGAAACTCGTCTCTTCCTATTTTGTAACTATAAAGAAATTTTATTCCTTTTCAAGATTTTTAAATAATTGAAATAGTCCAAAAAAAATCAAAAAACCAAAAAGTCATACAAGGAAAGATGTTATCTTTGGCAGTTGTCGAGTCGTGTCGCCTTCGAACAGAGCATTGTATATCACATCCATTGGTTGAGTTATAGTTTGACTTTAGGAGTTGTACTCATTTATCTGAGTTTATCTCCATCGAATGGTTAAGCTTCTAGTCCCTATGGAGCCTCTGTCGATGCCTCCTTTGTCGCAGAGATGTCCCAGTTTGTATATCGAGTCTATGCTGCCTTCATTCAGTCACCATACGTCATTATGCTCTTGTTTGAAAGAAGTTTAAGCCTGAGTCGGCCATTCCTCAATTATCTTGACTTTGCATGTCAGCCATTCTCGGTACAGTTACTGGTTTGTGCAGCTTATGATCAAGTCCTTCCACATTATACAGCTTTGTTGAGTACCTCGTGTTGGATGATGGGGGATGCCTTAATTCCCTCCTTCCAGCAGATTTCATCCCATCGACTTCAGATCATTTATTCTGGGATTGGAATCTAGAGTCATTTTGAGTGCCTTGAGACTTTCAATCATCAGTGGCAGGTTCTCTCACCATTGACAGTCTTTGGGAATACATGAATGTCCCCTAATCGATGGATCCTCTCAAGTGTTCGACATCAACACATTTATTCAAACTTGTTAGTTTGCACTCTAGTACCTTGATTCCCATTTTCATTATCGGTGGGTGATCTCACGTCTATTAATTGTATACATCAATGACCGGTAATTAGACGATGGACTACTATGTTTGACCTCAACACCTCTATTCGCATAGTAGTACATGTACTCGTAGCGATGTGTGTAGAAGACTTTTCAGATTGGTGGCATCTCTTATATGCTACCTCCTTGATCATGCCATTGTTCATGAGATTTCAGCTCTCGTGACTTGATTCCAGTATATGTCAGACATTTCTAGCCATTATGGAGATCTTGATCTGTTATATATCTTCAGCCATTATGGAGATCATGGTCCTTTGTATATCTTGATCATGGAGATTCTGATTTATATATATTGTACTTGGCGATGACCACTTATGTGATATCTTGTATCATGCCTATTCATGGCCATTGTAATCTTATGTATCTGGGACTGCTATATGTATTTGTAGTTATATGCAGAGTTGTATTATTGTACTATGCTGATTGGGTGGCTGGTCTTCCATTTGGGATCCTTCATCACTCCACTTCTGGGATGGAATTATAATGTATTTCGGCCATTGTATTACCCCTCTAACCTCACACATTAGGGGGCATCTGTTATAGCTAATTTTACCACTCCAGGTGAATCACACTTTGTATAGCCTTCCCCTGTCCCACTGTAGACTCCTTTGACCCCTTGGACCACTTTTTATCCTTTGATGTTTCCTTGATCATCCCTAAAAACATGTGAAAAATTCTATACATGACTTTTAATCCCTTAATCGCGTATATACGCGGGTTTGACCACTAAAACCGCGTACATCGGGATGTGTACAAAATCTAAATCCTTTTGGATTTTTCCTTGACATGGATCCGACTCACTTGACTCCTAGCCTTCCCTATGCCTTGAGATCACTCGGATTCGACCTTTCATTACCCCTTTGAAAAGATATATAAGGAACTCTATGGTGGTACATTGAAGGCATATGAGAGAATTGAGATCAAAGAAACTATAGTCCATTGTTGATGGAACTTATGCTTGAGTCTGCATCCCTTTGTCCCTTAGAGCACTAGTCTGTTCTTCCCAAGCTTGCCTTTTGCTTGTGAGCTTGCTATCGAGAGATGGAGGATTGAGGTGGTGGAGGCCCAAGTGGGGGATTCAGTTTCTCCGGTTCGCAGACGTGCCGTCAGAGGTTGTATCTATTGTAATCTCTGATTTATATTAATAGAAATATCTTTTCCTGTCCAATAATGTGTGTTTGAATGAATATTTTATCCATGGGATTATTTCAAATGCTTATACATTGTTGATGATATATGCTAGAATAGATCTAACACTATGATATATAGTATGCTTGTATTGTTTACTTGTTGTTAAGGAATTAATTTATCAATTCAATTTGAAGTTGGAAATCTCAATGGTGATCTACTTCAACCATCTAGAATAAGGTAT
>LPNX010673140.1:11406-71095 GCA_001517045.1 Pseudotsuga menziesii | reverse complement strand
GTTAGACATTTACTTTCTATTGCATATTGGAAAAGATTGATTTCTGGAGTCAAGCTGTCTATTGTGGTACCCCAAGCCATAGGAATTTCTCTCCGTAATAGTTTGGCACACCAAGTATGGCTTTCAGACCCTAGGCCATGGACCAAGGTCTAAATTTAGAATACAAGTCCATATGAATTACCTTGGGGCTCATGGACCGTGAATGGAGGGCTAGGTTATAAAACAAGGCCTACATGTGCAATTGTATCCTATATGTGAGATATGTTCAAAATTTTGAGGAAGGGCATGCTAAGGATGATTTTCAATGCCCATGTTATGATATAAGGTTAAATAAGGGTCTGAGGTCATATCATTTTTCTATAAGCTCATGGTGCATTTTCAAGCCCACAAACCACCACACATACCCTCCATAGGGAATCATTAGCCTACAAATGAGATATGATAGACATTTTCCTCTTTCTAACACTAGACATGGTTCACAATGCATATGTAATGGTTCAATGCTAAAATTCCTAGGAATACACTATAACATTTGTAGATGGGGCTTATGATATTTTTTGGGGGTCATAAAGCACCACATAGACCTTACAAATGGAATATTCATCATACCAACATGATATGGTCCTATAATGGGGATGTTACTTATTGGTGTCCAAGCCAAGGCTGATATAAAATTACAATTTATTGGCACATAAATTTGTCTTTGGATCTCATGGTCTATACATGGGACCCTGGATCGCCACACAAGTCCTACATAGGAAATATTTGGAATATGAGTGGGAGGTGGTGTTTATTTCAAGGTTTATCACACCATGGATGGTCTTTATGAATCATAAAATGTTTTAGGGTTGAAATTCAAGGTCTTGAGCCATAACACTTCTTTTTAGAACTCACGGGCCATGTGTGGTCCCACAATAACCACACAGGAAATTAGTAGGAAATGTCATCCCAGGAGTGCATTATGGTGGTGATTTTGAGGTTTTACACTTAATAGGTTAGTTTTAGTGCCTAATACATGGTCTGGTGCTAAGATATAGGTTTTTTGGCCATAACATTTCTCCTTGAGCTTCATGGGACATCTTTGGGGCCTCAAGCCACCATACTTTGGCATGTGAGAGTGATATGGTGCTCATTAATTTAAATATTTGGGATTCCAAGTGTGGTTCTCATTTCCCATTCAGTGGTCCAATGCCAAAAGTATATTTCCTTTATATGGCATGTGTGGTCGTTTGGGGTGCTACACATAATCAATGAGACCTAAAGGAAACTATATGAACTTAGGCCCTAGGAGTTAATCTCAAACCATGGCCTGGTTGTAAAAAATTAATCATGGTGTTATACATCCAAAAATTGCCACATATCCCACTCATAAGACAAAAATTACCTTTATAAGGCCTATGTTATTGACTCAGGCTCTATGCAAAGTTAAGGGTCATTTATGGATAATTAGGGGTAAATTAAGGGTAATTCAGAGTTAATTAGTGATAATTTAGGGATAATTTCTGGTCAATTGTTGGTAATTAAGGGTTATTTAGGGGTAATTATTGGGTAATTAGATGTGGTAATTATGGGTTAATAAAGGGTCAATTATGGGATAATTAGGGGTCAATTATGGGCTATCTAGGGGAAATTAATGGTGCCTATGGATCAATTATAGGTAAGTAGGTTCCATTTAATCCCAAGGGCTTAGCTAAACTAGTTGTTGTCCATGCTTGTGGGCATTTAGTTAGGTTCATGGAAGCATGTGCCCATTTTTAATCCTTGTGTCTGAGGCACACTAGTCTACATCGATGGGTTTACAAGTAAATATACCATCTATGAATGTTTGGAAAGATCCATTGGGTTTTTCCACAAGGTTTGTAGTAGGGTTTTCACCCTAGGTACATGAGAAGTACCTCCCTTCCATCAAAGGGGGAAAATGGTAGATTTAAAATGGAAAAGAGATAGCTACAAATAAACTATTAATAACAGAATAAACAATAAGCAAAAGCTACTAAACTAAATAAACAAAAACGAGACAAGTATACCTTCTGTTTTTCTTGAAATTGGGCCACCGTGCCCTAACTTGGAATGGGACCACCTTATTGGAGACATTTACCGACCATGCACACTTAATTTGGTGAATTTGGCCTTGTTAAACCACTATCCTAAGTTTTATTGAGTTAATTGGCATCGAAGGAGCACTGTATGACATCAGCATGAGCACACCCACACCTACCTTCAGTCAAGGAAGCCAAATAAGCCTTCTCCTTCATTTGGGGAGGCTAACTAGAGCACTCTGGGAGTGATCTGAGTGTCATAAATGCAACTAATTGCTAACCAATGGTTACAATCAGTTAAGATGAGTCCTGAAGGTGCCTTCATTCCTTATATTGATTATTTTATTAATATTTAATGAATTGGATTCAACAGGGACGCCTCCAACCACCTCTAATGGCCAGTTTGACTTTAGTTAACCTCATCAGGGTTCATTGGAGTTAATGATGTGCTACCACTTGTTGGTTGGCATGCAATGACATGTGTCTGAGCTACCTTTAGTTAGACTCAGTCATTCATTGCACTCCGACTTCATTTAGGACTCAGTTGAGTCAATCGACACTTGATTAGTTGGTTAACTAGTGTGTTTATTGTGGATTACAGTCAGTTAAGCTACACCCATTCATTCAAGTCGAATGAACTCCTTGGGAATTCAAATTTTCTTGGAATTCATGCATCTTGCATGATGATTGTATTGTATTATTCAGTATTCATTAATTATATAGAGCTTCTACTTCCATTGCAGCACCATTTTGCTAATTTTATACATATTTGTCTGTATTGTTTGTGATATTGTGTTTTAAGTTCCTAGACCACTGTGAAAAATTAATATGGTATCATATCCCATGGAGGGACGAAGCTTAGATCTCTCAAAAAAAATATTTTTGACAGATCTTGCATGAAAATTTGAGCAAAATCTCAAAATTCCAGCACTGCACCAGAAGCCAAGGCTTACCACTTAATACCCCAAGTAAAGGAATGGTTGATCAAGATTGCTTGATCAACTATGCTGGGTGTGATGAAAGCCTAAAATGTGCAGGCTTTCTGACCTTACAGTGCCCCTTTTATTGTGATTTTCAGGTTTTAATAGGTGAAAGCATTTGCTCCAGTAGTTTGAAATGGCTTCTTCAGTAGAACTCTTGACTCCATTCAATTTCCATTCGTGGAAAGGAGACATGGAAATCTATCTACGTTCCAGAGGACTCTATAGGATCACTATGGACACTAAAGAAGAGTCGGCTTCTATGACAGAGAAAGCTAGATTCTTCAACAAGAAAGATGAAGCATTCAGATTCTTATCTCTTTGTTTCCCGGGACCTTCTTTTCCATCTCTTGGGATTGAAGACTCCAAAGGAAATTTGGGACAAATTGGAAACCCTTTATGGAAAATAGGATGATTTGAGAGTCTACCATATTTAAAACAAGTTGATGTCTCTCTAGCCTTCCAATTTCGAGACCTTAAATGATTTTTTCACAGAGTTCAAGCACATTGTCTTACTGTTGAAGCAATGTAAGGTGGAGAAGGAGGATGATCAACTCATCCTCGCCATACTCTCCAAACTTGGAGATGATTATTTGGTGTTTGTCTCTACATTCCGTGTAGGGAAGGTCACAACCTTTGGATGGAAGATGCCTTCACCCAATGCCTTCATTAAGTCCCTAACAAGTGAACATGATAAGCTTGTCCATATGGAGGTCATCAGATCCTCCCGTGATTAAGCCCTCTATGTCTCGGGTCCCAAATATCTAAAGGGTAAAGGAAAGAAGCAGAAGAACCAAAAAACCAAATTCGAAGCTCCTAAGCATAAAGTTGAAAACCAACAGCATGAAGAGCCTTCCGGCTCAAAGAAGAACAAAGGAAAAGGGCATCGTGAAAAGGAAAAAATCAAGTGTTCATACTACGAGAAGGGCTTCCACCCTGAACATGCCTACATGAAAAATAAACTTGATGAATCTATTTCTCTTCTTGAGAAAAATCACATCAATCTTCTGAAAATATTTCGGAGGAGAGATCAGCAAGATCGGGAACCACAGCATTAAAGAGGTCATGCCCTCATGGCAAGCACTTCGAAGTCCAAAGCACTTTTGATAGATTTTGGAGCTTCGAACCACATGATGGCTTAAAGAGACTCCTTCTCATCTTTGGAAACTAGGAAATCCATTCCCATCCACATGGGAGATGACTCTACAATCATATCCGAAGGACAAGGTACTGTAGATCTTGAGCATGGTTATTTTTCCAATGTTCGGTATGTACCATCTCTTGCATCAAACCTCCTAAGTGTTTATAAAATGAAACATATGGGAGTTCCCAAGAGAGTATCCTTTAGCACAGATAATGTAGATATCATAGAAATTGCATCCAAAAAACTTGTAGCAAAAGGCCTTGCAAACCATCATCGAAAAGCCTCTGAGTTATCCCATTTTGTGGCGAATTCGAAGCCCACCACATTGCTAACTCATGGAAATGAAGTTAGTAGAATATGGAATGAGAGTTTTCAACATCTAAACTTCAAATACTTGCAACAATTAAAGAATAATTATATGGTTGAAGGCCTCCCGGTCATCAAAGCTACCACTGGAATTTGCAAGGCCTGTGTTGTTGGAAAGCACCATGAGCATAAGTTCGATAGGGGGAAGGAAATATGGGCATCATGCACCTTGGGACTGATACATTCTGATATCAGCGGTCCTATTCCTATCACATCCATGAATGGATCAAGGTATGTTATGAATTTCATTGATGACTTTTCCAGATACACATGGGTCTTTTTTATCAAAAAGAAGTAGGAAGTCTTGGAAAAAATCATTGAATTGAAGACCTTGATTGAGAATGCATCTGGCCAAAAGATAAAGATCTTGAGATCTAATAATGGCATCGAGTATGTCAATAATGATTTACTACATATATCTTCCCAAAGTGTTATTCAGATCCAGCATTCAGTCCCCTACACTCCCCAGCAAAACGGTGTAGCAGAGAGGAAGAATCGGTCTCTCAAGGATATGACCACCTGTATGTTGGAGTCAAAGAAGTTGGCCACAAATTTGTGGGCTTAAACCATACAAGATGTAGAAGAAATTTAGAATAGAGTTCCACACTCATTTTTGAAAGATAAGAACCCTTTCGAAGCATACTTTGGACACAAGTCGGATGTGTCGAATCTGCGGGTGTTTGGGTCCACTGTATGGGCCCGAATTCCACTTGATAAAAGGAGGACTTTGCAAATGCAAAGCATAGAATGTCTGTTTATTGGATATCCTAATGAATCAAAAGGTTTCAAGCTTCTATATATAAAAAAAAAATAGATCATCATTGAAAGGAGTGTCAAGTTCGATGAGCCTCTTCACAAGGTAGAACTAGTGAAGGAGAAAACTGTTGAATTTCCTTCCTATTCTACTGAATATTTGGATGATGTAATTGGGGGTGATGACCATGATTTGGATCCTATGAATTTTGGTATCAGTGTACAGAAAACATCATATGCTGAATCAGAACCTGAAGTACAAAATCATCTCCCAACTTGGGCCTGACAAACACTCTCCTCTGTAGGAGATAACATTGGAAATCTGAATGATCCAAGGAGAACCCTGTCCGATTTCCAAAGAGTAGGTATTGCGGTCTTTTTTCTTGATTATTTTCTGTAAAAATATTGTTATTTGATGATAATTTTAGAACCTAAGTCTTACTAACATGCTCGAAAGGATCCTAGATGGAAAGTTGCCATGGATGAAGAGATCAATTCTCTTTAGAAAAACACTACTTGGGAGCTAGTTTCTCTTCCTCGAAGGAGGAAATTGGTTCAATGCAAGTGAGTGTTTCAAAATAAGTTTTATGCTGATGGAAGAACCTAAAAATATAAGTAAAGGCTGGTATAAAATGGTTTCTCCTAGGTCCAAGGTGTGGACTACCATGAGACTTTTGCACCGGTAGCAAAAATGGACTCCATCCACCTAGTTTTGGAAATTTATGCATCTAAGCACTAGGAAGTGCATCATATGGATGTTAAGTATAATTTTTTACATGGACATCTGCATGAGGAGATATACATGAAGTAGCCTGAGGGCTACATTTCTGATGCATATTTTGTTCGCAAGATAAATAAGTCACTATATGGGTTAAAACAGGCCCCAAGAGAGTGGTATTCCAAGATGGATGCCTTCCTTCTCTTGCAAAACTTCCAACTGTGTATATACAATAGTATGATGGTCATTTTATTATTATTGTTTTATATGTTCATGAATTACTGATTACAGGTATCATAGTTACTTTTATTTCAGTCATCAAAACTGCTCTCCACAATGCATTTGAAATGAGCGATTTGGGGCTCTTGAAGGAATTTTTGGGGCTCGAAATTGAGCAAAATTTTTATGGGATAATGGTCACTCAGTCCAAATACATATCAGACCCATTAGTAAATTTTAACATGGCTGAACATAAGGCTGATCCATTCCCTTTCCTCTCAGGGATCAACCTTGAAGAAGGAAAAAGCACACCTCCCATGGACTGCACTATTTATTGACAGCTGATAGGTAGCTTTCTCTACTTGACTCATTCTTAGCCTGATATCTGCTATGACATGAATGTTGTGTCAAGATACATTTAGAAGCATCATGATATTCATTGGAAGGAAGCCAATAGGATCCTCTAGTATATTCGGGGAACTAGGACCTATGGCATTCACTATGCTGTAGACTCTGAGCTAGAGCTGGTTGGTTACACATATTTCAATTGGGCAGGTGATTCTATTGATCAGAAGTCTACTTCTAGATATGTCTTCATGTTTGGTGGTGGCCCCATTTTCTGGTCTAGCAAAAAGCAATCCACCATAGCATTGTCTTCAGCAGATGCCGAGCACTGAGGAGTGTTGAATGCTTGCATCCAAGCTGTTTGGTTGTAGGGCATTATTTTAGAGTTTGATCTTGTTAGTACTTTGTCCACTATCCTCTTTTGTGACAATAAAATTGGTATTAATATATCCATAGATCTGGTTACCAGGAAGAGGACCAAGCATGTAGAGATACACATGCACTACATCAGAGAGTTAGTGCATGACAGGACCATCATTCTGCAATACTGCCCGACTGATGAGCAGATTGCAGACATCTTCACCAAGAGCTTTTCAGAAAATAAGTTCACTTACCTCCATTCATTGTTGGGGGTGAGTTCAACAAGGTGATAAGACTACTTTCAATGTTCAGCTTGAGGGGGGGTTTTTCCACTGGGTTTTCCCTCTTTTCCTCACTTACATTTATTTTTTAGCATTGTTTGAGTTTCATTATTATACAGGGTGACCTATGGCCTTAACTACGGGAGCCCTAATATTTCATGCACTTTATGTTTCTACTTCTCTTGAGTATAGCTTAAGGGGGGGTGTTGGAGACATTTACCCACCATGCACACTTAATTTGGTCAATTTGGCCTTGTTAAACCACTATCCTAAGTTTTATTGACTTAATTGGCATCAAAGGATCACTGTATGACATCAACATGAGCACACCCACACCTACCTTCAGTGAAGGATGCCAACTAAGCCTTCTTCTTCATTTGGGGAGGCTAACTGGAGCAGTTAAAGAGTGATATGAGTGTCATAAATGCATCTAATTGATAACTAATGGTTAAAATCAATAAAGTTGAGTGGTGAAGGCATATCCATTCATTATATTGATTATTTTATTAATATTTAATGAACTGGAGTCAATAGGGGCACCTCCAACCACCTCTAATGGCCTGTTTGACTTCAGTTAACCTCATCGGGGTTCATTGGAGTTAATGATGCGCTACCACTTGTTGGTTGGCATGAAATGACATGTGTCTGAGATACCTTCAGTTAGACTCAGTAATTCATTGCACTTTGGCTTCAGTTAGGACTCAGTTGAGTCAATCAGCACTTGATCAGTTGGTTAACTAGTGTGTTTACTATGGCTTACAGCCAGTTAAGCTACACCCATTCATTCAATTCGAATGACCTCCTTGGGAATTCAAATTGTATTGGAATTCATGCATATTTCATGATCATTGTATTGTATTATTCATTATTCATTGATTATACAGAGATGCTACTTCCATTGTAGCACCATTTTGCCAATTTTATGCATATTTGTCTGTATTCTTTGTGAGACTGTGTTTTCAGTTCCTAGAACATTGTGACAAATTAATACGCCTATCCACTAGATTGGTAGTACAGAGGGTGCCTCAACGTACAAGATGGGGAGATGGTGAGGAAATGGAATGGTTGGAAAAATGATGTGAGTATTATGAGAGGAATGATTCTCACCGTACTCACAAATAATAGAAAAATGGAAGAAGGAATAAGTGAATATTGTGATGGAGACCTCCACACTATTTTATATTTTTTTCTTTCCTTTTCTCTCTTTTAGGGTTTTGGAACCCTATTTAGGGTTTTAAGCCCTATTTAGGGTTTTATCCCTTTTGGGTTTTTTAAGCCCTTTTTTGGGTTTTTAAGCCCTTTTGAGGGTTTTTAGGCCCTTTTTGATATTTTTTGAGATTTTTGAGAGAGAATAAGGTTAAAACATAGTTGTGGAGGTCAAAAATGAGGGGAAAATGATAGGAAATAGATGTTTGTATATGGTTTAGGCCTTGTAGAGCTAGCTCAGAAATTTTTTGTGTTAACAAGGTTTTCCTTGGAAAAAAGTAGGGGTCATTTAGAGGTTATCAAGGTTAATTACTAGTAAGCATGGATTATTTAGGGGTGATTACCAGTTAATAAGGGGTGAACTATGGGGCAATTAGGATTTCATTAGTGGTAATTAAGGGTGACATATGGGTTAACTAGGGGAAATTAATGGTAGCTATAGGTAAATTATGGGTAGGTAGGGGCAATTTAAGCCCAAGCACTTAGCTAAACTAGTGGTTTTCCATGACGTTGGGAATTTAGTTAGTTTCATTGTGGCATTTTCCCATTTAAAATCCTTGTGTGTGAGGTACACTACTCTAAATCAGTGTATTTACTAGGGAATATCCCATCTATGAATATTTAGAAAAATCCAATAGGTTTCTCCACAAGGTTTTACTTGGAAAAAAGTAGGTCGAGTCATTTAGAGGTTATCAAGGGTTAATAACTGGTAAGCATGGATTATTTAGGGGTAATTAGTGGTCAAGTAGGAGTCATTTTGATGCAAGTAATGATAATTGGGAGTAATTAGCGATGAATTATGAGGTTAATTAGGGGTCAATTATGCAACAGTTAGTGGTAAATATTAGTAGTCTTTGAAAGGATGGATATTGAGAACATACCTCAAAAATATATTTAAGCGTGGTTGTTATAACCCTCCAAGTCATGAGAAATGAATTTTTGGCAGCAGTATTTAAAAAACCACCTCCAAAAGTAAAATTCTCTGATTTTTATGGGGGTTTTCAAAAACACTCCTTGAAACATATATTTAGGAGTAGTCTTTATAACCCCCCCACCAAATGTCATGAGAATTTAAGAATTGGAGGCAGGTTTTTACAAACCATTGTCAAAAGTTCAATTCTCAATACTTTTAGAGGGATAATGTTTCAAAAACTGTCTTGAAAAATGTATTTAGGGTGGGTTCTTTAAAAAAAATCTTCCAAAAGTCATGAGAATTGAACTTTTGGGGGCTATCTTAAAACAACCATCCCCCAAAAGTCTACTTTTCACAACTTTTTTTATTGGGGGTGGGGGGTTCTAAAAAGATCCTTCAAAAACACCTTTAGGGGGAGGGGTTATTTCTAACCCCCCACCCTCCCCCCCTCCCCCTCCCCAAAGTTCTGAGAATTAGAATTTTGGGGGAAGTTATTTTAAAAACCACACCCAAAAGTCCAATTATCAAAACTTTTGCGGGGTTTTTTCAGAACCACCCCCAAAGACCTAATTTTGTTTTTTTTTTTTGGAGAAGGGGGGGGGGGGGTAGTTTAGCGAAACTTCCTCAATCCAAAACCACCTCTAAAAGGGAATTTTTTTATAGTGTCATCATCAATATTTTTTCCATCATCAATCATCAACATGATCATTCTCATGATTTTATGGTGAGTCCAATTGCATTAGGGTCACTCAAATGTTGTTAGGGACAATAATATTCCATTAGGGTCATCTAGGGGCTATTACGGTTGATTCAATGGATTAGGGTGAATGTTTTATTTCTCATGTATGTATTTTGTCTTTATTGACCTTGGCCATGTTGTCATTATGAAGTAAACTAGCTAAAACTAGTAAGGGTAGTTTAATATTGGTATGATGCTCAGGATCATTGATGAGCTTTGGGAACAAATGTAGTATTGTTTTTATCATTTCAATTCTAAAGAAGGATTCATGACTAAGGGATCCATTGGATGTTTGAAAATGGCTATGAGTATGAAAAGTAGTCATATAATCAGTTGGGTGGGTGAGAAATCCTCCATCATTATCCAAAGGAGAAATCAAAGTTGGGTCTAAAATAACACTCTTAAGTTTGACATAGATAACTTACAATGCCAATTAGACTAGTTAATCACCTCCCCCATATTTTCTTATAAGAATAGAATACCAACAAACTTAAGGTGATCTTAATGTTTATATGTTCTCCCTTAATATGAAATTTAAGATTAGGAATATTGAGGGTTATGATATATGAGACAGAGAAGAGTATCAACGTGAGAATGAAATATCAATCTTGGAATATGGAATTTTTGTAGAAAGATTTCCAATTATTACAGATATAGGAAATAAAGGTTGAATATAATTATTTTTTGGTGCATGGGTGAAGCTATGTTGGATCTCCTACAAATTTATATGGTCCAATCCATGCCATGGTAATAACATAGTTTATGGCATAGTTCAAAGGTTTGATAGTCTCATATTGGACCTAATCGTACAATCATCAAGGAATTAACCCGCTAGAAAATTTTCATCGTATGACCCATGAGATTTATCCATACATCCCCATAATAAAAATGGTGTAGTGTTCTATTGCACTCAACGATATTTATTTTCAAGTGCAAGAAGGCCACAAGTTATGACACTAAAATCATTAGCAATGCTAGTATTGGAATTTGAATGGATGTTATTACATTAGTTAGTAGATTCATTTTTTTGTATCATAGTTGTTATTTATATGATGTCAATAGTTACAAGTTATTACTCCACTAATTTTTTATTATTATAAGGTTTATTTTTTGTTGTTTGTGTATGTGGGTGAGTGTTTTGAATAATTCACATGAATAAACTCAAGAATTTTAATTTACATGACATTATTGTGGCATGGTGTTATCATCGACTACTAAATAAAAATGTGTTGAATTTGACTAATGTGTAGAAGGAAGGTATACAATAGCTCATGGGATTTTTATGCATTAAAGTTAACCCAATGCTTAATTGCATAGGGGACAGAGACTTGACCTAGTGTAGTGCATGGTGCAGGGTCTACCATAGTAGGAAGTTGTACGCATGAGCCCCAATGGTTATATGAGTCAATTTAACCATTCATCCAAGGAAATATTTAGGCTAACAAGTCAAATTCAATAAAGTACCTCAAATATAATATATCTATGTCAATTGGAGTTGTATATTTAATTGTTTTCAAAAAACACTCCATTCCAATCACTAAATCACAACTTGGGATCTAACGCTATCAATCCTATAATGCAATATCAAAGAGAAAATTATATCCAAGTCAAGCCAACTTAGTTGTAAGTCCAAGTCCAACAAACCCTTAGTCATGAATGTTTGTTGTTAAGTATACCATGTGATGTCTAAAAGTGAAGTAGGCCCAAGTCAATCTAACCATGCTATGTGCTACTAAGTTGGTCCAAGTGAAGCTAAACAAGTGAAACCAGATATCCAAGTCCAATTTTCCACACGCATATTTCTATGTTATCTATGCAATCCACATTCATAGGAAATATGACCTTAATTTGACAATACAAATATTAAATTCATTAAATCATGCCAATTTTTAATTTATGTAAAATATAACTTCTTTTCAAATGAAAGATTGTATTTTGTTTGTTTCTTGTGTCCATGAAGGGTGATAATGATTATTGGGTGAAAATAAATGGCATTGAGTATAGCGTGAAGTTGTGTTGTTTTAATTCCCATGGAATTTAGTAGTTCTATGGAAGTTGTGTTGTTTTTATTCCTGTAGCGTCAGATGGTTCTATGTTTATACAACTTTAAACTATGTTCAACAATCAATATTCTTTCCAATGATTATTCTGTAAACCATATTGAAACTTGTTGTAATTTATGTACTCCCACAACATCTTCTCCATCATATTATACACTTTGTTGTGTTGTTGTATTTCCTTGTGTCATTTGTTAGCCATATCAAACAAACATCAATAAGAAGACTCATCACCTTCATAACCATGTTGATTGCATTTTGCATGATAGGAGTTGACTAGTCCTTGTCCATGCATGACTTATATGTGGCATGGTAACAAGCTATGTCAATGGTACCTGTACCATGTGTCTATTGTGTGTGGCGCGTGTCTCACAATGTGCTACGTGTGGTGCTTATGGTGCAACTATGGATTATGTGGTGTGTGTGGTGCAAGGGGAAAAAAGTGTCTCTATGTGGTAATTTATTGCATAATTTTTGTTGTGTGTTGGGTAGTCTAAAGGGTTGAACTGATGAGTTCATTAATTATATAGATTCAACAAAATATAATGATTATGGAGTGATCAAGTTACTTAGTTGTGTTGAGTACCATGTTCACATTGTCAAATGACATGGGCCACCAAACTATACAAATAAACATTATGTGGAAAATCCATGGGGTTCTGAATAAAGAGTGCTCCTAGGGGGGTGGGTGAGACTCCTATAATGGTTTTTTTATTGATTCATAAG
Organism: Pseudotsuga menziesii; assembly: GCA_001517045.1. Classification (NCBI taxonomy): domain Eukaryota; kingdom Viridiplantae; phylum Streptophyta; class Pinopsida; order Pinales; family Pinaceae; genus Pseudotsuga; species Pseudotsuga menziesii. The sequence goes on along the minus strand of LPNX010673140.1, from coordinate 58,249 downwards.
ATCATTGATAATGATTCAGTTTCTTCCTCCTTGATCTAGATATTATCGAACTAGAAGCTTAACTTGGGATCATTAAGGAGGAAAATATGATGAATAAATTGATAAATAAAAATGACAAGGTCAATAAAATATTATGTTACAAAAATATATTTTTTATAAAATATAAAGAAAGTAATATTGTGAGTCATTTAGGTGATATTAGTATGTCGCTCATATGTCATTACAAAAATTTAAGTTCCACTACGATCAATCAGTATCCATAAGTATTATCAAATGCACCATCATCGTGGAAATTGAAGTTCTTGTCATCATCATCATCATCAATGTCATATGCTACATCAACATCATTTTCAACATCCTACTTGTTAAATCAAGTCTTGGGGCTAGTTTCCTTTATGAATAATTTAGACCTCACTCGATGTCCATGTCGTTATTATGCTCAATTCAATGCATTAGGATGAATTATGTTTCCATTAGGACCAATCAATATAAAATAGTTCTATAATCACTTGCATCATAATTATTGACATTGATATCATCATTGTCATCAACATCCTACTAAATATTATAGAAAATGATCATTTCCATATTTATCATTGTCAATGTGTATCATCATCATCAACATGTCATTAAGCACACTCTAATGTCATTAGGGACCGTAGGATTCCATTAGGGTTATTTATGATTAATTAGGGTCTCTTAGTTTCCAAAATGGCCAATTAGGTGCTACTTATGTCAACATGCCTGGCACTATCCCTAACACAAAATTGGATTTTTCTTGACACGTTTTTTCTAAAACAATTCCTTTCGAACTTCCTAGTGCAATTCGTGGTGTTATTTCTAGCTCTATAACTGGAGCTACTCTTGGACCTTTTCCTGGGGAAATTATTGGTGCAATACCCTTTGAAATTCATATCACAATTCCTAGTGTTATGTCTAGATCTATACGTGACACTATTCTTGGTGCAATTCCTAGCACAATTCATTATGTAATTTCTAGCTATTTTCCTAGCACAAATTTTGACGTTAATACTAGCACTATATCTAATGCTATGTCAGAGGTTTTTTAGTGCAATTATTGGCTGTAAACCTGGCACCATTCCTTTCAAAACATTTGGCGCTATAACTAGCTCTAGACTTGGCTCTTTGGATGTTTTTGAGGTGCAATTCTTAACTTTATTCCTAGCTCTAACCAAGTCCTATGCTTGTCCCTTTTCCTAGGGAATTTCCTGGTGAAATAACTTCTAAAATTCCTACCGCAATTCCTCATGCTATGTCTAGCTCTATACCTAGCACTATGCCTAGTGCAATTGCGGACACAATTCCTTCTGAAATTTCTTGCATTTTTCCTAGCACAAATGTTTGTGCTAATTTTGGCACTATATCCGATGTTTTGTTGGATGTTTTCTGAACATAGTTCTTAGCTCTAAAACTAGAGAAATCCCTGGCGTGGTTCCTTTTGAAAATTTCAGCATTATTCCTTGCGTTATACTTGGATCTATACATGGCGCTATGTTGGATGTCTTCTTGGCACAATTCTTGGCTCTATACTTGGCGCTATGTCGGATTGTTTTCCTAGAGAAATTCATTCCGCGATTCTCGTGCTAACCATGCCTCAATATATGGTGTATTCTTGGTGTTATTCTCGACATTTTTTGGAGGCTATTATGGGCATTATATGGGATTCTATTTTGGACATTAGTTGGGATTCTAAATTTTCGGCGCTAGTCAAGACTCTATACCTAGCTCTATACTGGGTGCTATTTTGGATGTCTTCTAAGCGCAATTCATGGCACTTGGCTCCATGTCAAATTTTTTTCCTAGTGCTAACACTCGCTCAATATATGGCGTTAAGCTTGGTGTTATTCTGGACATTCTTTTGGAGGCTATTCTGGGCGTTATACGGGATGTTATTTTGGACGGTAATTGGGATACTAATTAATGTCCAAAATAGCATCAACTTTTAAAAAGGGATGCTAATAATGCTATTAAAAGCACCATCCCATGTAAAATCATCCACTTTGTCAAAAAATGATGAAAAATACACTAAAAGTGATAGTGGACGATAAAAAAGGAAGCTAAAGGAGACACTAATCACAGGTTTTTGTTGTAGTGTGTTGAGAATCAGACTTAAAATAAAATAAAGACATTGAGGAAAGATAATGGTGAATATTTTTGCAGGAATTAATTTCAGGACTTCTATAAGAAGTCTGGTATAACAAGGAAGAATACTACTCCATACACACCTCAACAAAATGGATTTGTTGAAAGGATGAATATAATGTTGATGGAAAAGGTAAGAAGCATTCTAAGGAGTGTTGGGATCGGACAAGAATTTTGGGAAGAGGTGGTGGAGACAACATGTTACTTGGTAAATAGATCCCCAACATCAGCATTGGTTGACAAAAATCCACAAGAGGTATGGACTGGTACGAAAACCTCTATTAATACTATGAGATTTTTTGGATTTTATGCTTATGTACATGATCCAAAGGAGAAAACGAGCAAGTTGGATAACAAATCTGAAAACTGTATCTTTGTTGTCTATAAATATGGTACAAAAGGTTATAATATTTGGAATCATATAACTAAGATTACTTTTTGCAATCGATATGTTGTGTTTAGAGAGGTCAAAGAAGTCCCAGAAAGGAAGTGAATCCAATGGAAAAGGAACCAAAGAAAATAGAGTTTGAGTTAGAAGCTAAATAATTTGACTCATAAAAGAATTTGAATCGGAAGAAGAAGAACCTCGTACCTTAGTTTTGAGGAGATGATCTAGAGAAAGAAGCAAACCATAAAGGTATCCCCCTCTTGATTTTTTCTCTCATTTTGGTTTGTCAGTTACAGAAGATGATCCTAGAAATGTGAAGGAATTTATTGATTTAAAGGGTATTGATATTTGGAAGAAGGCCATTGTTGAAGAATTGGATGCTTTGGAAAAAAAATATGAGTATTAGGAACTAGTGGAGTTACCATCTGGAAGAAAATTCGTTGGAAGCAAATGGTTGTTTGAAAAGAAGTTAAATGCCGAAGGTAAAGTCGATAAGTACAAATATCTCTTGGTAGAAAAGGGATATTCTTAGGTAGAGGGGATTGATTTTGGTGAAATATTTTCTCTAGTTAAAAAATTAACTTCTATTATATTTCTTCTTTATATTTTTATTTCATTTGATCTTGAAGTAGAATAGATAGACGTGAATACAATGTTCTTACATTGGGATATAGAAGAAGAAATATACTTGAAACAACTATAAGGGTTCATAGTAAAGGGAAATAAATAGTTGGTATGTAAACTAAAGAAGTCTCATTATGGTCTAAAAAAATGTCCAAGGATGTGGTATAAAAATTTGACACATACATACTTGGATTGGAGTTTGTGAGAAGTAAATTTGATCATTGCGTATTGTCCAAAAAAGTTCGTGGTTAATTCATTAACATATTCTGGTAAGTTCATGACATTTTATTGATTGGAAACAACAAAGATGTTATAAAGGAGGTGAATTCTCATTTGTGCTCCAAATTTAATATGAAAGATATTGGTGCAAAACTTCATACTAGCAATGGAGATAAGAAGATATCATGCAAACAAGAATATATGGTTAAATAAAAGAAAATAGTTTGAGATGGGACTATAGAGATTTAACATGAAATAAATTAATTCGGTCAAGGTACTTATTCATGTAGGTGTAAAGTTATCTGTAGAGAAATGTCCCAAGTCACATGAAGAGGAAGACAATATGTTACAAGTTCCATATTCCAGTGCAGTTATAAGTTTGATGTATGCAATGGTCTATACCAGACCAAACATTGCTCATGTAGTGATAGTTTTTAGTAGATTTATGTCAAAACAAGGGAAAGAGCATTGGATATCTATAAATTGGGTCTTTAGATACTTACTTGGGACAACAGATTATGGAATCTACTACCAAGGAAGACATGGAACAAATAGAGTAATATATGTACATGGATTTTTTTATACATACTGGGTTGGAGATATTGATCACAGAATATCTAGAAGATGGTATGTATTTAACCTATTTGGAGGAGCTATCAGTTGGATGAACAAGAGATGGGATGTAGTTGCACTCTCAACTACAAAATTCAAATACATCATAGCCACACATGCTATCAAAGAAGCAACATGGTTGTAGAGACTGTGCTCAAGTGTTGGTTTTGTACATAAAGTTGTAAGGTTAGATTGTGATATCCAAAGTGCAATCTTCCTGGCTAAGAACCCTACTTATTATGCTAAGACAAATCATATCGATGTGCAATACCACTTTTTGAGAGATATGGTTGAGGAAAAGAAGGTGCTTCTAGAGAAGGTTGACACATTCAATAACGTTGCAAACTCATTAACAAATTTTATTAGTACAAAAAAGTTATCTTGGTGTAGAGAATCTATGGGCATTAATGCCTTGAATTTGTGACCCTATNGGGGGGGGGGGGGGGGGGGGGGGGGGAGCTTCTTATGTTAGTGGCGTGCCTGGAGATCCCTATTTTTTTCTATTTTGAGCTTTTTTGGGTTGTTTTTTGGCTATTTTCGGGAATTTTCAAAAAATATGTAATTTAATCTCAGTTAAAGAACGGGGTTCTATTTTCTAATCCATATTAACATATTAGGGTATTGGATGTTGTGTAATACATATATTGTATTGTTATTTATTCATAATTATAATGAGAAAATATGAGGTATGGCTCCAAGGTTTGTTAGTTTTCTCGGTTAGGGGTTTCCAGGGTAAATATATGTGTTTTATGTGTGAATGTTGTGTGTAGTATCTATTTTTATTAAGGAACCTTATTTTTTTCTCCTGTGCACAAGTTTAAAACTTACAAAAGGAACAACCAAGTTATGTTGAAGGATGCCAAAATATTGATTGCATTGTCCTAGCTCGTGAAACCCTTCACTCCCCTGAAATCACTAAAAAGTAAGGAATGATGATTAAGCTAGATTAATCTCGAATTTTCCACATATTTTTACAAAATTAACGAGATATATGTTCAACACACTACACTTTATTTGGGATTATATTCTAAATGAACTATGTGGGTTCTCTCCTTGATCTCTTCTTCCTTATTCTCTAGTTTTTTTAACAACTCACTGATTAGATCTTTTTCTCCATATGTTGGTATATGGTAGAGATATACCCTCTCACAACTCCTCTCTTTTTATTATCCAAACACCTAAATTTCTCTCTGAAGGATGGAATGGAATATGGTAATATAAAAGGGATATAAGTTCATGGTGAGAACCTTTCCTAATCTCACCTCTACTTCATGGGTTACACAATGATAATCGGAGGACCAACCATTCAAGAAGAAAAATCCCTCAATACGGTCATATTTGAATTCTTGTAACCTTAAGTTACCAAAATAAATCATAGAGAGTCTCAACTTTTATTTTCTAGAACTCCTTGAGGTGTTCAACTAAGAATATCCAATATTATAGGTTTTCAAACGAGGCCCCTTCCCTTCAAATATCTTGGTGTCCCACTTATTCCCAATGCCTATTGAAATTAATATTGGGAGGTATTAATATGTGAAATAGGGAAAAGTTTCTCTATATAGAAATTTTGATCCTTGAATATAGGAGGTAACACCTCCTTGGTCAAATTAGTATTACATCTTATGCACAGATGTCTCTTATTTGTTCTACTATCCCCAAAAAACATCATCAATGCAATTAGGAACTTCCAATTAATTTGTCGTTGGATCAGCACCCAATCCAATAGTAAATGGGAAAATGTTGCTTCAACCATTATATGTCACCTAAAAATATTTGGAGGACAAGGGATATGTGAGCTAGAAATAGAATGTACCACCCTATGGGATAAAACATTGTGGATATGGTTCTAGAATAACACATCTCTTTGGAGTAAAATGTGGAAATTAAAATATGTAATTTAAGAGGGGATCCATTATTTAATCATGCTTGGTGGTCATAAAAATGAATCCCCCATCTTAAATACATATTGGAATATTAGGAAACTAATCCAAAATCAGATTTTATAGGATTCTCACATTGGTCATTCAACCCTCTTCTACGCTGAGTATTGACAGAAAAAACAAAACTAACAAACATTCTTAACAATTAGGAATTACAATATTTCATCCTAATATCCAATAAAAATATTGTTTCTTAATATTGTACCAACAAAAACCCCTCAGGGAACTAGAGATAATGGTTAGATAGAGATATTTGGCATAATATCCCAAACAATTTCATTTGGGACATGTTTTGGAAGGAACTAAATTCTAGGAAAATTCAAACTCATATCAACATAGATAAAGTGAGATTTTGGAACAAATAAGGATGGATATTATCAGTCAAAACTACCTTCTCCATGATTACTCACATGAAACACTAGACATAGGAGATCATCTGGTCCCTGATATGTTGAGAAAACCTTTGGACAAAATTGTCCACTTTCCTTTGGTTGGTTTCTAATAAAAAAGATCTTACTTGGAACTAACTCACTAAATATGCCTTCGAAGTACCCTCCATATTCGTGTTCTATTCTAAAGAATCTTAACAATAGAACGTATGCTAAATTAATGCTAATGCACCTTGACAATGTAGGAAAAAGTATAAAAATGGTTCAAACAAATTGATCATAGAAAATAAAACCTGTGGGAGACCATTATTGATTGGATGAAAATGCCATTCTAAATAGGACTTGGAAATTATTCCCAAGTTTCCTTATGTGGGAAACTTGTAACCAAAAGAATACTAGATCTTTTAGAGTAAAATATAGAATAGAGAACATGCATGGACAAAAACTCACTTATACATTAGAGAAAATATACAATCAAATTCCTAAACTTAAGATGATTGAAGAACCAAACAAAAAAAAAAATTATAACTTCTAGGCCTAGGTCTTGTCCAACTTATTTCATATATATTTTCCATGAAACTCAAAACACCTCCATTGGTCCCCTCCATTGGAAGAACTCCTTAAAATAAACTTTGAAGGTGACTCAAAACATAATACAAGCCCTACTAGTTTTGGTGGCACCTTTTAGAACAATAATGAGAACGTTTAGAGAGTCTCTGTGGGAACCATCCAAATGGATACCAATAAATAATTGGAACTACATGCCCTTTATTTCAACATAAATATTGTAGTAAGTGAAAACTTGAACAAAATCCTTATTGAGGGTGACTCCCTACTCATGACTAATATGCTTCATTGTCTTTAAAACATGATTTACACTAGAAAAATATCTCATATTTGCAGGTTGATAGTGAAATCAAAATGGATGGAATGTCTTCTTAATCAAAGTCCATAATCCCCTCTCTAAAGGAGATCCAATAAAGTGGCAGAAAAAAGTGGTAAATTATGGAATCAATAGGATCACTAAAATCTTAGACTCGACATTGGAAGAAATATCTTCCCTTATTTTGCATGAAGAATTCTCTACACTTTCCATGATGGATAGCCAAGTCCCATACTATGTGACATGGATCGGAGGAGTGGTTCTATATCAGCCCAAATTTTAACACTCTTCCACCATGATACATGGTTCATATCACCCACAACATGTAGGAGAGACAGATGGAATAGCACAAGGAAATTCTTTCCCCATGCATGAAACCACATGAAATTTTAATTGCATGGTGTTTAATTTAACTGATCTATAACCTTAGATGGAAATGTAGGTGATTATTTATCATGAATCCATTCTCACTCCATCACTAGTAATGTTGATTCACATCATTTTCATGCCCCCTCCCCTCTACTCCCTGAGAGAGGATGTGACTGCACTGTTGCTCTCTCTATTTAACTGGGGATCTAGCCCCATGAACATAAACCCAAATGCATTGAAATAAAAATATATATGAATATTCATTACGCAATAATATAAAGTGGAAGAAAATACATTTCAACACATTCATTATGTTCATTATGATTGATAAACAAATACAGTTGTAGAACTTAAATACATAGAGCATATTTATCTTGTGAATAAGTTGTCCCACAACTAGCTCTCTCACTGCAATGTTCCACCCAACCATAGGCCAGTGTGCTCATCATCTCTCAACAAAACTTCCATCCCTAATTGGGCATAATTTCCACAAGGAAAAGGGGAACAATAGGCTCACACATCGACAAAATAAAACCAAGGTTCAACCAAGCCAATCCACAATTTGGTTTATCATGCTACTAAGGAAGTGAAAAGGTAGAATTTCTAAGATAGTGAGCTCAACCACAGAGCTATGGACACCTACAAAATATCTATATAGATTTGCATCCACAATGCCTACACACCCAACATAAGGAAGTATTCCCTTCACTGCTATACAGTCCCTCAAGCCATACCTTCCTTTCTAGGATTCTTCAAGGTGTGCATAGAATATTTTCTAGGCCCTCTTGATATGTTTGTGAGGTTCCTCTCTTCACTATGTTTATCAAGCCAATTATGGTCCTCTTCCACTCCTAAGTATTTCAGACCAAAACAAGGGTACACAGAACAACAAAATACAAATGTTGGGTTTGTAGAAAAATGGTTTGGCAACCAAAACGAAATTGAAAATGGGGAAAATCAACCCCTAAGATAGAAATACAATTTCACTAATGTTAAGGGGAATTACATGGGAAAAATCTACCTCCCCAAACTCCCAAATCATGAATCTCTACTGCCCATTCACTCAACAATACAAAAATAGATTTATGGGTATGGCAAAATGAGGAAAATGCAGGAAAAACATGAGGTAAATGAACCAACTATCTCCAACTACATGAGAGAGTGAAAAATATGGATGAATAATGGAATGAGAGGACATTTTTGGGTGTTTACTTTCCCAATAAGAAGAAATTTGTTTTGTTTTTTCAAAAACTGAAGGCTTCCTCAATACGAATTTGATTGCCATACTCTTCCATTCCCAAGGTATTAACTATGTCAACCAACTTCTGGAAGAAATAAATGATTGGGTGAATAAGACGAAAAACGTAGTTGAGATTTTAATGAGTTCTCCCATTGACATTTGGATCACCACTATTAGCTCAATATTTTGAATATTTTCCCTCTGTATTCCTTATGAAATCATGCCCCCATCTCTTTTGTTGCATTGACATCGCTAGTTGTGGGAATTTTTATTAAATTGCATATTTACATGATGTCTCAATTTATACTGTGCCTGGATAGCATGATAACCATCTGCATCTATTTTGATTTCCGATAAAAAAATGATAAATCCATAGTGGGGCCTTGGCCTTTAGCTCCTCACCATGATTTAATTAACGATATTTACGTCATGTACAATTTGAATGAAATTGGGGTAAAAAATGGGATATTACATTCCCCTCCGACTTACATTAGCACTATCCTCAGTGCTCTTCAAAATTGAACAAAAAAGGATGTGCCACTCTCATGGAATCCTCTAACTCCAATGTAGCCTCATCAGGACCGTAGTGGTTCCATTGCACCTTGACCTATACAACGGTTCGATTCCAGAGCACTATGACCTTCTTGTCTAGGATGAGGAATGGTTTTGTTTGGAACTCTCCCTTGGGTTCCACCTGGATCGCATCCCAATTAATTACATGGTTATGATCATGTACATAATTCTTAAGTAAAGAGACATGAAAAATATTATGATCTCTAGTGCTAGCAGTCAATGCAAGTCTATATGCAACTAGCCTATTATTTTGAGCACTTTAAATGGCCCACAATATCTAGGTGATAGCTTGGCATAGATCCCAAGATTCAAGGAACTCTTCCTTAGCCTAACTCTAAGACAAACATGATCCCCAACACTGAACTCCTTTGCACTCTATTCTTATCTGCATAGCTCTTCTGGCTATCTTGGGTTGCTTTCAAGTTCTTCCTAATATTTGAAACCTCTTGTTCCATTTACTTAAGAAATTCTAGACCAAGCACAACTCTATTCATTGGATTATCCCAATTCAATGGTGTCCTACACCTTCTTCCATATAAAGCCTCATATCAACTCATTCCTAGTGATGGTCGTTTCCCATTATTATATGCAAAATATACTAAGTGTAAATAATCCTCCCACTTGGATGGTTTGTCCATTATGTACATGTGAAGCATGTCTTCAAGCACTTGATTTACTCACCTATGTTTTTCTATCTGTTTGAGGATGGTAGGCAATGCTAATGTTTAGCTTCGTACCCAAGTCTGCAAAAATACCCTTCCAAAAATTGCAAGTAAACTTGGCATCTCTATCAAAAATTATTGCCTTAGGCAATCCATGCAATCTGAAAATTTCCTTCATGAAAATATTTGCAATGGCATCGGCCTTATATGTGGACTTGACCAATATAAAATGCGATTCCCTTGTTAACTTGTGCACCACAACCATGACAGAATCATGTTGTCTCATAGTCATTGGAAATCCTGTAATAAAATACATGGAAATGACTTCTCATTTCCATTCAAGGATTGGAAATGGTTGCAATAATCCTGCTGGTTGTTGATCTTTAACTTTCACCTGCTAACATTTCGTGCACTTAGAAATATACTCATCAATGTCCTTTTTCATTCCCATCCAAAAATACTGGTTTTTTGGATGTAGCAATTGTTTTATGATATCCTAGGTGACAAGAATACGGAGCTTAATGGATCTCATCCATAACAATCCTCATCAAGTCTACTACATTTGGAATATAAATTCTATTCCAATAAGTAAGAAGTTCATTTTCTTCCAATTGATATCCTTTGTACTTCCTTTCAAGGTTTTGCTGCTGCAACTTGTCTCTTATCTGTGCGTACACTTCATCCTCAACAATATGGCTAGTAACCTACTACCTCAAATCTAGTTGGCAAGTACTAAGAGATGCCACATGCATTTCATGTACCTTCCTGCTGAGTGCATCATCCACCTTGTATTATTTTCCTTTTATGTGTTCGATTTCAAAATCAAATTCACACAAAAATTCCAACTATTTAGATTTCCTAACATTTAATGTTGGCTGATAGAACAAGTATTTAAGACCACAACGGTGTGACCTTGGCTCAAATTTGCTTCCCATTAAGTAATGACTCCACATATTTAGAGCATGTACTACAGATGCAAGTTCTAAATCTTGAGTAGCATAGTTCTTCTCACGCTCCTTCAACTTTCTTGACTCATAGCATACCACGTGGTTGTCTTGCATAAGAAATCCCCCAAGTCATGATTGCATGCATTGGTACACACCACAAAGACTTTTTCTGGGTCTGCAATTTTAAAAATTGGTGCACTCGTAAGAAGATTCTTCAACCGTTGGAATATTTCTTCACATCTTTGTGTCCATTCAAAATTTATCCCCTTATTTTGAAAAGAACTAATTTAATGTGTGACCTTAGAGAATCCTTCAATGGACCTCCTGTAGTACCCGAAAAGTCCCATACAGGATCTCACATCTGTCACACTTCCTGGAGTTGGCCAATTCATAATGGCCTCAACATTCTCAGGGTCGACATATATTCCTTCGTCTGAGATAATGTGACCCAAATAATGAATTTTATCTTTATAAAAGTCACATTTCCTCAAATTTGCATACATATTAGGATCCCTTAGCAATCACAATGTCATTCTCAGATTTTCTTCAAGATCTTCTTTATTCTTAGAATAAAAAAGAATGTCATCTACAAAGACAAGAACAAACTTGTCTAGATACTTGCTAAAAACACTATTCATGAGACACATGAATGTAGCTAGTGAATTTGTGAGACCAAATGGTACCACAACAAACTCATAGTGCCCATACCTTATTCTAAAGGTTGTCTTATGAATATGTTCCTCTTCGATTCTTACCTGATGGTAACCAGACCTCAAGTCAATTTTTGAAAATACCTTTGCTCCTCTCATTTGATAAAAAAGGTCATAAATTCGAGGTAATGGGTATTTATTCTTCATAGTACGTTTGTTCAACTACCTGTATTCAATACATAACCTGAGTGTCCCATGTTTATTTTTCACAAATAGAATTTGTGCTCCCCATGGCGATACACTCAACCTGATATACTTATTTTCCAACAACTCTTGTAATTGCATCTTCATCTCTAGCAATTCTAGCATGCTCATCTTGTAGGGTGTCTTGGACACTGGTACGGATCCCTACACAAGGTCAATTGTAAAATCAATGTCCCTCTTCTAAGGAAGTCCTGGAATCTCATCAGGAAAAAATTCCCTGAATTCTTGCAATACATGATAGTCCTCCAACCTAGAAGTTTCCTTTTCCGGTGCCTCCAAAACATGGGATGCATACAATCGAAAACCTTTCCTTTAGAACTTATTCAAATACATTGCTGAAACATGTCTAGCATAAATCACCTTTAGAATTCATCTTGCAACCCTTGGGTTTCCTTCCTCATCCATGCATTCAAATGTACTGTTCTAGCAGTCAAGTTTAACCTTGTGTTCTTCTAACCTATCCATTCCAATAAGAATATCATAGGAACCAAGTGGCAAAATATTCAAGTTTGCATAAGTGAATATCCCATCCATATCTAATGGAAATTTATCCACAATTTCACTTAATTTTCTCTTGGTTCTAGTGGCTAGTTGAAATAACCATGATTTTCTATGCTTTAACTTCTTAAAAGCACAAATATCAACAGTTTGAGAAGTGATATACCTGTGAGTAGATCCTGGTTCAATCAAAATAGAAACATATTTCTTAGCAAACTTACCTTAAAATTCAACCATAGTTGATTGATGATCTTCCCGACTGTCCTCTAGTGCTGCATAGATTCTAGGGATGGTCCTTGCCACTTGACGCATAGTTTCGTCTACTTGAATGTTGTGAACTTGACTTAAATTCCCATTCTGATGCAGATAGTTCCTAAGCATGTGGTCTCCTACACATCCCCATCACTGAAGTGGTTCTCTTGGATCCTTTGGATCTCTTGGCTTGTCTCCCATCATTCTATATGGCTTAGTGACATCCTGTGATGGCTTCCTTTGCTGATTTTGGAAGTGAGAGGGTTTGAAACCATTCTTCCTTTAGTCAAACTTATCATTCCTCTTGTCCTTCCATGCCTTATGGAGATCAGGTTTTCTTTTGTTTTTATCATAGCAATACTTGGCCTTCCTTTTGCTAGTTCTAGAGTTCAAGGTTCATCAAAATCAATCCCGTGTTTATATGAATGAGGTTACCTAGTTAGAAAACGCTGAATTTTCTCCTTATCATCTTGAATATACCTGACATACCTCAGCATTTCCAAGAATTTGTTTGCATATTCTTCCATGTTCAAGTTTCCCAATTTCATCTCATTTAACTCTTTAATATTATCGTCATAGTACCTCTCAGAGAGGTACTTCTACTCGAAATATTTCTTCAATTGCTTGCACACAATTCTTCTTTGATTGATCGTCTTCACTTGCCTGAGGTGATCCCACCATATAGATGCTCTTCCATTTATGTTGAATATGGCTATCCTTTCCTTCATATTTATAGAGTATTCTTGGCTTGGAAATACTTTCTCATCCAGAGAATCCAAGCTTCAGGTTCTTGACTAGATTTTACCTCACCATCGAATGTAGGAGGCTTTGCCTTCTTAAATTCCCCATATGATTTTTTCTTATAACGCCTCTTCCTCTTACTCCTGTGAGATGAAGAGATTGAACCTTCAATGGATTCTTCAGAGTCAGATGATCCACTAGAATATATTTCTAGAGTGTGTTTTCTATTGGACCTCTTGTAGGAATTTCTTCTTGAACTACTCCTTCTCCCTTTTGGATTTGATGTCTGATGACTAGAGTTTATCTTCCTTTTGATGTATGTCAAACTATGTAGCATAATTGCATTCAACTGATTTTTCTTTTCCTAAGCTTTAATTATCCTTTTATTATCTTCTCTGTAACTTTGCAACTCCGCCCTTAGGCTCCTCGTGGTGGCTGCAATATCTGGGGGAGACTCTTTATTTTTCCTCCCATTGGATTTTGTTTCAACATTCGCAACTTGTATGTTTTCTCCCATGGAATTTGTCTCGAGCTCATAGGGATCATGTGCATCATTCATGATGTTGATCTTCTTGGCCCAACCAAAACCAAATTTTCCAAACTGCACTATGTGGAATGTTTCCATTGATGTGACTATGATTCTGCAAAATTTGTTCATAAACACAATTGTTAGCTGCATAACATTGTCATAAATTTATAAATATATTACCTTCATTAGGAAAAATACTATATTGACAACTTGCCAAAACATAGAATTTTCTCACAATCAACGACTATCCCAGGGGTATGACAGGGGTAAAGGGGCCTTGTACCATTTTTCAACTTTCTGGCGCCTGCCAATTTCACTTAAAACCTGTTGAAATTCTCAGTTTCGGCAGATTTACCATTTTTCCTTCGATCGGCGAAATTGCCAAAGTTTTCCAAAATGTCAACACAACTCACCTTTTTGTTCCAACGTGTTGACAAAACGCACCATGTTTTTCCGACACGTATCGACAAAAATCAACTTTTTCTTCTGACTTGTTGGAAAAACTTGGCTTTTTCTTCCGACGTGTCGAAATAACTCGGCTTCTTGTTTCCGTTTTTTATTTCAATGCATCGGAAAAAATCCACTTTTGCTTCCGACGCATCAGAAAAAATCATCATTTTCTTCCAATGCATCAGCAAAACTTGTCATTTCCTTCCAACGTATTGGCAAAAATCGTCATTTTCTTTTGACGTATTGGAAAAACTCCCCAAGTTTTTTTGACATGGAAAATTTCCACACTTGGAAAAAAATTGAAAATTTTTCTTCCTTTTCACTGTCATCGATGAAACTCACTAATTTCTTTCAACATGTGTCAGAAAACCCATATGAACTTACCGATGTATCGGAAAAAATCTCTAAGTTTTACCGACATCCAAATACTCAGCTGACATATCGCCAAAATGCGTTGAGTTTTTCCAAGATGGAAAATTTTCAAACACTTAGAAAAAAAAAATTTGAAATTTTTTCTTCCTTTCTTCTTTTCCTGCTGACTATAGAGGGTAATTTTTACCTCTGTCAACTATTTAAATTGTCCCATTTAGGCCCAATGCTGCAACCAATTCTTTGATACCACGTTGTCACGTCCCCTCCCCTCTACACATCGAGAGAGGACGTGACTACACTGTTGCTCTGTCTATCTAACCAGGGATTTAGCTCCATGAACATAAACCAAAATGGATTGAAATAAAAATACATATGCATATGCATTATGCAATAATATACAGTGGTAGAAAATACATTTCAACACATTCATTATGTTCATAATGATTGATTAACAAATACAGTTGCATGACTTAAATACATAGAGAATACTTATCTTGTGAATAAGTTGTCCCACAACTAGCTATGTCGCTGCAACATTCCACCAAAACATTGGTGAGTGTGCTCATCAATCTCTCATCACCACTACCACCCCCGAGTTGGGTACTATTTCCATAAGGAAAAGTGGAACAATAGTCTCACACATAGACAAAGTAAAACCAAGGTTCAGCCAAGGCAATATACAATTGGGTTTATTAGGATGCTAAGGTAGTGGAAAGGTAGAATTGCTAAGCTAGTGAGCTCAACCACGTAGTTATGGACACCTGCACCAGATATATATAGCTTGGCATCCACAATACCTACACACCCAACACAAGGAAGTATTCCCTTCACTGCTACACAGTCCGTCATGACATACCTTCCCTTCCAGTGATCTTCAGGGTGTGAATAGAATATTTTCCATCCCCTCTTGATCTATTTATGCGGTTTCTATCTTCACTAGGTTTATCAAGACAATTCTAGGTCTGTTCCACTCCTAATTATTTCAAACCAAAAAAAGGTCGCACACAACAACAAAATACAAATGATGGGTTTGTAGAAAAATTGTTTGGCAACCAAAATGAAATTGCACATGGAAATCAACCCCTGGGAGAGAAATATGATTTCAATAGCATTCTGGGGCATTATAGGAAAAAAAATGACCTCCCCAAACCCCCAATTCATGAATCTTTTCTACCCATTCACTCAGCAATACAAAAGAGGATTTGTGGGTATGGAAAAATGAGGAAAATGCAGGAAAAACGTGAGGAAAATGACCCAACTATATCCATATACGTGAGGGAGTGAAAACTATGGATGAATAATGGAATGGGTAGAAATTTGTGTGCGTTTACTTTCCCAATAACCAAAATTTTGTTTTTTTCAAAAACTGATAGATTTCCCAGTATGAATTTTGACTGCCATACTCTTCCATTCTGAATTCATTAACTACTTCAACCAACTTCTGGAAGAAATAAATTATTTGTTGAATAAGACAAAAAAGGTAGTTGAGAGTTTAATGGGCTCTCCCATTGACATTTGTCTCAACACTATTGGCTCAATATTTTGAACATTTTCCCTCCCTATTCCTTGTGAAATCATACCCCCGTCTCTTTTATTGCATTGCTATAGCTAGTTGTGGGTATTTTTATTAAATTGCATATTTACATGATGTATCGATTTATAATGTTCTTGGCTAGCACAATAACCATATGCATCGATTTTAATTTTTTATACACAAAAAGCTAAATCCATGGTGGGGCCTTAGCCTTATCTCCTCACCATGATTTAATTAACGATATTTACATCATGTACAATTTTAATGCAATTGGGGTTAAAAATGAGATATTACAATAAGTAATTGGAGGGTTGAAGAAATGGCGACTTCGGGTTATAGGGAGGAAACTTGGGAGATGCAGAATTATACTAGATCCATTCTTTGCATGAAAAAATGGAAAACAATTGACCTCCCATAAAAAAATTATGGGGAAATGGAAATCCTCATAAGATAAATTCAATTGTGTTGACAACATGAGGAAATGAGACATTGGACCTTTTTTATTCACTAGTATAAATATGGGTGATAAATGACCAAACAACCAAAAAATTTGGGCAACATTTGAAATAAATTACTAAGGAACCAAAGGCATTGGTGAACATAATGTTTTTATGTGAACTATGATAAAATTTGAGCAATTCTATGTTATCATGGCTAAAAGGACTAAAATAGATGACTGATTCAGCCATGGGATAAAAAATATGACTAATTTAGTCATGGGATAAAAAGTACGACTAGAAAATATAAGTTAATAATTATTTAAGATGGGTACAATATATATTAAAAATAGGGTGTTTTTCCCAAAGAGGTTGTATCCATTGGTGAAGAACAAAGAGTTTTTCAGCACCATCTAAGATTCAATTTCCATGAGGGCCTAGCCTAAATCCATGAGGTCACCTTATGGAAGTGCTTGAACATGTCGTTGAGACTGTAGATACTATATTAAATGAAATCATGACCTCTCCACAAATAATTGGATCAAATCCCCCCCACCCATATCCTTTAAAATTTAGTCATATCCAACAAGCACAATTGATTTTGATGGGATTCATTCTACATCATGACCCAAGTTCAAACCTTGCAAGTTAGCTGTGAGGAGACATTTAAAATCCACCCATGTTAAGGGTTAGTGTGGTCTAGGATGAATGCAATTCTTGAGTGATTTTTATAGCGTAGATGTCCCTAGGTCTTGGTTTCTTAGACCACAATCTAGACACGCAATTAAAAACAAAACTAGAAAACAAAAATAAATAAAGGGCTTTTAATTTTATATAGGTACTCAGCGGGGTTTTACAAAAGGATTTTTGGAATACTTTTCAATATCTAATAAAATTAGTAATATTATTTAATATCCAACATATGAACGTTGCATGTCATACATTCATTGAGTTAATCCCTCTTTCATTCAATGATTGAAAAATATAACTCTCATACTAGTCAATCACACATCATTGAATAGGATAAAGCATCCTAAAGACATTATAATAGAAAGGAGGACTCCCTTGGCCAATCCAACACCCAAGCTATATAAATTGATGAAAACATTCAGCATCAATGAAAGTCTTGCCATCTTTTCTGGAAGGAATTTGTTCATATCTTCTAACCCATTGTATATATATATATATATATATATATATATATATATATATATCATATAGTAATTATTATATAGTTAATATATTAGTCTACTCTATGCTTTTAGTATTATATTAATATGCTATATAATGTAGTGATATACTATATTATATAGTACATAATATTAATGTATGAATAAAGAAGATAAAAGTCTGTGGCCAATGAGAGCCTCAACTACATACTTTCAGTCTTTTGTTTGTGTCCAATGAGAGCCTCAGATAACCAAACATCTACATACTTTCAATCTTTTATTTGATCATTGTTGAGTGTGCAGCTCACTAGGTTTCATTGTGGCTACAATACACTAGAGACAACATATTTGAGTCATGGTTCGATAATAGGTTCTTTTACATATATGATGCACTATCAAGTGATTTCTGCATAAGTGATTTTAAACTATTATTTCGAGAAACTTGTTTGACATCGTTGTCAACTAAGATTGGAGAAAACTAATCATCTATGGATTGGGTAAAATGATAATTTCCCCAGGTTAGAGATTTCAATATCATGCTCTTATATAATTTTGTCTAGGGTTTATATAGGAATGTGGTTGCACATATGTGATGATGTCAAGGTAGGGTTCACTGCATAAATCTATTAAGATGAGATATATGCATATCTTAGGTAGTATATGAGATATAAGGAAGATATCATTCAAGATAAATCTCCAAGATCCCATATCACTGAGACATGTACATGCTCATTGTGTGCTTAATGATTAAATTGTGAGTAAATCCATTATTAACCATGTTTGTAAGTTACTGTAAAAGGAATTATTTGAATTTAGGGATTTGTGAAATTAGAGATGAGATATGGTTTTTTTATCTTAAATTTATCTATTTTCACTTTGGAAATTTGTTTGAATCTATTGAGTTTCAAGCATATGTTCAACGAGGGAATAAGACATCTCCCTTGGGTTACATTAGTAAATACATTTAGAATATTCTTCAAAGTTACAATATTTTAACACTCCCCCTTAACGAGAAGGGTATTCTACTAACAACAACATAATCAACTATAGGATCAAGGAAAGAGAGCATGTTCAGCAGTATCAAGGTAATACATCTATATGTCATAGGAATTTTTCAACAATCATCAGAAATTGGAACTATTACTAAAACATATTCAGTACTAGAAAATCATCTTCTACAACACTAATTCTTCATCTTTTGGAGTATTTGATCACTTGATCATTTTTCGCACACTTTTATCTTCATCTCCTTACAAAACTCGGTCACTCGATCCTTTGCAGCAACAATTTGATCTTCATCTTCTTATAGCAATTGATCACCCAATAATTTACAACAACACTTTGATCTTCATCTTCTTCTTGTACCCTATCACTTGATCCTCTGTAGTACTCGATCACTCAAACCTTTGCAGCACTCGATCACTGGATCCTTTGAAACATTCGATCATTCGATCCTTTGCAACACTCGATCACTAGATCCTTTGTAGCATCCAGTCACTCAATCCTTTACTAAATACTTTCATCATCTGCATCCATGCTTGATTTGTTGATCAATATCATCATCAGAAGCATCATAACCTACAGCACACATGATCTCTTTGCGAGATGATCAATCCCTATCACTTTAGGACATAAATCCAAGGATGATGCAATCCTCATCAACATTCCCCCCCTTAACAATGAGGGTCCATATCATAGACAAGTTGGAACATACGCAAATGAATATAGGACCACATTGTCTAGAAATCAATGTAGATATCATTTGCAAATGAATGAAGGACTCATTGTAGACCATCCTTATCCTGTTAGCACTAGGACACCTCTCCAAAGAAGAAAGTTTTTTTCTACGGAACCATTCTATGAGTGAATGCAGGATCACTCTCTAGAAGAGAGTGCCATTTGAAAATAAATGCAAGACCACATCATCTGCAAATGATGAAGGATTCATCATAAACCATCCTTAGTCTGTTAGCACTAGGAATACTCTCCAGAGCAGAGTGTTCTTGAATATGAAACCATACTATAAGTGAAATTAGGATCACTCTCCAGGAGATAGTATCATTTACAGGACCATCCTTAGCCTGTAAGGGATAGGACCACTCTCATTAGTAGAGTGTTCTTGTTAGCAAGACCATCCTTAAGAGAGGATAATTTCATCCATAAGTAAATGTAAGACCTCATCAGCATATGTCGCTGCATTTGGATTTTTCTGCACTAACGCATCATTTCCATCTCATTTGTAGTGATAGTCTCATCATCAGTCCCCATTTCCATGGAGGATCCATATCATCGACCTGCTCCCCCTTTCCAAGGGTGGTTCATATCATCATCATTCCTCCTTTCCAGGAATTTATATAACCTCATCACCATTGTTCCTCCATACGAGGAAATATATATACAATCATCATTGTTCCTCCTTGCGAGGAAATTATTCAGTATCATCATCATTTCTCCTCATTGGGAGGAAACCCTTTTGTTTCATAATCATTGTTCCTCCTTGAGAGGAAATTCTTTTCGGTATACACCAATATTTTCATGGAAGTATTCAAACATTACTCGAGACAGAGGTTTTGTATATTCATCAGCAACTTGCTCATTGGTAATCACATACTTGAGTTTTATATCTCCCTTCTCTACCATATCCCAGATGGCTTGGCCCACTCTATACTTAATAAATAAAGAAATGGTTAGGAAACAATAATAATAATAGGCACATCCCCATACTATTAATTAAACCCCAGCCGCTAGAAATAATAATAAGATGGTACATATCTCTACATAACGAAGCTCGCCATGATCATGGAGTAAACTTTCCGCCTTATTTTTCATAGGCACCCCATACCCAAGCATGAGGCCTTATAAGGGCAATAGAGTTTAGATTCATAAAATACATATAAAACTAAATGGGATAGGAACAGAAATATATTCTAGGCACGTTACTGGGCTTTCTCCTCCTGCTACCTTTACTACAACTGGTGGCTATGGATCTAAAAGGGAAATATAGGATTTCTATGTGCTTGTATTTATCATGGAACACATGATTCTCTATCATCTTTATAAAACTCTAGTTGTCACATAGAATCAATTTGGTGCCAAAATTCAAGTCAAATATACCTGACATGAATTTACAAATCCATATTGCTTGACAACTAGTAGAAAAGGATTTTATGTACTCTGCTTCAGTTGTGCTGAGAGAAACACTGGACTATTTATTACTAAATCAAGAGATCATGGTGGATCCCAGACAATAAAATCCACCTGAGGCATTCTTCCTATCTATATAACTTCCTTGCCAATATGAATCCATATATCCTTACAATATGTAGCATGATCTTTACCATAGTATAGTCCAAAGTCTATTGTACCCTTTAGGTATCTCATCACATGATATGCGGCTATTAGGTAAACATGTCTAGGTTTAACTATATACTAACTCATGGTGTTCAAAAGAATATATCTGGCTCGATATTCGTCAGATACATAAATGAACCAATAATATGTTTGTATTGAGTCACATCTAATAACTCTAATGATTCATCATATAACAGCTTCAAGTTGGTATCCATGGGTGTTGTCAAGGACTTACAATCAAACATGTCAAATATTTTTAATATTTCCACTACATACTTTCCCTGGTTCAAAAAGATTCCCTTTGGGATCTTCCAGAATTCTAGGCTAAGAAGATAGTGCATCAATCCAATATCTTTCATGTCTAATTCTTCAGCAAGCTTCTTCTTGCAATTTGCAATCTGTTTCTCATTTCCTTTCAAGAATAAGTCATCCACATATAGTAATAGTATGACAGGTTCATCATGAATAACCTTCAGGTAAAGGTTAGGATTGACACTACTCTTGGTAAAGCCCAATCTTGTCAAGAAGCTATATATTCTTCCATACCAAGCTCTAGGAGCTTGCTTCATTCCATACAAATCCTTCTTCAACTTACATACATGATTCCCTCTATCTTCGACTTCAAATTCTTGTGGTTTTTCGATGTATAATTCTTCCTCAATCACACCATTCAGGAAGGTTGTCTTTACATCCATTTGGTGTAGGTTCCACTTCATCATGTATGCAAGTGCCATGATGGTTCTGATGGAAGTGTACCTTGCTACTGGAGAAAATGTATCTTCATAATCAATCCCTTCTTTTTGATAAAATCCTCTGGTCATAAATTTTTCCTTGTATTTTTCAATACTTCCATCACCTACATGTTTTATCTTCTAGATCCAATTGGAAGATAGCACACTCTTATTTTCTGGTTTGGGTACTGTATCCCCAAACACCTTTCTTCATTATTGACTTGTATTCTTATGTCATTTCTTCTACCCATTCTTTATTTTGTACGTCTTCCTCGTAACTAGAAGGTTCTTGATATACAATATCACACATCAAGGACACATAGTTGGGGAATGGCTTTGCTCTCTTGCTTGTTCTTGTGGGGCTTTCTGGAGCTCCATACTTTTATTCTTCTTATATGACTTCTCTTACCCAAGAATGTTTTCTCTTTCAAGATATGTCCATAGTAGGGGGTTCCTAAGGTTCCAACATATCATGATCTTTTGATGCTTCTATTTCCGGAGAGGGTGCAACATCTAGCTGTCTAGGAGGTACATCCTCTCCATGTACTTCTTCAAGATGACACTTTCCATATTTCATAATAGTTGTTTCTTCGCCAATTGTTACATCCCTACTAATCTCTATATGATGGAATCTTGAAATGTATATCCTTAAGGCTTCGGATTCTTCAGAGTATCCAACAAATATTCCCTTCTTTCCAGAAGGGTCCATCTTGGTTCTCTTTTCTTTTGGATTGTGAACATACACTGGACATCCAAATATCTTCAGATGGCCCACTTAAGGATTCTTTCATGTGTACATTTCTTCTGGAGTCTTGAAATAAAGGGAACTATGGGATAATATATTATTCACATAGACAGTTTTTTTTTTATGCTTCATCCCATATATGCATAGGAATATCTTCATCATGTATCATTGTCTTCACTGCTTCCATAATGGTTCTATTGTTTATTTACACAAAACCATTCTATTGGGGATTGTAGGGAGTGGTTAGTTCCCTCTTGATTCTAGCATATTTACAAAGGGATTCAAACTCTTTTGAAGTATATTCTCCACCATTATCTGTTCTGAGTATATTAATTCTCCTTTCTGTATGGTTCTCTATCAAGGATTTGAATTCCTTGAATTTCCAAAATACTTCATTCTCTGTCTTCAAGAAGTATATCCATGTATTTATTGAATAGTAACATCAACTTAAATATGTGGAGGTCATTAGACCACATATATCAGAATGAATTAATTCCAAGTTACCTTTATTCTTTATCTCACTCATCGAAAATGGATTCTTGATATTTTTTCCTCTTGCACATCCTTTGCAAGTTCCTTCATGATCCATCTTCAAATATAGTAAACCAGTCACTACTCTTCTCACATAGGGTAATTCTTTGTAGCTGATGTGAGCAAGCCTTCTATGCCATAGTTCACTTGAGTTAGTGATCTAATGGACAAATGTTGTTTCTAAATTCCCTTTGATTTTATACAATCCTCCTTCTTCTTCAGCAATGCCAACTACATCTTCAATTGATTTTTATTTGGTCCACATCAGTACTTGTCCATCTATAAAAGAAACTCTATATCCTTTCTTAGATGGAAAGTAAGTTCTTCTTCAAACCTTGTATGTGTAGTAATTCCTTCATCTTCACGGGAGTTCTAGACTCAAGCTTGTATCTTGCTTCACCAATACCTTTGATGGGATATTGATAGTAATCTCGTAATGATACTTTCTGAGGAGATTTATTCTCTTCAAGTCTTGACAGAGTTTTGCTTTATCCTATCATGTGATTTTAGGAACCACTATCAATAAGACATGTATATTCTCTAGGTATTACAAACCCAGATAGTGCATAGAATAGTACATATTATTCTGCATCTTCTTCTTTTGCTTATTTATTTAGAGGTCTTTCTTCTTCATCATCATCGTCCTCATCTTCAACCAAATGTGCATGATGTCTTTTGTTGTTGTTATTATTCAATGGACACTCTCTCGAAAGGTGTCCTATATTATGACATTTATAGAATTTATATTGGGGTTAGTCTTTCTTTTGATTGTTTTCTCTTTTCTTTTGAAACCTCTTGGGAGGTTGATACTCCTTGTGACTATACTTCTTGAAGCTTGATTGTCTTATTTCTCTTTTGGTATGGGTGGCTAGGGCTTGATAATCTTCTTTGATTAGATATTCTATTTTAGCTACGTTTTATTCCTCTTGGATGCAGTCTTCCCATACAATGTCAAAATTCATACTTTATTTTCAGGCACACATAGTCTGTATGAATGAATCCCAAGGTCTAGTGACACCATTGAGAGTACTCATAACTAGTTCATATTCATCAAGGGAGTCTCTAATGGAATCTAGTTTCTCCTTAAACTACAATACCCTTGTAAAGAAGTATTGAGTGGATTCTCCTTTACTCATCTTGGTACTCTTTACTTGAGGTCTCAAATTCATCCTCTTGTTGATGTTATTTCCTTCATACATTTTGGAAAGGGCATCATACATTTTCTTTCGTGTACATTTGGATGACACTTGAGGGATCAAGTGATCCTTGATAGAATCAACAATGATCCTCATTTCCCTAATTAGGTCCTTTTGGTTTTTTTCCTTATGTTAGCACTCAAAATGCACCTCCAATTGTAAAAAGGTAATCTCAAGGTAACCACAAAACCAAGATTTAGGAAAGAAAGTTGTCTTCTTTCTCTCTAGAGAGGGATCTCTCAATGATTGTTTTCACAAGGAAAAATATATAGACAAGAAATAAAATTTAGATTGTTAATGTTGTTGGTTGAAAGAAGGCAAGTGCACATTACACAATGTAGTCAAAATAAATATATCAATCACAGTGTTATTGCATGGAAATTTTTAACAAAGGCAAGGTAACCATCTAGTCACATTCAAAATGATTTGGTTTGGTGCAATAGAATAAATGAGGAACAATCCAATAACGTGGGCATATAACAAGGATGAATCCATTGTTAACTGTGTTTTAACTTCAGTGGAATACGTTTTGTAAATACCTGAAATCAATAGACATAGCATATATATATGAGTTATGTAATACTAAAAACTCATTTCAGACATGAAAAGAAAACATTGTGGAACTAAATAACAGGAAATACATTCACATGAGAAAGGGAAAACAAGATGCAACATAAAAAACACATGAATATTTTCAAAATGATAGCTTTGGCTCTATGATTTTATTAAAGATATGTATCAAAATACAACGCTCAATTCTGATGGGTTCTAACCCTTTTTTCATTACAATAACTGGTTTGTATATAAATTTCTCCATGAACTGAAATAAAAAACTTCTAATAATAGGCATAACCTCCCTTACATCTATCATCTACATTTATTAACTACTAACTGTTTTTTGAAAAATGAAGCAAACCCCTAGCTAACTAATTCCTCAATGATCTTCAAACGTCTTTAAGCATGTAGTGTATATTTATATATTCCATATTTCTTGACTAATTTCCACGGATCCATAGATGGTAAGTATAGGGTGGAAATTTATTTTGCTAGCACACACAACTCAACGAGGTCCCTATATGAATAGTCTGGTAAGCCTGCACACGTGGCCTTGAAGGAAAATATCATCTCAAATTCATCTACTATGTTTTCCATGATTTTATTCCCTGATAGTGGTTGTTGAATGTATGCAAATTTGGTGTGGTGTGACCTACATTCAATTATCCAGTCCTGATATGATTTATGTGAAAAAAAGCTACCTTTCTCTTCCCAAAAGAAATATAGTCTCTTTTTAAACAGGGGATCATACATTTCCACAAACAACTTCACCTGATGTGTCATAATATCAATTTTTTTCTTGAACAATGTCCAAGTGCTGATGTTTATCGACAACCTTCCTAGCCCAAGTTATAATGGATATTCTGTCTTTAATATTAGTTGTCTTCAATTTGTCTCCAGTCAACCCATTCAAAAATTTATCGTATTTTTAGCATAATATATGGGCTTTTTGTTTAGTCCTTCCTTCATAGTTGTTACACTTTGCTTGCCTGATTGTATCACCATTTCTTTTTATAAAATGTGTTCCAGGTAGGGCCTCAATTTAGTTGCTTCTTATATAAGAGAATCCCATGTTATGTGCCTAGCCCCTTGTACGAGAAACTGGCATGTAACCTATTTTGTTGGCTTATCATTATTATTCTACAACTCTTGACACTTAGCTTCCCATAATTTTCTTTCTTACTCTCTTTTCAAAGCTAGAATTTCCAAATTTTATTATGGTTCCTTACCCCAACAATCTCCAACTCCTTAAAACTGACTTGTGACATAGCTCAGAAGCCTGTATTAGCTGAGTGGATAGAATCTTTATCTTTTTATTCAACAATTGAATGGTATTTTCCTTTTCATTCAACAATTTTTTTGTTGTAGCCCCTTTGTCTTCTTGTTTGTCAGCAGCCAACAAGTATGTTTGTAACTTTTTAATTGGTTGTTGGTGGTCCTTGTTTTCCACTTTTTCCTGCCTGAGCTAGTTTTCTATTTTTCTTTTGATGGACTATAACCTGGATACCTTCAACGTTTATTTTAGTAGATCAGTCTATATAATATCTCTAGCACGTTTTGCAAGTGGATAATCTTAGGAATATGACTATTCTCCAAACTCATCTTAATTTCATATACTTTGTTCTTAGTTGCTATTTCTAGGTTCAATGTATTTTGAGTATGATCGATGACAATTGCTAGGGATACATCCTTACTACGAATATTTCTGACTTCTGCATATAATTTTAGACCTTCATTTGAAGCCACCTCCTTATCATCTTTATATTTCTCAAATAATTCATATCTATTCTTGAATTGGGATGTGCAATTTGGAGGTGTTTCAGAAAAAATCATATTCCTTAACCACAAATGAAGGTCCTTTAACCTTTGACATGTGCTACTTTCACAAGGTGTCCATTTTATTCAAATTTTTACTTCTTTGGTGTCCTTGTTGTTTCGTCTTCCTCTATTTCCATGGCATCAGAGAAGTCCCTATTATTTTTTTTCTCAAAACAACTTGCTATGGGTGTGATCCTTTCTGCTGCTGGAACCATCCTTGAAGGTCCAGGTTGTAATGAGATAAATTCCTTCACTAAAGAAGTATAATCCTCTTGCATATCTACATCCCTATGGGTCTCATGAGGGTATTTTAGCCAGTTTGCAGTCTCAGGCATACCTGCAATCTCATATTTCTCAAAGGGCTTGTTCTAGTTTATGTGTCTCTTGATAGAAATGATGTGATGGGGATCATAGTTAATGGAAACATCTATTCAAAACCCCATTTCTCTCAATAAAATTTATATCATTGGAAAAACATTTTTTTTCTTTATGATGAAGGGGCCTACATCCCGCATGAATTTGATCTCAGAGGACTTCTCAAAGTTGAGGAAATGTTCATTTTCCACAACAAGCTTTTGTCTAATTAAATCCAAGGAAAATACTTTAATAGTTAGGAATGTGGGTAAAATATAGGGTTGATAAATGAACCCATACAATCTAATCATTGTAGTCTTCTCCAAGAGAAACCAATATCCTATTCTCTTCTTAGGAGAGAATTGCAACATTTCTTTCATCTGTGGTAAGACCTTAGGTAATTCCTTCTAGAAAAATGCATTATAGACTTCAGACATGAGAAAATTCATGTATTTGTTGTAATCCATGTTCATCTCATCTGTAAGGACCATCTTAGGAAGTTGCAAGTTTTCCTGATTAAAAGATAAGAACATTTTCAGTAGATATGACTGGAACTTTAAACATATGGTTTGGTGGAATTAAACTAGCTGAGAATGAATATTTTTAGCTAGAAACTCATTAAATTTAAGGAAACATGATTGGACTGACTAACTCGACCCTTCTGACTCAATCTAACCAGTACTAATTGTAAACAACAGACTCATTAAAGGCTCCGTGACATATTTATTAGTATCTAACCCTAAAAATTGACTTATGAGGGTTATAATAACACATTGGGTTTCTTCATTGAATAGGGTGGAATCATTAGGAAAAGGTTGGTTTTGCAATAGGACATCAGTATTGAAACAGTTTTTGAAGAAAACCTCTTTTTGTTCAATGGTGGACTCTCTAAAAAACTAGTTTATGCTTTTTTCATTGAAATATTTGGACACTTGGGTAAACTCAACAGGAACAAAGAAAGTATTTCTGATAATAAGTGGCTTGATTGGACATAGGATTTTAGACTTGGTTCCATCCATAATTACCCTCTCAGGATAGGATTAATGACAAGCGCACGAGTCGACAAAATATGGAAAATTTAGGGTTTTCTTGGTGGAAAAATAATTGAAATATGCCTTGAAATTCCATGAAGCTCCATCCCCTAGTAGTTGAGGAGCCTTAATTAGTTTTAAATTAGTCTATTGGACCATTCAATAGTATAGTATCAAAAGTATAAGATTCTTTATCCTAAAAAACCTCCTCAATCCTCTGATATTCCATATTCTGGGCCTCTACTTATTCTACCTAATCCATTTTAAATACTTTCTTAGTGAGGATAAATAGATTTCCTGGTTTCTCAACAAGTGGTCCAAGGATTTGTCTGAGATGTCTATTTCCACATAGTCCTGGGCTTTCACTTTCCAATCCAGAAATAAAAAAATAACCTAAATCCACGTGCCCACACTTTTATATTATTTTTTCGTTCCTATAAACCATGCATATTTCTCAGTGAAAACATTTCCCATCCGTCCATCTTGCCCTTTTCATCCCGAGTCATTGATCCTTTTTCTTGTTTAAACCATTTATCCTTATTCTCTGCTATGCTGCTATCCCTATTATTCTTGTAACTTCCTGTCACGGATTGAAATCTGACCACAAATATATCCTTTCATTCATCCTCACCATCAATCAATTTCACCCTTTAACTCACTAGATCATATCATGAAAGGATCCTTACTTATCTAAGCGGATAAATTCTCAACCATTCATCTTTCTTTTCATAAATTTGGATAGTTGATCAATTTACCTCCTTAACCTTTCCTCTCATACGTAGTCTCTTAGAAAATGTTCATCTTCCATTTGTAGAGGGATTATATACCATAGATATGAATCCCACTGAATTTTGGTCATTCAATTATGCTTTAGTTTATCCAATTCCGCTAGTCTTCCTTTCAATTTCTAGTGTGCATGTTCTATCAACAGAACTATTTCAAGATCTAGATCTATTTCTTCATCAAATATGTGCCCTTGATTATATATGACTTAAAACCCATTCCATAATCTCACCAATTTTCTTCTTCCACGCACTTTCCATCAACATAAAATATATCAATCCTTGATCTCAATTATGCTCCCATATCGAACGTTGAAAGATGCGGTTCCTAACACATTCCAATGAGTCTTAATAGTTTATTCACCCCTACATATTTCAATTAAGGAATCAATACTAACCACTGATCTAGATCGATATTTGATCTGGGCTGTTGAAACATAAGGCGTATACTTGATTCCGTTGATTTGCAACTTGACTTACCCTGCGCTTATTCTCATAGAGGAATGCACTTGAACTGTATATCTAAAACACCTTTAAATATATGTTGTCTATCCATGATGATCCTACCCAATTCCACAAATATTCAACCTTTATTTCTACGTGCATGTTCTTGTAGTGGAATCCATATCCAATGTATATATTTCCTATCCCCTGATCTCTATCATTGAAAGGTGATGGATCTACCTGATTCCGCCGATATTGAAATTTTATTCTTCCTTGAATGTTTAATCAGCGGAAAACTTTCTAACCGTAGATATTATTTCATCAATTGATCTGACGGTAGATTCTATCTACATGTTAACTCAAATCCAGAGATAAAAAAATTTATTTGAACCATGCAACTCACCTTTGCAGATTTATTTGTAGCCATCGATCTTTGTTAGAAAAATAATCTACCTTAGTACCACAGTGATCTACCTAGGAGACATAATCATTGTCTAACTTAGGTTATAATGATCAATACTAATCAAATAGGTAATTTTGACTCACTAATTGATAGTTGAGTCACTCTACTTTGGTCATTCTATCAACCAGGTGCCTCCATTAATTACAAACCACTTTTAGCTTTGACTAGGGGCGCTAGTGTGAGAATGTGGTGGTTTTGTGGTCTTCTTGGGCATTTATTTGACTCCTATAAAATATCCCACTCACACATGCTCTCTCACATGCTACCCTTCCCTCATTTATGACCCCGTCATGCTCCTTACATGTTCACAAATGGGTTCGTGACTCTTTGGTTAGCTTTGGGAGCCTAGGTCAACCTAGGGGGGTTTAGGGGTCGAATCCGATCCTAACAGCCATATGCATTCACATGAAATCCAAGGGATCATGAATTTTCCCCAATGTATTATAAATATGTACTATACACATATACAAGATGTACTATAATAATATGATTATTTATTAGCACCATTCACATGTGTTATTTCATTCTCTTTTGTTGTTCTCTTGCATAATTTGTCAAATAATTTGAGTGTGAATATTTCTCTAACTCCTAGATCTCACTGTGAATAAATTATCACATGGTATCAGAGTTAGTTGGAGCTGCAAAAAAATATATATAGGTTTGAGTTGTTGTTTAGGGAATATTTCTAGAAAATCTAAGTGTTTGCATTGCAAGTTTTACAATGGTTTTGTAACAGGTTGTGCAAACAGGATGGATCAAAATCATCTATTTCTTACACCATCCAAGTATTTTTAATGGAAGGCCTAAATGGAGATCAAAAGGCATGTATAGAGTTACCATGGGGATTGAATCCGGACCCAAATCTGCATTAGAGAAAGCTAAGTACTTCAATCAACTTGATGAAGCTTTTGGAAACCTTTTCCTTGGAATTTCAAGGGATATCCTCTTTCATGTATAAATTCTTGGCACACCCAATGAATTTTGGCTCAATCTTGAGTCACTATTTGGGAATACTGATGAAATGAGAGGCCATCAGCTTGAGAATGAGCTAGCCTCGTTGAGCCCAACTCTGTCAAAACCCCAAAAAATTCCAAAAAATTTAAAACTTTGAAAAATATAGATAACCTTCATTAATGCAGTCAACTAATTGTTTTAATTAGTTAGATGTTAATGATTTTGTAGACTGAATTAACTACTTGATTATGTTTGTCTGATTGAATAATTCTTTTTCTGTTGAATGATTTGTTTTTCTTTGCGACCACAAGGTGGAACTATCTTGGTGATCTGGGGCTTACTTAGCTTTGAGCTAACACATAAAGTTTACCTTCCCTTACAGACTTATAGGTAAGAAGATCCAGTGCTACTTGTTGATAATCCTAAAGCATTCAGATATTTATTTGTCGCAATAATAATAGCTCAGTAAAAGAATATAAATGCTATTCATTTCCCAAGCTTATCGAGGTAAAATCATTAAGTCGTTATTATTTTAAAAACATTAAGGAAACAAGAAACAGTCTTAATGGTAACAGCTGCTTTATTTCTAAAAGTTGTAAATTGAATTTCTTATTGCGTACTTAAACTCTTTTATGTTTATCATAGTCATCCTGTGTGTAAAATATGTCTTAATTCTTTCTTTGCAAGCAGACTAAGAATGATAGGGTTATTACATTAAAGATCTATCTTAAACTGTGAACATATACTATTTATGTCGTAAAATATTTGGTTGCTCTTTGCGCTAGTAATGGTCATTGATAAATGAGTTTTCTTACCATTATTCCAACTTCAAAAGGCTTGAAGTTTTAGAAAACTATTTAATTGCATACTGCTATCAATGAGGGAGTAAGTTAGTGTCAAAGAACTTAACTCTTTTACACTTAACTTATTTGGAATATCTTTGCTCAATTAAAGATATTAAGTCAATAAGATTATCTAAGGTCAGCCTGATCATTACTATAATGCTTAACTTTTTCATTTACAAACTTAGTAGTTTAAACAAAGATAATACTTAAGGTATTACTATAATTCAATCTCACAAAGAGGATAATTACCATAACTAGGTCTTCTAACAAATTCCTTTTTATACTTATTAAAAAACATACTTCTAATGGGTTTATAACCATTGAGAGAACACACATCAAGTTAATATAATAATGGTAGTAATAAAGGCCCCGCCCTTGATAAGTCTTAAGGAATAACTTTTACATTGAAGAATATTTAGTTAAAGATAAATGGCATAACTTTTGCCACCATTATAATAGATTAGTGGAAAGATTATATTGTAAAGCATAAGAAAAAGGTCATGAAATGGAACGCGCCATAATGCAACTATGGGCTAACCTAGATCTAAGTTTTAAAATCCTTTACTATATACTCCTCTTGCTGGGATGATATGCCAAGTCGCATATTATCATACTATTGCTATGTTATAATCATTGGATTATATTATATATTATATAGCATCATCATGGTTAGGTTGATCGTTGAGTGAAATACCTTACAATATATAAAAGAAGATGCAATGTAAAAATGAAAGGGTCGTATCATTCCCCCACATCATTGCTGATTATTAAGGTATAGTTTTATAATAATGATTTCTTATTTACCATGCAACGTGTAGGTTGGTTGACTATGGTGTGACGTTCCTTACCGAAACTTTGGGTCTCCATATAATTGGGATTATAATGGTTTGTTCAAAGCACACCGAGTACATACCGCAACTATACAACAATCACCCACTGCATGCAAATAATTTACATGTGGATGTGGAAATACCGTGACCAAGTGTTGCTTGAGTAAAAGACTCTCTCTCGAACCCTAAACTCATTGTTTCATCCGTGGTTTTTGGCCTCTTGCCGCTCTGCAACTGTGTTGGTTGCTGTCCTTGTTGCACTGTCACTCTACGTTAGAGATCTCTCTGCTCGCTCCTTGTCTCTCACTCATTGAGAGCTCACCCTAAACGCTCACAGAGAAAAGTTGTAAACAATGATTTTCATTGAAGCTGAGTTAGTTATTCTCCTTCAGGGTTTATCCCTCGCTGCTTACTCCTTTTTGTAATGTTCAGTCTGCAAGTGTCCTTTCTTCCGCGGCTCATTTGTGAGTGTTGTGACTTCCCTTCTTGAGTTTTGTTTGGTGTTAGGGTTTCCACGTAAGGTAGCTTCCTTGGCTGGAAAAATAAGTGACAGCTCCCGCGTTCTTCTTGCTTGGCTTGCTATTCTGGTTCGCAGTCACTGTTGGTTGCTTACTCTGCTAGTAAACTCCTTTCTTGCAGCAAATGAAAGGTGTATTTCTATTCACACTGGTGGAAATGCTTCTCCTCGTGGGTGGTTACATTACATTAAAATTCTAGGTAAGAATTGACTGATATCTTTGTAATTCTTCAATCTTTCATTTCGTTACAACTCTGCTTTTGTAGAAATAAAATACTGATAAAAATTGTGGTCGTTGTTGATACAGGTAACGGCTCGATCTTCTGTGTAGATAAAGAAAGACTGGGACATCTGCTAGCTTACAGTAAGCCTTGGACTCTCCATGGCAGTTATACCTTGTCTGTTCCCTTATCGGACATTTACAGGTTGGCCACCGTGGCCTGCAAACCCTCGTGGTTTTGGTTCACTTTGTTTGTTGTTTCTAGTGGATGTTGAAATCCTTGCTTTATGCGAGGTTTTTCTGGCTTAGCCGTGACTGTAAATTTGATTTTGTTATAGTTACATGTGTATGTAAGTATATAAAAGAAATTTTTTTGGTAAAGACTTACTCTGTCAATTTTTGTTGAAGCCGAGAGGCATATAAGAGCTCAAACTCCTTGGTTTTACCTTTGCTGTAAATTTTGGTATACTAGGGTTTTACCCTAACTCAGCTATACAAATAAATATTTCTAATGTTTCTTTAAATTACTTTAAATTACAATATATTACTGTAGTTTATTTGGTTATTATTTGTATTGTGTAAATGGTTATTTAGCTCGATGAGTCGAGCTTGTCTAAGTTCTATTTATTTGATTCCTGTAGGAGATTTTATTTAATTTTTCACCTATATAGTATTTAGGATAACTGCATAATGATTTTACATTATCTTTTTTAGATATACTTCATTCTAAATAAATGATAAATATTGTTTTACATCTGTTTTCTTTCAGAATAAGAAATTTCATGCTTTTATAGTTGTAATTAGGTAACTGATAATTACATCCCTTAAGTACAGAATTCACATTTACTTGTTATGAAATAAGAATATTATCTTACCTGTAATTAGTATAGCCTCTATAATTATATATATAATCTTTATACTTAGCTTATTTGTAAATGTTTAGAGAGATAATATTTTGTTGTTTTATTTCTTATGTTCCCTATTTATTTTACAATAATTGTATTTATAAATTAATAGTATAGCAAACTATATATATTCTATGAATTGTATTGTAATGGTTGATTTTAAATTATAAAAGGAACAAGTTAATAGCTGTAGATTTTGTTTAGGTTTAGCTAGATAAAAATAAATAAATTAATTACATTACCAACCATAGGTAAATTTTGAAATCGACTAGTTTATCTGTATAATTAAATCAAGGTTTTTAGCTATTCTTACTCCCGGTTTTGTTGATATACATACAGTAGTTAAAATATTCCAAACTGGAAGAAACAAACTGTAAATTTAAAAGCATGATTATTTAGTCTAATCCTACTCTAGTGTAACTATTATATTATTTTCTTTGGTTAAACAAATAAATAATAAGATTACTAAAAGTGAGTAATGTATAAAGAACTGTTTTATCAACCCAACATACTCCTGTCAGTAAAAGATATAGCTTCCTTCTTCGTTTCTAGAATCTATCATTCATAGTCTAGTTCTAACCCTAATCCTTCTCTATGTACAGAATGCTATTTATTATGATAGTAAAATAAAAGTAAACATTATCTTAATCAAACCAACATTTTATTCTATAATTGCATCATACTTCCTTTATATAATTTCACCACCTGTGCTGGAGTACAATCTGGATCACTCGAGATGAGGAAAAACACAGGTAGGGTTTGTTTCTCATTAAGCATAATTTCTTTACTAAACAAACTGAGTTATCCTATCCTCTAAGTTTCTACATCATAAACTGCAAATGCATCATTCAATCATACACAGATAATAACAAAGAAATTAAATAATAACAAAACCTGTTCTGAGATCTTGGTCAACAACAGCAACGGGAGGCTGTTCCTCCCTACCAACTCCTGGAGAGCGCTCAAACAGTGACTCCTCAGGACCCCCGATCTTGCTCTGGTCTTCCTGGCTAGAACTAGGTGCAGCAAATAATAAAGTACTAGTCCTGAGACTCAGTACCAGTCCTGATATTGTCAGTCAAATCTCTTAGTTAGCAAGCTATATCAGACCAAGTTACTACAATTTATCTCTCAAAACACCTTCCTTACAGTTTCCCTTTTTCCCCAATGAATTCCTTGAAATGCATTCCACCTGAATGATTCTTCTCTTGGAAAATATCTGAGCAACCTCAACTCTCTACATTGGGTACTTTTAAAAGATTGCCTAGGTCTTTTTGGGTTAGTTGTCATTAATTGAGCCACCTACTCTGATCCCACTTTATTGGGGGATCATGACCCCAATTGTAGGGAAGTTGCCACCTTCAATATAGGAAGTGTTTTAGGATGCTGCCACTTGTCTTTTGCTTTCCACTAGTTCCTTCCACCAGTTTGACCAGTAACACTCTTTGTAACAGCTCTCCCAAGCTGTTGTCTCCACTTTTTATTTATTAATAATAAAATATTCAGAATTACATTCCACATCTTTTGACTCTGCTAAGTCATCAGTTTCTACTTAGCATTAAACTTAACATAATGTCTTAGGAATCAACTAAAAAAAAAACATTATTTTACAAAATTGAGGTATGTGACAAACTCACTATGAGACCATTCAAGAAATATTTACCAAGTTCAAAGCATTGGTACTTCAGCTAAAGAAATGTGGCATGGAGAATAAATATGATCAACTTATCTTGTCCATCCTTTCTAATCTAGGGCTTGAGTATTATGTGTATGTTTCGACAATCCACTCAAGCAAGCTTACAACCAGAAATTGGAGGATTCCTGCACTGGCAGAATACATGGAGTCTTTGACTTAGGAGAAGTACAAGCTCGTACAAATGGGTACCATAAAATAAACTAAATAATAATCCCTTTCTACTAGTACATCAAATCAAACCAAAGGAACGAATAAATATTTGAAGCAAAGAGAGAAAGAGAAGAAGAAGTCAAGTTCATAAAGCTCTAGTTCTACTGATGGGAGTTTAAGATCTAGGGGGATAATAAAGAGAGGGAGACTCACATGTGGTTATTGTATAGGTTCAAATATTTAAATATCTTTCTTCATAAATAATATGGAGATCATGACCAAACTCCTCGAGAAGAACCATATTGATATTCCAAAATTTGCAAGAGGATGAGAGCACAAGCAAGGAGTTGGTAAGCCTAAGAATGAATTGAGTACATGCATGAAACCAATTTATGATGGATTTGTTTCTTATTTACCTTATAATACGTCAGAATCTGAATCCTCCATCCCTTTCTTGGAATAAACCCCACTGAGTTCACCAAAGCTTCCTTCCAAAACTAGTCATTTTTTGCTAGTTTTGGATGTGTCTTCTGAAAGCTCTTTCCCAATACAGTTAGATATTTTCCATTCTGATTCTGAAGGTGATATATAGGCTGATATACATCCTATGACATTCATATACTCATTTCCCCAACCATTTCATGACCAAAAGACCCGACAACCCTCAATTTCACTAGTTGGAAATCTGAAAATTTCCTAGTTTCCAATACTATGTCACTTGTATATGTTGCCTTTATGTCTTGTATGTCTTTCATTAGTTGAAAAAACATATCATTGGCCTTCATAATACTTTTTCTCCATATGTCTAGACTTGATTTTACCTCCCTTGGTTCAAATCTAAACTCTCCAAATCCTCTAGGTTAGCTCAATTGCAATTGTCATATAGTTGCTCACTCTTCTCTCTCTATGGACCCATTCACTCATGGAGACACAATATACATGATTTTTTCTTTTGTATATGACACATATTCTGATATTTTAGAACCTCATGAAAATTTCTACAGATTTATGAAGGATCTTCATCAAATTGGGAAGAAGATTCATGGTTTTATTCATGATATGGAAGCTACACATGAGGTACATTTTGTGAATCTTTTGATGTTATTTGGGAAATAGTTTATAGAGATATATTTTCCATTGTTGATTATTCTTTTAGATCATATTATTCTTTCAGAAAAATTAATTCTTATGATTCCCCTCCATTATCAAATTATGACCATCAATGGGCCTCTCTACATGATCTTTCTCTACAACACTTTGATGCATTGATGCATGATATTGGAGTCCACAACCACTACAACAAATCCTGGAATTAGCATCCCATTTAGCATCCATTTTTAGTGTATTTTTTTTTTACATTGAGTGGTAAAACTAGATGCGTCATGGACAAAACTTAAAGCGTCTCAAAAAATGCCTTTTTTGCTTCCTAAATAGCATCCTTTATGGCATCCAAAATAACGTCTCATTTTTACTTCCAGAATAGCATCCAACTTTGCTTCCTAAAAAATGTAGACGTTTGCTTCTAGAATAGTGTCCAACTTTGCTTCCTAAACAACGTCGACATTTGCTTCCTAGATAATATCATATTTTGCTTCCTAGAGAGTGTCTGCTTTTGCTTCTTAAATGACACCCTTGTTAGTGCCATAATTGTGTTTTTAATAGCACCATGTTAGCATCCAATATTGCATGCATTTTTTCTTCCACTTAAGTATCCCATTTTGCACCATGTTTTACTTCCAAATATGTGCCAATTTTCACTTTCAAATTTGCATCAATTTTTGCTTCCTTTCTTGGATCGTGTTTTGCTACCAAAATGACGCCAAATATTTCTTCTATTGTTGCACCATATTTTGCTTCCTATTTCGTGCCATATTTTGCATCCAAAGTAACGTCTTATTTTTCTACCATATCAACATCATGTTTGGATTCATCATTAGCGCCACGTGTTGCATCCTTTTTAATGCCTAGTTTTGCATCTCTCATGTTTTGGTCACTAATGTAGTCATTTTTAGTAATTTTATATACAAGTTTTGGTCATTTTGTTTGGTCACCTATCTCTTATTTTTTGCTTACTAATTTAGTTGTTTTTAACCAATATTATAGTATCATTAGGGCATGGAGGAATCGAACCACCAACCTCTTTCTTGTAAGGTAGGTGCTCTTCCATTGAGCTAGAACCCTTTAAGAATTTGGGAACCTAACTTACAGATTCCTCTATAATGGTAGAAAATATTAATACACAACTTTGAGTATCTAATGGTCGAAAAAGGATGATAGATTGTATTATCTTCAACATGGGATTGATTATGTTCCTTGGTTTTCTATATATAATTATCCTATGATTGTAAAGTTTCTATCATTATAATACCAACATCTGTAGCTTGTGAGGCAGTAGCATCACCTTTTTCCTGTGATCTAGTCATATCATGGGCCTAATTTAATTTTGTGTCAACAACTAGTTGAGCCCTCTATAACTGAGAAACAAAATTATCCTCAATTCCTAATTCTATCGTAGCACCATTCATTCCTCTAAGTTGTTGACTATCATCAACCTAGCTACTCAAATGATTTATTGGTCGCCCACTCCAAAGTGTTCAGTAAATATAATCCAAATTGGACGGATCTGAAGTACTTTCAATATTACTCTATGCTACAACCCTATCATTCTCTGCAATCATAGAAACATTACATTATATATTTCCTTAAACTATGAATTCTAAAGTTCAAATCCAAGAAAAGAAATTTGTAATCTAGTAGATGTTCAACAACCAGAAATTTTAAATATTACATATTTCTCAACGAAAAACTAATCTAAATGGGGTATATCAATATAGGGTAGTAGTTAATATGGCTCAGTCACCAAGTGTGAAAACCACAACAGTGATACTCAGCCTCACATACAGTAGCAGTCAATATGAATCGGTCACCAAGTGTGAAAACCCCAGCAGTGATACTTAGCCCCAAAATTGGTACAACTATAGCAAGGCAAGATAAATTTAGAAAACATAACTTTCATCTCTTTTAACTTTAACACTCCGATGTTCACTGTGTTAAAGTTGGTCCTTGAGATACACTTCATCAAATGCAATGTACAAAACATAAACAATAATATACTACAAAAAACAAACTAATGACTGACAACTAATAAATAACAATGTCAGTTCATATCTGGTTTGAATCATCCTTATACTCATATACTTTTAGGATCAAATCTTGTCACTAAAAGGACAATATCAACAATGAAATAGTTGGCATACATTGAGAGAGAAAAGGTTAGGAATAAGTTTAGGCACATACAACAACAATCAATATGACTCAGTTGCCAAGTGTGAAAACCCCAACAATGATACCCAGCCCCAAACACAGTTAGGCACCAGCAGGATCACAACCAGTTCAAGAAGATTAACACAAGTCACAATTGAGATCTTAGCAACCCACACGAATCATAAATCTGTCCAAACACCTCATAGAGTTCACAACTAAAGTTCAATGAGCACACACAATGGTCACATCCCAGCACATGTGGCATCCAAGAGTAGTAGATTAAGTCTGAACAACCCCAAGTCCCAAGGGTCACGATCTGCTCTAACAAACAACAGAAGGGTCACATCCTAAGTCTGGGCAAGCAACAGTGATCACGAACCAATCTAAGAAGTCACAAAAAGTCACGACGTGTCCAAGAGGGCTCAAAAAGGTCATCAATAGTCACAACCTGTTAGAGAAAGAATGAGCATTCTATGCTTCAGTTAAGGTAAGGTCAAACATTCACGGCCTACCCAAGAATGGTTTTACCTAGTCATGACTCAGGTCAGGAAGGGTTCCACACAATCAAGGCCCAACTAGCAACTCAATCACAGTTCAAATATAAGGGTTTTAGATTAGTCACGTCCCAACCCTAAGGGGATTCTATTAGTCACAACCCTTAACAGAAAGGTGTCTATTAGTCATGGCCTCCCCAAGAAGGGCTTCTATCAGAATTAGCATCCTACAAAATATTATGCCCATCTCAAGGAATATCAACACATGTCAAGGAAACCCTTAACAAGATGAGAAGATTGACATGACTTATTCATAACAACAACAACTTGAATAGGAAGACGAAAACACTAGCAGGATGAGAGGAGAGGTGGTGGCAGCTCAGAGATAGAAAAAAAACCCTAGACATCAATCTATTAGCAACAACAAACCCTAGATAGGTGAAAGATCATATCTTCAAATTTCTCTTCTGAACACACTCTCTAAAATGAAATTCAAGAATTAAATTTATAATCTTAACAAGCCTTCTATAAAAGTTAATCCACAAACCCCTATCTTTTAGGGTTGTTGCCAAACATAACATAAAATAATGTTAAGTTGACTTAGGATAGGGTAATAACAGTCAAGTGATCATATAAAATAAAAAAAATAAGGTTAATTCATCATACCAAAGGTTCTCATGGTACCACATACAACAAGGGTGCTAGGACCAAAAGGACCATAAGTCTACTAAGCGTCAAAACAAGGTGGTAAGGCAAGCCCCATACCCATAAGACCAAGGTGTACAATAAAGGTGGGGAAATAACCCCTTTTACCCATAAGACTGACAAGACCAAGGGCATTAATCTTTTATCTCTCAAGGTATATTTTCATGTGTGTTCCATACAATTTTATCATCACTGTATAAGGATAATTCATGACAACATGTATCGTGACTTCTCAAATACAAATTATAGGAGGTCTATACAGTGAAAGGGTGTTTTTCAATATATTTCTATCTCATAACTTGCAGACATGATCTTGTATGTGTGCATTATATTTAACATGTATTGACACTTGCTTCTCTACATCCCTGTTTGGATTCAAAATACGAAAAGAAAGCTTCTGGTCTAGTTTATCTGGAGTGGGGTGTAGGAAAATAATGTCATTCCCTTACTAAGGTGAGAAGGAAAATCAAAACCAAATATGTTTTGAAGATGGAGACTCAAAAAAATTCAGATATACCAGCAGCCCAGAGCATTTGGAGACCTTGCACAGGTACAAGTTCCTTGATTGAGAACTTGTGGATAGCGTTCCCAAGTTATGAGATAAAAATATATCGAAAAACACACTTCAAACTGTACGGACCTCCTATAATGTGTATTTTATTCAAACTGGGATAAATAAATTCAACGATGTTTACCAATTTCACAAACCTCAAGAGAAAGATCCATCATATATATAATGAAAGTACTATAGATTTAAAATCCATTCACGATAGTAATATTTAGCAAAATAAGGTCTGATATAATTTATCTCACAGCTAGAATCTTCACAAAAATTATAACTGCTTACAGAGAATACGTAGATCACTAGTTGGTGAAAGACTGAACACTTGGTATTGGCTGGTAACTATAGTATGGGGAGGAAAAACACCCTTTCACTATACAAACATCCTATAATGTGTATTTTCTTCAGACTATTTGTCTGAAATAAAGAACTTCAACAATTCTTACCAATTATCAAGAGTAATATCCTCCATATATATACTGAAAGTACTGTATATTTAAAATACATTCACCACAATAATATTTGGAAAAATAAAGCCTGATATAACTTGTTTCAGATCTAGAATCTTTACAAAAATGATAACCACTTACAGAGAAAACATGGATCACCGGTTGGTGAAAGAGTGAGAATTGGGTATTGGCTGGTAACTATAGTATGGTAAGGAAAAACACACGTTCACTATACAGGCCTCATATAATGTGTATTTGCTTCAAACTGGGATAAAGAACTTCAACAATGTTTACCAATTTCACAAACCTCAAGAGAAAGATCCGCCATATATATAATGAAAGTATTGCATATTTAAAATACATTCACCACAATAATATTTGGAAAAATAAGGTTTGATATAATTTATCTCAAAGTTGGAATATTCACAAAAATGATAACCAGTTACAAAGAATAAGTAAATCACTAGTTGGTGAAAGAGTGAACACTTCGTATTGGCTAGTAACTTTAGTATGGCAAGGAAAGACCTCCTTTCAATATACTTACCTTGTATAATGTGTAATTGCATCAGACTATTTGTTTGGCATAAA
The DNA here is from genome assembly GCA_001517045.1 of Pseudotsuga menziesii. Classification (NCBI taxonomy): domain Eukaryota; kingdom Viridiplantae; phylum Streptophyta; class Pinopsida; order Pinales; family Pinaceae; genus Pseudotsuga; species Pseudotsuga menziesii. The sequence goes on along the minus strand of LPNX010673140.1, from coordinate 16,164 downwards.
GAACTTCAACAATGCCTAGCAATTTCACAAACCTCAAGAGAAAGATACGTTTGTCCAGTATTCAACTATTTCCTATGGAAGAAATTTAATGTGGAAGAAATTAAAAAAAAAAGAGGATTGTGGAAGAACATTTTCCAATAAAGTGGGTTGAGTGGGTGGATTGAGATTAAAAAGAATAAAGAAAAAAATATATTGTAGAACCTTTCCAATGGGGTGGGTTGATTTAAAAAACAAAGAAACAAAAAAAGAGCAGGATCGAGGATTATTTTTTATAAGGGAAGCAATGAAATATCCATTAATTCTACAAATGCAATATGAACATGTTGCATGTAATTTCCATACCGTCTCTGAATAACAAATAGTGTTTTTTTCTGAATAAAATATAAATTACAAATATACAATCACTGAGGCACACATATCACACCTTGCTTCAAATGGGTTTCAAGTAGTAAATATGAAAAATGTGATGAGATCAGGTTTGTAAGTCATCCTCTCTACCCTGAAAATTTTTGTACTAGGTAGGTTGATATGAATGTCAAGATTAAAGCAAGTACCATGCAACTTGTATAGATGACTAGAAAAATCCTATAGTGGGAAAATCTTAAAAGAAAAGCCATTGCAAGACAAGGTAATAGCGAATGAACTATGCCATCCTATACCAGTAGCAGTTATGAATTCCATACTTGGAAAATGAAGCATATGTATAGTATGTTCTGAGTTTGTCTAAAGGATTATGTAAAAATCATTGTCATTTTCAATGCAATGTAGACATGTTTGAGTAAGACAAGACTACTTTATTAGAAAATATGATCCAGATATAGAAATCCAATTCAAAAACTAAATGAAGTCATAGGGGGCTTCCAGATGGTGAAGGCATCCACCAAGGTTCAAGTTTCCCCACTTGCAAATTAAACAAATAGCTCTACAAGATTTAAATTATCTGAAAATAATTTTGGAAAAACTCTTAAAGAAATTCCAATCTTTATTTTCGTTAATCACTCCAATATTTCTTTTGATTAATCAATTCTAACTTTGGATAAGGACAAAATATTGAGAATTGTACCTTGTTAGATAAATGCATTCAGACCTTGATTTGTCATTCCCAAAGGAATTGCTTTCAGCAATGGCTTTGCTGATACTGTCAACATTTCTGAAGACAAATTACAGTCAAGCTCGTAGATGTGAGATTTTATCTTCAAAACTAGTTGCAAGCTCTAAGTCTGTTTTGTTGGTTCTTTAAACAATAGTTGACTCTATCTAGCTTATATTTCCTCAGGTGTCTACCAATGTTTTTTTCCTAATATTTCTAAATTCCATTATGAAAAATAGTGCTAATAAGAAAACCCAGTTTGGAACATTCAACTCCTCAAGCTTCTTTCAGCTAAGAAGTTGTTTGATGTTTCAAGCAAAGTCACCCCAAACATATGCCAAGACCCAATACATTTCACTTGAACTGGCACAAACACAAATAAAAGCATGTCTCGGTTTCAGACAAATTCGCCCCAAACTTATACCAATACCCAATCCAAATCTCTTTTACTAGAACTGGCATAAACACAATACAAGCATGTCTTTAGAGAGATTGAAATGATGGTGAGTGCGATATCAACTTTCACTGATCCACTAGCCACCAATGACACCCACCAATGGTTTTTATTTCAAAATTATCTATTTTTTCTTGATTTTTGCGAGGAAAGAGACAATAGTAATCTATGACACAAACCATCAATAACACCCAACAATGGTTTTGATTTCAATGTCATCTGTATTTGCCTTGTTTTTGGCAGGGAATAAACAATAGTAATTTATTGCACAAACCACCAATGACACCCACCAATGGTTTTGATTTCAATTTCACCTATTTCTTTTACATTTGGGGGGAAGAAAAAACAGTAATCCATGACTAGGAGAACGAAAAAATAGAGTAATCATTCATATGCAATTTCAAATGAGAAATCTAAAAAACAGAAGTGATATAAATAGCAATAAAATGTACCATTGAGCTACAATAAATCAGACTAGACTCCACCCCACACCATGCCTCCCAAACGACCATTTACCACGGGCAATGCATTCGAGCCGAAAAACTCCACTTGAAGTTCCTTTTGATCATCACCTATCTCCTATCCCAAAAAATACCATGGAAGATACACCAAATACCAAAATGTTGAATTCACTATTCACACAATGACATTCAATGGCATTCATTGCCATAATCCATTAATATATGGGTTGGGCCATGGTGTAATGGGCATTTAATATTGCAAACTTCACGTGGATGGTGCCACAGTGCAAGCCTGCCAGGTGGACACTAGTGACCTAGACTTGAACCTTTTGGATTCCAACACTGTATATAGGCATAATGAAGTTTTTATGAAAAATTATACTATCATTTTAATGTTCTACCAAATATTTTAAACGTTTAACAAAACGGCTTTGGCCAATTTTTACCCCTATTTGACAGGGAAAATGTTCACAAATGGGAAAATTCCCATCAAATTCCAACTCTCCACCCATAGAAGGTTAGGTTGGTTAAACCTATTGATTAATGAATGAGTCTCAATTGCCAATAGTTGAGTCCATACTCTCAGGTATGGTATGGTATGGTGCTCAAAGCAGGTACAAGTCCTTAGGCCAATACTGAGGCAGTCAGGACGGGATCCAGGCATAGAAAACTTGAAAAATCTATATTGATGAGAATAATGAATAAACCCTTACCCAAGAAAACATCTGACCAAAAATTGTAGAAACCTTGATTTGAACATAGAGATTTAATATCTATACATATAAAATAACCATATAGGAAAGAGGGCTTGAGCAGATCGCTTAAACCTTACCTGAAAAAGTAGTGAGTTGAGAAAATATCACAAGCCCTTATAGAAAACTTCACAAATCTATATTGACGAGAATAATGAATAAACCTGTACCCAGGAAAACACAAGCCACAAATTGTATCGGAATTTTGACGGAAAAAATAATGGATGAATATAGAAACTCACCTGACAGTGGCAGTAGATGACAGGAAAATATCCCTTTGCAAGTAAAAAATATGGAACCTTGATGATCCCTACAGAAAGAGTGATGTAAGGGGTGGAAATGATCAATAAGAAAGAAAATAATTTTTTTAGAAGAAATTTGCAACATTTAGAATGTATAGTATTAAACCACCCACATTGTACAATAATCGCAAGAATTACTGGCCAATGCACAATAGAATACTCAGAAAATACCAAAAGAAATTACATCACCTATCAGCTTTAGTTCCAAATACATCCCTCAAAATTTGGATTCACAGTAGGAAGTGCTGCAAATCAAACATAACCGTATCAGTGAGATTCAGAAGTATCTCCTTTGTCTTCAATTTCATGATTTATTTCGATCTGCTTTCCTTCCTTCCTTTCAAATTCCCTATAGATTGTGCTTTTAATATTCTCGATAGGTACAACAGGGAGGCAAGCCTCTACTTGATACTCTGCCTCAAACAAATACTGAACCCCATAATTATACTTCTCAACACAATAAACACTGGGAAAACTAAGCACCTCCATAAGCTAGGGAACAAAAGGAAACCCACAAATCTTGTACCAAGCCAACATGCACCATTTCTTTGCAACAGGTTCAGACTTGTTATACAAGTTCTTAGCAAAGGCTTCAGATTTGGAATACAAAGTCTTAGCCATTTCCTTGGTATTTTCCGCTACTCCATCTTGTCCAACATTGGTTACGATAGACCTGGAAACTTCTTGTTCCCCTTTTTCCACGCGATAAATTTCATAAGTCCGTGATTTCATATTTTGGGGCACACAACTATCAAGCTGATCAATCACATTACCCAAATTGTTTTCTACGAATTGCATAATCTCAAAAGGATTTCCCTTGACCTTCTGGTAGACGGGCATGACAAAAAGCTTAACAACTCCCTCCATGGCATAAACCCCTTGTTTTAAAGGCCTCTATTTCTCTCTGGCATACCCATAGACTCTAGAACTATGAGCCATGGCCTTTTGAGCGGCATCCTAGAAAAATCCAAGGTATTTGAGCCTTTGTTCCCCTTCATTCTAGAGATTCGACTCAAAGAAAGAAAATAATGCACGAACAAATACTAAAATCTCTGCATTTGTGTAGGAACTAAATATAAACACGATCCAAAATTATTTTCATGTCCACCTTGAGTGATCCTTGTTTTTATATATTTATTAGGTGCTTATGCAAACAAATCATTCACTCTTCATCAACATCATTATTTGGTTTTTAATTCCTACTTCCCTTTAAATATATGGGGTTACTTTTTCTTTTCCCTTTGTTTTTCATGGAAACCCACATTCGACCATAAAGTGAGAAACCCTTCAAAACTTGATTTTCTATGGTGACAGTTTTATCTATTGTTGGATAGATAGTTCTTACATCCAACATTTAGGATGGCCTTATCACGTGGTTTACTAGTCTAGCGTGCGACTATAGTGTTAGCTGAGTGGTTTCTCAGATTCCTTGATTCAAGGAAGATTTTTTTTTTAACAAATAAGGTATAGAAATGCACGAGAGAACGCACCCTAGAAACATAAGCACAAGAAGAATGTATTCAAATCATGAGAACAAGAAGAATGCACCCTAGAAACATGTGCCAACAGTTCAAGAAAAACATGCGTGAATGCATAAAAATATGTGCTATAAGAGAGGGTGGTCCATGGAAAACCAAAGGTTATTTTTCAATCATCATCTTCCAAGTGTGATACCACTCCAAAGAGATAGGTTATTCTA
>LPNX010673140.1:0-11343 GCA_001517045.1 Pseudotsuga menziesii | reverse complement strand
ATGGATACACCCAAATAACCCTTATTAAGTGTGCACAAGGCTACTTCTCCATAAAGGGATGTTAAACATAATGTGGTTTGAAGGAATATGTATGAAATGTACCCATATATGTTGAGTTATTTTAGCTAGGAGACTTCAAACCCACATAAGTATATCAATAATCTTGTTGGAACCGTTTAGGGTGATCTTAACTGAGTAATGCCAAACATAGCAAAGTACAAACCATAGGCATTCATTTCATCAAGGCATAATTATCAGCACTTTAAAACTTAGGGAGACCCTAACTTGATGGCTTCCCACTCAATAAAATCCACAAAGTGTTAAATAATTGCATCAATGCTAAGCAAACAATATTCCAAGCATGACAACATTGTTAAAAAGGAGAGAGCTCATCAAGATGTTATCTATTAACAACATGTTATGGAATCCATCAAAATACCATGAAGAGACCTCATCCAATTGCTACTATCAACAACTCATTATCAAATCAATAAAAGAAGAGCAACATCTCTAAGCCAAGGTTCACATGTACCCAAGTCCATAGATTAAATCATGATGCAAGCTTGGTTTATCACAAGCGTAACCCTCTTACAATATCAAGGATAATAAAAATGATTATTCACTTCATATTCCCATAATTTGAAACTATTTATTATTTACTAAAACCTAAACTTACAATATAATGACATTAAAATTGTACTTTATATATTATATATCTTTTTGTTTGGTTAATTATTTTATTAAAAATGTACAAAGATAAAAGAGCAATGTGCCTTAACAATTTCAATTTCCCTTTTTTTAAGGTTAATTATTCTATTAAGAATGTACAAAAGATAAGCAAGCAATGTACCTTAACAATTTAATATTTTATTCACTATGTCTAATTCATGTATAAACAATTAATATACTATTCCCACTAATGCTCTCAAAACAAAGAATAGTCTTATATATATATATATCATAAAAGAAGAAGGAATGGAAAACTATGAGAAGTCAAGACAACACCTAGTTTTTCATCATCAAAATCTAAGTCCACGTTGATAAATGTTGGAGTGGGAGTGGATTAGTAAACTTCTTTATGGATGGGTACTTGTTTCCTTTTAGTTGTATAATAACTTACATGTCCTAGACGAGTTTGACCAGGACTTCATTTTTTCCCCATAAAAAAAATATTTATATTGATATTTGAGAAATTGATGTCAAATATGTCTTTACCATTCATAAATACTTTGATATATAAATAATTTAAAGAAACACATTTTTTCTCCTTTTTTATTCTTTGATTTTATAGTCCTTAACATATTATATCTTTTACTTCTATCTTATACAAAAACATATAATCTAATAAGTTCTTCTTCAAATCAAAACCTACTTATTGTCATCGAATTTATTATGAAGTGGTTTTAATTACCAAGTGTTAAAATCTTAATAAACATGAGTACAAAAAATTTATGAAATGATTTTGAGCCTTATAAATTTGATTGATAATGGCAATCGATCCTATAGTTTTAACGTTGTAAAGATGCTTGGCCCACCCAAACAGTGCTTTGCAAAGCAACAGAGGGAACACTCCTATTCTAGTCTTAGAGATGCACACCTTTAGTTAACTGAACATACATTTAAGGCTTAGTTACAATAGTAGTTGTAGCCTCATTTAAGAAAGTAGAGGACTAGTTAACTGGTTGTCCTACTTTTAGGTAAGGCGATTAGTATTTCAAAGGTATGCATGCTAGGTTTGAACAACAGTTAGGAATTAGCTATAGTGGAAGTTAAGGGACTAATCAAATGAGTTCTCATGAACAATTTCCACTAGAGTTTTCATGTGGTTCAAGACTAAAACACATAAATATGAGTTTTCTACAGCAGTCTACATTTATGAGTTTGTGAGAGTGATTTTGAGTAAACTATATTTGGTGATTTATTTTTCTAAACGGTGAACAATCTCTTCAATAAGATGGGCACATTATTTGCTATCTTTCATAGCATCTAGTGTGAGTAGAATTAATTCTTCTCCAACTATAGACCTGTTAACACAAATTTTGCCACAATGTGTATTTGCTAATGAGGTGTTCATTTAGATTGATGAGATTTAATATTTTCTCAATCTGTATATGTCCAGACTTTGCTAATGAGGTACCATCTCTTACAAGGAGGTTGCTCTTGAATGTTCTGATGAAGTTGATCCAAATACATAGTCTATGTGCAGTAAATACAACAGTAAGGAGACAGTAACAGACCTCTAACAGAAAACATGAAGAGACATTACAGCAAATATAATGTCGCCACTGTTATGCAAGCCTAGCATGACATACATAAATTGATCTATAAATTTTATTGGTTCATCTTCAATACATGAGGCACTGGCATACAAATAATGATGATAGCAAGGAAATAATAAGTGGTAACATCATCTTAATTGACAGTTCATGTTGTTGGCTTGTTTATCAAATCAAGGCAAATATAGGATGATTTCAATCACCATTTCTGGAACGCTTGGTGGAGACATCAGTGAAGCAATGTTGGGAATGATTTGATGATAATTGTGGTCCTTGAAGCAATAGATAGGTAGTTCAGATCCATGGGGTCAACTTTTTAGATTCAAAGCCTATTTGGGATAGAGATTCAGTTCCCCAGAAGAGCCTGTCACAGAATTTGGTAGTGTGTCGAATTATCAAGATGGTTTGGCCAGAGCTTTGGAAAGGCAATATGAAGGATGGAAAAGCTATTATTGTAATTACTAGATGATTGATGTTACATGGTTTAATCCATGCGATCTATAGCTAATTCAACATCCTACATGTTTTTTAGATATAAATCCATCAAAATATATTAAAATATATAGTATACAAAAAATGGTCCCAAAACGGGAGCTTTTGAAAAGTTCAATTTTTGCTCCCCTCCCACTTCCCGCTCCCCGATCCCAACAACATAGTTCTAGAGGAATGGGTTTCTAGAAGATCCATTGGCAGTAAATGTCCAACCAATTATAAGAAAGAGTTTAATAAGAAATTTGAAGACACCTCGAGATTACTTTTTCTCATTTGAATCACAGAGAAAGACAGTAGTAAATATCTCTGCCGCAAGTTTTCCTCAAAGATTGGTCTAGTTACACAATATTTTATAATGCAATAAATAAGTTAACTCAATCAAATACAGGGTACAATTCCTATATTAGATGTCTAATAATTAGTACGCATGGCCTGGTTGCTCTAGTGGATCTCTGGCACTTCAAGGTGTAGTTCTTGTAGTAGATTTTTCCTTAGGTTGAATCATACACTTGCAAAAGGGGCACCTTATAGTTGGTGGTTGTATGCCAACAAGTCATGTGAGAATCACATTCAAATATGGGAGCTTCATCAGTGAAAATAGTGTATTTTTACCATGTATATGCTAATGTGGTAAAATTAGAGAAAGATAGTGATTAAGGCTAGGTAATGTTGGCACTTACACAACAGTTAGGGAGCACATACATGGAGAAAAGATGATGTTTGTTATAGTCAACATGCAGGGTGCCTTTACATGCCATGATTACAATCATTTATGTGCCACTATGATAAATCAAGATCCAAAAGTACTGTCACATGAATCATGATCATTGATAGTGAAATTGATATATCTGACGTTATGTCGTACAAGGTGCTATAACTGGATATATACCTGGCACTATGATGGATGTTTTCTAGGTTCAATTCTTGGCTCTATACTGGGCGCTATGTTGGATTTTTTTCTTGCCAAAATTCATGGCACAATTGCTGTCGCTAACCTTGGATTAATATATGGTGCTATGTTATTCAAGACGTTTTTTTGGAGTCTATTCTTGGCGTTATATGGGATGTTTTTTTGGATGCTAATTGGGACGTTAACTTGGATGCTAATTGGGATGATAACTATGATGCTAATTAGGATGCTAATTGAGACTTTAATTGGGATGCTAATTAGCGTCCAAAATAGCGTCAACTTTTAAAAATGGACGCTAATTGGGACGTTAATTGGGACGCTAATTGGAATGCTAATTATCGTCCAAAATATCACCAACTTTTAAAAATGGACGCAAATAACGACATTAAAAGCGCCATCCCATGGAAAAGTGTCCACTTTGTCCAAAAAATGATGAAAAATACACTAAAAGTGATAGTGGTCGCTAAAAAGGAAGCTAAAAGAGATGCTAATCACATGTTTTTGTTGTAGTGAACATATTCACCAAGTCCATCACCAAGAAGTTTTCTTTCAGATCATTCAAGTGAAGAAGAGGACATGTTGAAGAAATTTGTCTTTATCTCTATCATGTCCATTTTTAGGGGAGGTTTTGTCCCATGAGAATTTCCTCCTTACCTTGGTTACATGGATTAATAAATTTTTGTTGTAAAAGGTGACTTGTGCCTTAGTTGCCAAGGCCTTTGTAAATTATTTTGGTATAAGATGTAATAAGTTAGGCTTAAGGGAGCTTGTTAGAGAAACAATCTACCTTAGAACCGTGGTGATATACCTAGGAGACATAATCATTTTCCTTGTGATTATGTTGTATGGCCTAACGTAGGTTATACTAATCAATACTAGTCAAATAGGTGATTATGGCTCATCAATTGACCATTGAAGCACTCTACTTTGATAATTATGTCAACCAGGCTCCTGCATTAATTGAAAACCACTTCCATCTTTGACTAGGGGTGCTGGTGTGTTAATGTGGTTGTTTTGTGGTCTTCTTGGGCATTTATTTGGCTCCTAGAAACTCTCCCACTCACCCATGTTCTCTCCAATGTTATCCTTCCTTCATTTATGACCTAGGAATGCTCCTTACATGTTCACACAAGGATTCCTGACTGTTTGTTTAGGTTGGGGAGCCTATTGGTCAACCTAGGGTGGTTTAGGGGTCAACTCCTAGCATGACACTTGTATGCATTTACATGGCCTCCAAGGGCTCACGAATTTTCCCCAATGTCTTATAAATATGTACTATACACATCTACAATATGTACTGTAATAATATGAATAGTTATTAGTGCCATTCACTTGTTTTATTTTAGTATCTTTTGTTGTTCTCTTGCATATTTTGTCAAATACTTTGACAGTGAATATTGATCTTGCTCCTAGATCTCACTCTTAACCAATTCTCAAAATCTTCCCTGATGCAAATATATAAAATTGTTTCTTGCTGTGACATAAAAATGAAGCGAATTTCTCATATGCAGCTCATTTCCAAGGTCTCACTTAGGATTTTCTACATATTTTCCATTCTAGACCTATGAATCAATCCTTCAAATAATTTATAACACCTTCTGCACACCACTAGGTCATATGATATATAATTTTTATACCTTACCTTTCATTTCCTCTGGTGTAACCCTTCCCAACTACTTATCCCAAAAATTGTGCTAACAATTGGCTCCGATTGGGGATGCTATCCTCCCTGCGAGGTAGCAAAGAACCCGTTGACCAATGCATGACTCAAAAATTTAAAATCTCATACATTTATTTTTTATTTTTTCTGTATATGGAAAATAAAAATAAAAAACATGCCTACCCCTCAATATTGTAGGGCCTTCTCTTCGAGTTTCAAATCTCTTGGCTCACCCTATGTATTGATTCAAATGTAAAGAAATATATACAGTCTATGGTAAAAAAAATTACCTTCTACCTTCAAGACATGTAATATTTTAGAAACCTTCCATTTATAGGGCCTCCTTTCAGCTGAGCCCCATCCTAATGTTGCAAAATTAATGAATTATTTCCCCTCCATGCTACAATAATGTATGGACCTACCCAGATATGATCGAATTTTCCATGTTGGTATTATCTAGGAGCATACCACTTTAAGATCAAATCACTAATCTGTAAATGTTCTTCTTTAACTTTCCTTTCAAAAGTATTCTTCATCTTTTCATGATGTGTTTGTACTTTATTATAGGATTTATCCCTCATTTCATTCAACTTTATTATTTGATTGATACTTCTTTGCATATGATTTGGCTCTGTTGACACAGATTTGTCGATAGGGGTTCACTCTCTGTCGACACCCTTAACGCAGCGATATCCTTGAACACCAGCCCATACAATTTTTTCCATATCCAATAAAACCTTTGGAGAAGATGAGGTATCACGTGATATGTTTAAGGGAGAACTGTCGGAACCATGTTTTCGTAGTAATAAAGAGGGTTTTTCACGTCTATTGTTCTACCATCGCATCGTTACTCACAGATCCAAGCACTGAGTCATAAATTCATAAATCCATATCATCATTCATCATATCACATCAATTCATTCAGATCACACCAGAAGAGTGGATTCATAGATAGATCTACCATCATAACATTATTCAACACATGAAATCATCGCATCATTAAGAAAACATCATATTGCAGTATTCATCCACATAGCAAGAAAACAGGAAAACAGGAGTAGAAAAAAGACACAGTGTTTCCCTCAAATATTTGTCACATCATATTAACTTCACATTAAAACAATGGATCTTAAAATAGTTCCACAATTGAAATATCTCATCAAAGACATATCATAGATACTCAAAAGATCAAAAGTTAGATAAAAGACTAATCTCCAACTCATCAAGAGGATCCTCAACATTGTAATCTTAAATCTATTTATACGCTTGCTCCTTTTGCAATTTGGTCCACTTAAGTAAAATTCCTAAATACTTGGACCAAAATATACAAAATAACAACCAAAATCTACAAAATATTAGCACAATATCCAAAACGTGACCAAACTTCCTTGTTCTCCATCTTTCGCCTTGTACAACAAATTTGAATTTGAGAAACAACTTTGGTAATACACAACTAATTATCTCCAAAACTACCTACCAATAGACCCCCAACAGAATCTTGTGGATCGCCCTCAAGCCATGTCAGCTAGAAGTAGTGTACTCAGTCATCTTGATATTAAAATCCTTGTACTGTTGCATTACTTCTTCCACTTGAATATTCACCCTATCACTGATGTGTGCACAATCCATGACATCCTGATTTGATGGATGATCCATAATATTGGCGATTACTTCCTTCCTACTGTCCTGCACCTTCTGAAGTACATATACTGCCTTAAGCGCTAGTTTCATGCCAATATCCTAGAATTCATCCGGCTGCATTGTTCGACACTCTTCTGTTTCCATTTCCTTGTTGATGTGATGTTGTGGAGCCTTCAAATACGACACTTTTGTTACCTACATCACCATATTTATTGTTTGAAGCAATACACTCAGTGACACTAAGTGACCTTCGACTTCCCGCAGTTGTGTGTTGAGTTTCCCTAGCTACTCATCCTGGACCACGCTTCCCCAAAATATCGTGGTGGCATTAGTAATGGCCTTAGATTATTTTTCTTGGTCTTCTAGTTGCATCGTTTCATATTCGATGGAACTTTTCTGCACATCAACTACCTCTAGCACTATACTAGGGCTCAACATTACCTACAAACTCGCTATGTATTTCTTGAAGTCTGTAACAATCTCTCCTAACCCCTACGCTTTGGTTGGTGCATCCAAATCCACTTTAACAACTAGGACTTCCTCATAAGCATCAGAAACTTATTTTTCTAACTTGGCCCTGTCATCATAGAGTTGAGCCTTCTCAACAATGATGGGATCATGTGCCTTCTTCAACTCCATGATATCTATCCTTTTTGTTTCCTCCCACTCTCATGACCTCAGAAGGTAATCACCGATGATCTTCTCTCAATTGACCAATTCCTAACTTGCAACCCTCTTCAATTTGACCAATGTTTGAGTTGACAGTTCATTGAGATCCAATGAGAGGTCCTGAAACTGCTGGACTGAGGCATTGACATCCTCACTATTTGTCTTGATTGCTCATAGTGGAATCTGTACATTCTGGATCCACTTCCTTGTGCTTATCTCTCCTTCCTTTTGCAAAATGTTTTCCTTGGGAACTCTCTGCAAAATTGTGTTAATTAAAGAACTGAGGAGAACGTTTACATCTCCAAATCCCTCAAAATTTTTATTCTTCATCTGTGCTTCACTCGCAGTAGTTGTCATTGTGATAGGCACAATAATATGTTCTACCTGTGAATCTTCCATTTGCATTGTGCCACTGGCTTCTCCCTGGTATTATATTCTCTTCATTCTAGTCTCCTCAAATAGTCATTCTTTCTCTGAGTCTGTTGGGGTCCTCAATGATTCCTTTCATGACTCCTGGTCACTATCATGCACCAGTAAAGACTCTACAAGAACATATGCTGGAGGACCTACCTCATCAACTGAGAATTCTTTTGTGCTTACCAACGCTTTCCAATCCATCAGCCACTCAGCCACTATGGTATCCAATTTCTCCTTAATAATCTTATATTGCATTGCTAACCATTGTCTCTGAGGATCCTGTCATGCTTGCACATGGATGAAATGCAGGCCAATAGAGAATCTAATGACTCGTCGATACTTCACCACTATCACCTTTGTGAGCCACAGAACCTTCATGGTTGTTTCCTGTAAGGCCTCCCAAAACAACCAAAACTGTGTTTCCTAGTCCTTCATCTTATCTTTCTTGCTTGGGTACCCCAGGTTCTAGTATCGCACACCTCTGCAGACTTGGGTGGCTGTGATGTCCATCCCTTGGTAGTCCTCTAGCTCCATCGATGCAACTAGTGCAGTCAATATTATCAACCAACAATATGTGAATGGGCATTTACCTGCCTACACAATCATGGCATCTTCTGTTAATTTGTTTAACAAGAAAAATTCATTTGCACTCATGTAGAAAAAATCTCATCAACAGGAAACTACCCCTAAGGTGCACTTGTTCAGCCTATTCTTCCACACTATTTTGCTGGAAACAATCGAGGTTGCAATGCGCACAAGCCGCTCATTGATGTTGTCCACCACATATGCATGCTCGTCGTACTATAAGTCATTCTTCTTCTTCTTCTTCACCGCTGATATTTTGTCATTGTCCTTTCCTTGAAAGTATTGTGATGGGTCGAGCCCCTCCTTGGGAATCCCCATGATTTGTAATATCAATTCAATGGTGACTTCCACCGGTCGATCCAGCCACAGGTATCGTCCATGAAAACATGCCAATAGTTGCTTGGCACATTCATTTTATTCTGTCAGTCACCCAAAATGGGGCATGTGAATCAGGACTAACATCCCTGACTTGTCCAATCCCATCTCCCACTAATACGAAGTGCACACCATGGTATCCTCCTCAAGTCCCTTCTTATCCTCAAATGGCTCCATAGTACATTCAGTGAAGGAGATAAAATCGTGATCCTCATACTTCATCTTCACTAGACATGGAGCGATATCAAAAGTGCACTTCATTCCTTTCAGGATTGTAGCCATATTGATGGGGTATCTATGATTCTTTATGATCTTTTGTTCCTTGGCACCACCTCTACGTGGGTGGACATGCCTAGGGATATATGTTATTGTCATATATCCTCCATGGAGGCCTCAGGTTCCTCTGTATTTGTTCGCATCGAACTCTGTTTGTGTCTCTTCTTCTACTGCGAAGACTTGGGCCTATTGGCTCCTTGGTTCTTCCTCATGATAGGAAATGAACCCACCGGAATGCTTTCTAGATCTTACTCAATCTTGATAGAAATCATTGGTGAATCCTTGGCACTCGTAGTCAAAATATCTTGTGGCACTACCTGCTGCATTAGGCACAAGAACACTACAAATTACTCAAAATCAACCTTCAACTCACTCACAACTCTACAACTAAACTCTATGATTCAATCTCTGTAGTTATCTCTTGACAACTCAATTCTTCACAATGGTGAATTCAACCCATGAGCCTCCAATTCTTATAGTGCAGGATCGATCATGTGAATGATTTCTCAATCATGATGAATAAATCCTTCATTGATTTCCTGAATCCATCGTTGATCCTCCTGATTTAATGGGTGGATCAATCATTAATGTGTGTATCTTCCAAGAGTGCCATCGATTAACTAGTTTAACTACTGCATTTATTGTTGACTTGACTCTATCGCGTCCATGCATACGTTGCGACATGGTTCCCTAACTGTAACCCTGACTCCTCTACTTTCACATCCCCTTTCTCCTAATGCTTCCTCCTTCTAACTATCGGGTGCTCGCACGAAGTTGGTTCCACTTTTTGGTGCCACTTAGGAAATCAGAAATGCACTTCTGAAGTGCAAATCAAGAACGCATATGCGTTATTGATGGTACGTCCAGAATAACCCGAGCCCAAACACAAGGCTAAGGTTCGTGGAAATGTATATCGCATATGCGATATATCGCATATTCAATTTGTAGTGTTAAATATCGCATATGCGATATGTAACATTACAAAACGCACATGCGATATATCGCATATGCGATATGTAACATTACAAAATGTATATGTGATATATCGCAAGTGCGATATGCAACATTTAGAAAACCCAAGTTGTTTTGTACAATGGGTGAAAGTTTCAAATCTAAAATCAATATTGGTGATGAAAAAACCTTTTAGGTTTCTGTAAAAGGAGCTATGGAACTCTATACTAAATAAGGTATGAAAAGTGTTAAATATGTTTATTACACTCCACAATTAAAGCATAATTTATTAAGTGTTGGGATACTATGTCAAAAAATTTACAAGGTAGAGTTTGATGATAGATAATGAACAATTTACAATAAGAGTCAAGGAAATACGGTGTTTATAGTTGTGCCTATGTCAAAGAATCGAATGTTCCCATTGAATTTTAGAGAAAATAGTATCAACCTTGCTAATATGGAATATAAAGACATAAGTTGGTTGTGGCATCTCAGGTATGGCCATTTGAATTTTCATAGTTTGAAGCTTCTAACATTAAAAGAATTAGTTTATGGTTTTCTTAAGGTTGAAGAGAACAACGAGGTTTGTGAAGGATGTGCTAAAGGAAAAAATGGAAGAGAGAATTTTCTTAGAGGAAAGGAACGAAGGGCCCAATATCCACTTCATCTAGTTCAGTCATATAATTTTGGTCCAATCCAGAAAAAGAGTTTGGATAATTCATTGTATTTTATTAGTTTTATTGATGATTACTCACGAATGTGTTGGGTTTTTTTCTTAAGAGTAAGGGTGTTCAACATTTGATACATTCAAGAGATTTAAAGCCCTTGTGGAAAATGAAAGTGCTTACAAAATAAAGTGCATAAGTACTAACCATGGATGAGAGTTTTTCTCAAGAGGTGTTTAGAATTTTTATGATATGAATGGCATTAAAAGACAACTCACCACTACTTATACACCTCAACAGAATTGGATAGTTAAAATGAAGAAACCTACAATGATGGAAATGGAAAGAACTATGTTACAGACCAGGGAATTAAGCAATTCCTTTTGGGGAGGTGAAGTTGCTACAACAATATACATTCTCAATCAA
>LPNX010673137.1:0-149259 GCA_001517045.1 Pseudotsuga menziesii | reverse complement strand
ATTGGGATAAAATTGGCAAAATGCAAAAAAAAAATGTCCATACAATGGAAAATATCAATACATGTCCAAAATCTCATGGATGACTAGGTATCTCATATATATATTACGAGTCCAGAATCCAAACGAAGATCTGGAAGCATCTGCTTATAAAAGTTAACTAAATAGTAAATACTGAAGTCTGATACTAGATAGTAAAAAGACTGAGAAGCAAAATCTCTGATATGTTCAGCTGCTTGACCCTCAAGGTTCTAAAGTCCTCAAGGAAAAAAAGAGGAGCCTCCACCAATTGAAGTCAATCAGATGTAGGATCTAGCTCTGAATCTTCCAAGTTCAGGTCAATAGGTGAATGATCCAAACCTGCCATCATCATGATACATGACTGTAACAGTCACTTGCTGAGTAAAACCCTGTTGATTTCAGTGTTCCACAGGGACGCGCTTCCCACGCCCCGGGGGCTGGGGGGGCTCCATGGGAAACGTTTCCCAGTGGCCCCTTTCTCTGAAACTTGGGGAAACACAGGTCTAGGAGTTTCCCAGATTGGGGGGCTCCCACACGCCCCCTCCTAAAAATGGGGGGCTCCAACAGGCCCCCATCCCCCCTCGATTTTTAAAAAAAATTTACTTAAAAAAAATTGTTCACCTTAAATATTAGGCTTCTACACTAAATGGTCATACTAAATGGTGATGGGATGAGGACTTGAGACGTTTATATGTTGGGGTTCATATTTTTATTAATTTTCTATTTTTTAATAATTTTTGAGACCGACCCCCCTATGTTATGGACCTCGATGCCCCCCGTCCCCCAAAATACCCCAAAATTTTGGGGTGTCTCTACACGTCCAGTGTGTGTTTCCATGCTCCCACGCTCCTGCATCCCGGAAAATTGAGAAGGTTTGTTTCAGATCGATCTGATTCAAACTCGCAATTTTCAGGTTTAAATCATGATTCCTGTTACTATGTTGAAAAGTATGCATGCTTTTTATTTTGGTTGTAGACCTAAATTCAAGATAGTTTCATGCACTACCATTCTGTAATACAGATGTAATTTTCAAGTCTCATAGGCAGCTTTTGTTTATCTATGGACATGCACATATTTCTGTTGTTTCTGTTTTTCTCTATATCAAGAGATGAGATCAGACATTCAAAAGATAATATCTGATCTACACAAACAACAACATGAATTTGGCAGATAACAACCTAACGTTCTATACAACAATCATTATCTTCTCATTAACACATGTGAAAAATATAATACTGTCATCAAGGATTACAATGTCTTCTCTCAAGCCTTCACACTCACATTATATGCTCACAGCCTCACACATCTCACATGTAAGATTATATAACCCTGGCCAATGCGCCCTGCCTCATCTAGTCAAACTTGACACGAGGGAAAAGTGTTACAAAACTTGACTTTTAATAATTGACCTCAAAGAAAACGCCCCACATACAAAGGAATATATCCAAAGCAATGAACCCCGCTAACGCCTAGAATAGCTCTTGCACAATCTTCCATAAAAGGAACATTTCAATGTATAAGAAATCCATCATAAAGCTGTCATAACTGTGTAAAAATAATCTATTATAATCTTACACTAACAAAAAATAGAAGATGCCAAGCATCAAGTGTATGGTATCCCCTTCAACGCTCATGCACCCTCCCTAGAAGAACACCTTTGAGAAATGAAAAAATAGCACTACCTGTTTGCAGGGAAGTTGTTCTCGACCAAAGCAAACTTCTCTCTCGAAATATTTAACTTCTGCTTTGCAAGGGGTTTCATCAGAAAGTCAAGAGCCTTCAAATTAGTAAGAACATAATCAGGAACAATAGCTCCCTTTGGTACTGTCTCTCTGTGGAATCCAAAGCCACGAGGAGGACAGAAACCCCAATCGAGCAATAGACAGTGTGAATCCGAAGCCAAAAGGGTCCAAATCTCTGAATGCCAGCTTTCCGCTGAACAAAAGGGAAAGAACCCCATCAAACATACCATGATTTCCATTGCAGAAGCCCTTGAATTTGTCAAATTAACAATCTCACACAGACATGAACATGAACATAAACATTGCGTATATTACCTGGTTGAGGAGCTGATTAAGAAATTGAAAGAGCTGCCCATTGGCATCGTTGGCTCCTGCCATGGCCGATCTTCGCCCCTGAAATCACTTGGGTTCCGATCTAACAATGGATCTTCGTGGCTTGTGTTCCCATCTGGCAATTATTATCTGTTGTTTGCATATATATACGAGAGAGATATAGGACTAACAAATACCCAAATCTACGGTGGACTGCTCCAAATCAAAATGGCGGACTGCTCCAAATCTCTGAATGCCGGCTTTCAGCTGAACAAAAGGGAAAGAACCCATCAAACATACCATGATTTCCATTGCAGAAACCCTTGAATTGGACTCCTTCGTGAAGATTTGAGATGAAATGAATTTGTCAAATTAACAATCTCACAGCCATGAACATAAACATTGTGTATATTACCTGGTTGAGGAGCTGATTGAGAAATTGAAAGAGCTGCCCATTTGCATCGTTGGCTCCTTCCATGGCCGATCTTCGCCCCTGAAATCACTTGGGTTCCGATGTAACAATGGATCTTCGTGGCTTGTGTTCCCATCTGGCAATTATTATGTGTTGTTTGCATATATATATACGAGAGAGATATAGGACTAACAAATACCCAAATCTACTGCGGACTGCTCCAAATATTTGAATGTGGGCTTTCAGCTGAACAAAAGGGAAAGAACCCATCAAACATACCATGATTTCCATTGCAGAAATCCTTGAATTGGGATTCTTCCTAAATATTTGAGATGAAATGAATATTTCATCCTGGTAATCACCAAAATGCCTTGAACAGGGTCACGTTGGGCTTGAGCTTGAGTGAAATGTAAGATTTTTCTACATTGGCACCCACCACTTCAAGTTGGCGCCAAAACCCAAATTGTGAAATTACACTAACATGATAGAATGAAATTTGTATTTGTTTAACTTGAATTCTATTATATTTGTATTTATTTAACTTAATTTTTTTATATGTATCAATAGTAAAAATTACTTGTATATTTTTTTAAAATTTTATATGTATTATTAGTACATAATAAAAAATACTTAGTAACATTTTTTTTAATTTATAATGTAAATAGTTTAATAATTAATATTATTTATAAATAAAATATTTAAAAACAAATGTATATAGGTATATTTGTATAATTATTTTCAAATATATAA
The DNA here is from genome assembly GCA_001517045.1 of Pseudotsuga menziesii. Taxonomy (NCBI): domain Eukaryota; kingdom Viridiplantae; phylum Streptophyta; class Pinopsida; order Pinales; family Pinaceae; genus Pseudotsuga; species Pseudotsuga menziesii. The sequence continues at coordinate 146,025 of LPNX010673137.1, read as the reverse complement.
GTAATAGCTTACAGCTAGGATATTGTCATAGTTAATTTACCATTAAGACATTGTCATAATTAATTTGGTGTTAACAGTGGAGTTGTAACACGTGAGGCTTTGCAATTTACTAAGTTCTAGGGGGTCTATGAATCCATTTGTAGTCTTAGAATTTAGAAAAATATACAACATTGTCAAAATTGTAATTTTTCATTGCCGAACTGATCCACAACTAAAAATGACCAAATAAATGACCAATTGTTATGTGGTCATTTTTTTCTAGATACCCCGTGACCAAATTTGGTCATTTATCTTGGTCTTTTTTAGTTAGCCCTGTTAAATTTATCAATTTTGGTCATTTATCCCTTGAAAAAAATTGTGGTGACCAAAATTTTTGGTCTCTTGGTCACTAATCTCTCATTTTGCACTAGTGAAGGTTTTCCATCCCACTGCTCCACTTGCCACCCCTGAGGACTAGCCAATTACTCCACTTGCCAGCCCCTAGGACCAGCATGTTGTGTTCACGATGATATTGATTAGTTTATGAAAATCTCGTGCAATATTAATGAAAATTAATAGAGGAAGTAAATTGTATGAGTTATCTTACTGGTTAAATGTTGTAGGGTAGCATTGATGAGAGACTTGGATCACGGAGGAGGGTAGCCCGCTCACCACTTACGGTCTCGTCTGAGGTGAGCTATTTAATATTTGAAAATGTAATTTTGATTTTTAAATTGTGTTTTATATTTATATAATTTCTTGTAGGAGTTGACATTTGATTGTTGTCGTTTCATAGCCTAAGGGGAGGTTGTTGAAGTGGCCAAAATAACTAAGCTTTGTCTAGCTCGAAGAAGAGAAAGATCGCTTTTGGAGGTGCACCTCGGAGCTCTGAGCGTAGACAGGAGGATTGAGAGACCCTCCTATGTACACTAGCCATGATGTGGCATTTTGGCACAAATTTCCATATTTTGTATAGGGAATGAGTTGTCATATTTTGTATACGCATGAGTTTCCATTATGTAAACATTGGGAACAATGTTCCATTTTTCACTACTACTGTATATGATTGGAAATTTGTGTATATTAATATATCATTTTTTGCTTATCTATATTACTTTTCCTTTTATTACAGATTTGCATACATTATGTCGAATGCGGTAGTAGTTTACAGTTGATGTGCTTGCAATAATTATTGTTGACGAAGCAATAAAGTCTGTATGTTCACAATAAAATGCATAAATGTTTTAACATTGTAGGTTAGTTAACAAAAAAATACACAATTGCATAAACGTGTACAATAACAATGATAATTTTAAACACCGAATAGCTAATCTTGTAAATCCTAGTGCAAATAATTTTTCAATCTAGAAAATTTTTCCATGAAGTATTCTTCTTTCTACCAAATAATTTTATGGAGATATTTTTCTAGTTTTCCAAGCCTCCTTTCACCCCTCGACCCTTCCATTTGTTATCTCTTCTCATCATACCTAGCTTCAGCATTGTTATTGCATACCTAAACCCTAAGGACCTAGACCTAAGTAGACACCTAACCTAAAACCCTAGCTTTCTACCCTTCCAAACTCTTCCTCATTTCCTAACCTTAAGATTGGAATATCATACTCCTATCCTAGACCTATAGGATCAGACCTTCTTCCCCTTTCAAAACCCCTTCTCTAGCCTTGGAATCCCTCCTAGGACTCTACAAGTCAAGCTCTCTAAATCCCTAGCTACCAACAACTCCTAGATAAGAATCAATACTAACTAAAGTTGGTCGCTCATCCCAAAAAGAATCATTACAACAAGCACACCAAGTAACCGTAGGGTTTCTCAAATGCCACAATTCCTAGGCCTTCTTCTCTCACAAAATCTACAAAGTTAAATACTTTCTTCTCCTCAAGGTGAATTTCATGAAGAATGTCATCTAGCTCTTTTTTGAACTCTAACTCCTATTGAACCAACATACTAACACCTACGGTCTTATTCATTTTCCAAATTACAATAGAAAGCACTTATTTTCCTTTGGTATTTACATAGTAATTATTGTCTCATTTTGCAAGCTAGAAATTGATATTCGAATGATCTTCTCTTACCATTTGATTGACTAGAAATTTCACAGTATTGATGAGCTTGAGAATCATATTGAACATGACTGTTGTTTGATTGCATTTGTTACATCTACTTGGCAAACATTGATTTTAATAAATTTGGAAATTCATATCATTTGAAGACGAAGTTGACATTTCTTACACTCATTGAATACATATATTTTTGTTAGGCTATTGTTGAGCACTCACAATTTTAACGATCTATTGTACTTGTTGCAATTTTAATGATTTAAGAGTTAGCATGCATAATGTAAGGTTTAGAATCAAGGAGGAAACCATAACCCAAACGGTGTTTTGGGGTTAGCATGCATAACCAACCCTAACACCAACCCTACCTAACCATATCTTGTGACCTATTATAAACTACCATTTTTTTTGTATATGAGCATGCCTAGGACTGTAGTTATATGTCACATATTATTTATAGACTAATCAAATGAATTACTTAAAAGGTTAAGCATGGATTACTTCACATAAGATGGGTTAGAGCTTCATGAGCACTCCTTTTATAAACATAGTGAAATAAGTAAAACATAGCTCATCTTCCACAACTCATACATTAAAAAATCATTAGAGAAAGAGGCTCTATAATAGGCTTATGCCTAGAGTTGATAAGAATAAATTAACATGCAATAGATGAAGAAATGAAGGAAAGGATGGGAAATGAATGCATAGAGAGTATCAACCCTAGATTTAGACCATAGTTACCATGCAAGCATCATAGTGAAAAGAATATAAAAATTTATTGCATGTGTTTCCATGCCCAAACACACCTGTAGGTACCGACGGATTTGGAAATCACAGCCCGGTTTGGTTTTTGGACCCTGACCTTGAATTGGCCCAGGTGTCCTAGAATGGCGTTTGCAAGCCTACTGTAACTCACCGTAAAATGTTAACCGTGGATCCAATGAACAAACCATCGGTTTCGTTGGCATCATGGCATGGGATTATGGCTAGGGTGGCCCCACACCCGACTCCACACGGACCGAGCATGCCTTGAGGCCATATTTTGCAAATTAGGGTTTCACTCCAGTGGGGTCCATGCAACCTTGGAAACGGTGCATCATCCCTACAAAATCATGTGTTGGGCGGCCAGGGGTAGCGTTCCCATGGCGGCCATTCCCAAACACACCTACAAGTTTCGATAGATTTGGAAATCGCCGCATGGTTTGGTTTTTGGACCCTGACCTTGAATTGGCCAAGGAGTCCCTGAATAGCTTTTTCAAGCCTACTACAACTCACCATAGAATGTTGACCAGGGATCCGATGGATGAATCGTCGGTTCTGTTGGGATTGTGGCATGGGATTATGGTCAAGGTGGCCTCCCCCCTAACTCTGAACGGCTGAGGAATGCCTCCAAGCCAGATTATGCAAACTAGGATTTCTCCCGAGTGGAGTGTAAGAACAATTACCCAATCTCATTCAATATATCCATATGGATCCTCTCTATTGCTAATTTCCTCCATCAATCTCTCGTGCTCTAAATGAGCCAAGAAGTAAGGGTACCCTGGTTGAGTTGTTGTTCGAAATTGTTTGTAGATGGATGTTCGTGCCAACAATGAATTTTTTGAAGTGATAGACCACGGAACCTGGTCTATAATCCACGAATACATGCCCACTAGTTCTACTTGATTTCCCATCTAGTGTAAGATAATCACCCTAAACCACCATCAAGCTAATATTAAATTCATTGCCTTCATCATCAATCAATGATCCATTCAGGATTTTCTTACCTCGAATGCATCGTGCCAACCAATAATCCGTGCCCCATTCATTTTCTTTCAGGGAAACAACTGCATATATGTGTCCTGGTTGTACAAGATATGAGATATGGTCGTAGTATATCGAAATCATTGACTAAAACTCCTCTAAGTGGGTTGTTTCAAGTGACACATGATCCCAATCATCAACCTAATATATGAATTTGCATCCATCCCATTCACTACCGCTACAAGGGTTGTAACAACAAGAAAGTTTCTGCTTCCATATTTCAAATAGGGGGTTCTTTGATCTTTGAACCGAATGAAATCCACATGTTCCTTGTACTATTCTAAAACTATAGGAATGAGATCAATATATGTCAACAACATGCCAAAAATTCATGACTAGCCTTCTTGCCCCTATTGATGTATGTTGCACTTTAGTTCAGTCTCACATTGTTGCAGAGCACCATTGAACTATGGATTATGCATCTTTGAAATGGGGGTTTCTAGTAAACCTCATCTTCTCCCTTCGTAGTGTGGTCTTGATGCATGCACTGGCCCCGTCATGCTCACCTTTGTCGTGTCTGGTCTCAAAGTAGTTCCATATATGAGGCACAGTGTAAGCCTTATGTAACATACTCATCCATTGGAAGAGTCAGAAATTTTTGAACTGGCCAGCACACCCATCTGACCATATCCAATGTTGATCCATATGTATATCTCCCTCCTTTACCTGATCATAGTAAATTTGAAAACAATGTTGCACATAATGCATATCATGGCATATGTCATCACTTATGTAAAAGTTTGTCTCCTTCTGTACTATCCTGTTGTTAATGCTGCTCTCAAGGACATGCCTATAAGTAATATGTACCATGATGTTGACTTGGTTAGAATGGTAGTATTGACTCTGAATTTCATCTTGTGGCTTAAGGGTGTAGTTTTCTGCAAAATCCACAATTGACAATATGGTCCCAATGGGAAATCTATTCCTGAATTTTTTGTAATTCTCCTCCTTCCCTCACACTACTTGCACATGTTGAAGATATTGCTTGGTTTTTTTGTAGAACTCCGTCAGAAAATCACATACCAGTACCTGTTTCCATGAAAACAAGGTTCATATTAGAATGTGACATTTAAATAATGTATATGTATAAACTAAACATGTAAGAGGAAAAACATGGAATAATCATTTGCACTTGTGACTTTACGAATGCAATCTTTTTACTTTCCTTCGCACTATCTAATTGATATGTTACGTACTTGAAGATTTGCATCTCCACGCTCCTATTTCCAAATTGATGATCATCACTTCCATGAATGTAATTGTTCAAAATAGAAAACCCACTATGTCTGGAACAATTCCCATATAGACATGGTTTTCCATAGTATTTTTTTCCTTCATGCCTTGGACACAAGATGCTGACGATAAAATCTCTCGATGCATTGGGCGGTATTATGGATTCATTGCAGCCCTGCTCAAGGTTAGTATGCAGATCACAAAATATATATTTATATGTGTCATAAAAATATTCATATTCTACATGGTAGCTACAACAACATGTGTTTCGATCAATGCATATACGAACGTACCATGGTTTACATTTCTCAAAGGACCTTCGTCCCATGTTCAATTGAGTGGTGATGCATGTACTATTGATTTGTGGTTTGTATCAAGTCAAATACTTGTTATTAATATCAAGTCAAGTATTCTCATAGAAGGTAAACTATGAGAATGGATCTCCAATTCTGGAGATGACTTTGTGTTGTATCAAGATTAAAGTATTGTGTTGTATCAAAATTAAAATATTGTGTTGTATCAAGACTATGGACCTCCATTTGTTGAGGTGGTTATACTATGTGATAAATTGTTAGTCATGGTCACTGAGTGCTATAAGTCTCCTTTAGGGATTAGCTACCCCTAGAGTGAATTGTTTTAGCATATGACTATATGTCTTGGGTAATATATATGACCATCAGTATGCATGTAATAATTTTTTTGAGTATGATATGATAAGATGGATAAATAATATACATTTGGACCATGCATTAATTATTTAATGATAATGAGAAAAGGCATAGAGAAAGAGAATTTGAATTTCCCATGCAAATGTCTGAGTGAACTAAATTTATAAGGTTTCAATAAAATATGATTGCCTTAGTCAAAGCATCAATTGATCTATTAATCAACGTAATAATTTAAGTAAAGAAGAATTTAATGTTCCTCAATAATCATGCATTAGTTAACTAAAGAGATCCATGGAAAATTTAATAATATAAATTGTACATGAATGGCACTAAGAGTGAAGCACTAATGATACTTAAGATAGCATGTTAACTAGGTGATCAATAGTTAGTTAAATATTGAGTTCAAGTTAGTTAATATTTGGTTCAATACAGTTAATATTCATTTCAATTTAGTTCACTTGCAGTTGAATACAATGAACATTCAGTCAAATCTAATTGAGGAAAGAAAAGGCACTAATATTTGCACAAAGGGATTTTTAGTTAGGTCCTCCTTGTCAATGTGTTATGCCATGCTCTCAGTTTGTTTACTAAGCCTCATATGTGCTACCTTGTGCATGCTAGGGTTTTTGGCTTCTTAAAATGCTAGGAATATGGTAAGTTCAATAAAGTTGCATACAACTATTTTTACAAGCTTACATTGGATCTTTTTTCTGTACTATTGTGGCGATATCTCTTATCAGGCAATCTAATTCTATGATGTAAACACTTCTTTGCAAATCTATCTATCATACTCAAAGAATTGTTGGGTTTTTAATCCTTTGTGTTTGGAGGGTTTTCCTAGGGTATATATTGTCTCTCATGATTAATTGATTTATATGGATGATTTATGGAGATGATTTATTTGGTTGATATATTTTTGAGGTTTACATGTATCTGATATATTTATGAGATTCACATGTGGCAGATTTATGAGATATATATGTACCGGAATTGATCAATAAAAATTTTAAAGTTCAAGCGTCACTGATTTTTCCCAAACATCAAGAAATCATATAATGGGAAATTGGTGGATAAAGTGTTTAGGTTCTATCTTCTATCACTACTGCATTAGGGTACAAAAACCAAATATCTTATTGTTAAATTTTCTTCTATATCTTTTATGCATATATAGAGGGAATTAAATATGGTGGTAGATGAGGTCTCTAAAAAAATACTTGGTCTTTCTGCTAGCACTCTTATATGTGAGGAGTATAGAAACAAATCCATACATTCTCAAAGCTTGATGAATATGTTTACAGACATATTGTACCAATTTAAAAAAAAAGGGTGACTCGGTTTTTATTTTGAAAATGTCATGACTGTTTTGCTAAAGTAGAGATAGTCTTTGGGCGCTCGCATGTAGTTGGTTCCACTTTTTAGTGCCACTTAATAAATCGGAAACGCACTTCCAAAGTGTCAATCAATAACACATATGCGTTATTGATGGTACGTTCAGAAAATCCTGAGCCCAAAGATGAGGCTAAGGTTTTTAAAAGTTAAACATCGCATATGCGATATATATCACATGTGCGATATATCACACTTGCGATATATAACGCATATGAAATATATCACATATGAGATATGGAAAACAAAACAAAACAAAAAACAAAGGCCGCAGGCCTCAATTTGTCATTTGCACAGTGATCGCACTGACGATAAACCGCACCAGCAATTTGTGCTTGAGCATACGGAGGTCGATTTGGAGGTGGATATGGAGGTGGCTTTCCTCCAATGGAAGGAAAGTACTCATATCAATTACAAATTGTTTTCAATTTTTTATAGATTTTGTTAATTTCATAGTTTTTATATTTGTTAAAACAAATTTAATAAAAACTTGAATTAAATCAAAGAATGATAAATTAAAACAATTTGTATTTTGTTGTTTAAATATTAATAGATCACATAAATGAGCAAGTTAGTGTGGAAAACAAACCCACTAATAACCAAGAACCAAACCCAAACATGAACCTAAACATGAACCCAAACACGAACCCAAACCCAAACCCGGAGGGGGAAGAATACCGGAAATCACAGATTCTGGCATGTTTGGGTGCATTGAGGTGCCTTAGCTCATCTTTTAGAGGGGGGTATCATTTGAGACAATATTTATCCGATGCATTGGACACAAAACAAACACAATTTCCAATTCCCAAGGAGATCTATACAACATTAGCTCGTACAGAGAATCCAACAGGTAATACTATTCCGATGGTTTGACTTATAAAGACATCAAAAACCTAAATATTACAAAAGACCAATTATTTTCACTATTCTAGGACACCTAGCAAAGGATTGGTTCCACCCACCAGTCAAGCACACATTTACATATACTGGTGCGTGGAACCAAATGTGAAATCTAATTGGGTGGATCGTTGGTATATGGTCTTCGATGAAGACCCTCATGGGAATAGGGACATCCCATTTTATTTACTCATGATGTTGTATGCAGAATTCATCCTAGGGAAACATGTTAACTATTTTGATATTTTAGGCTTCTAGGGCATTGGTCATGGGATGCCCCAAGATAGGGAAGGGGATAAGATGGATCCTAACCCTCTGTCGCACCCTCCACGCACACCAAAACCCCCTCAGGTATATCCTCATGCGGGTTATGTGATTGAGGATACACAGGAGTCCTCATTTGACTTGGCAGATACATTTCTTCAACATGGGACTGATGTCCAAGGAAATGTAGGCCAAGGGGTTGGCACTTCTAAGGCTATCCCATCGCACAGTAAGGATCCATCTACATATCACAATGAATACTTAGAGCATTCAGAGCTTCATGTTACTCCACACCCTTTCACAGCGTGTGGAGGCATATGCTATGGCCTTGCTTCAAAGTTTCGCGATGATGGATTACTTCCATTTGTAAGTAAAACTCATTATTTTCATATTATATTCTATTTTATATCACAATTTTCAATTGTTTTGCAATTTATTTCTATTTAATTATCTAGCAAATTATGTGAACAAATATATAGATGGTGTCCCATGGCACCCCAGATTCGCATAGTCCATCGATTAATGTTGAGAACATTGATGATGCTGTCAATATTGCATATGGGTTTGGTTCTTCACCATTAGCTGTAAGAACTATACTTTTTAATTTGTCAATGTTATTTACATATTTATAGTATAGATTGTAACATTCAATACATCATAATTTGGATACAATATGTTTTATGCAGGGTGATCACGATGAGTACATTGAATCCCAAACTAGTCCCTCTCATGTAGAGGTAGATTCCCAGATGCATGTATTATTTTAAATATACTTTTAATTATGTTTCATTTTCTTTGAACAAATAATTTTTCATCCATCATGTATATGTCTCATTTTCTTTGTATTATCTGATATTGACATATGTTACTTTATGTACGCATATATTGAGCCATTGGTGCTTGAAGAGCACCAAAGCGAGGGTGTTGGAAACCCACCTCTTCCCCCTCTCTAGGTACTTGTATGTTTTTCTTTCTTTGAAAAAATCATTATTCATCCATGTAGTATATATGTCTATGATTCTTTTTATTATCTGAATTTGACATATGTTATTTTATGTAGGATTCGAGGCATCGATCCTTGAAGAGCACCATATCGATGACCCACCTCTCATGAGCCAGCAGGTACATTTATGTATCGCTTTCTTTGAATTGTGATTTTAATGATTCAACATGTACTTTTTTAATTTTTTGAAATTGTCTAATTGTAACTTTATCCCTTTGTACGTAGGAATGTGAGTTTGATGAATATGTCCAAAAAGTAAACTTCTTCTCTAATGCAAGTAGAAGTCTATTTCTCTCATTCCTATTTAATCAATCCATTGGTTACACACCTCCTCATGTCCCCCAGGTATATTTATATATTGTAACTCTTACTTATATTGATTTTTGTACATGCAAGTATCTTTTTCCTTGTTGTCCCCATTGATATGTCTTGTTTTCTTTGTATTATCTGAAATTGACGTATGTTACTTTAAGCATGAATATATTGAGCCAATGGTGCTTGAATAGCACAAAAGTGAGGTTATTGTCGACCCACCTCTAACGAGCCAGCACATACATTTATGTATCGCTTTGTTTAATTTGGTGCTTTCTCTTTGTACGTTTTTGTACGTTTATGTATATCTTTGACATATGTTACTTTATGCAGGAATCTATTGAGCCAGTGGTGCTTGAAGAGCACCAAAGTGAGTTTTTTGGCGACGCACCTCTTCCCCCCCACCAGGTACATGTATGTTTCGCTTTCTATGAAAACATCATTTTCCATCCATGTAGTATATATCTCTCTGATTCTTTTTATTATCTAAAATTGACATATGTTACTTTATGTAGGCTTCTAGTGAGGCATCGTTGCTTGAAGAGCACCAAATCGGTGACCAACTCTGACGATCCACTAGGTACATTTATGTATCACTTTCTTTGTACATTTATGTATCGTTTTCTCTGATTTGGTTCTTGAAGCGAACCAAATCGGTGACCCACCTCTTCCCCCCTAATGTACATGTATATTTTTTGACATTGGCATATATTTTTTTTTATGCAACTTGATAGTGAGCAAGTGGTTCTTGAAGAGCACCCAATCGGGGTCGCTGCTAGTGAGGCACCACGACCCACCATTACTTACTCACGTACAGTAAGTAAAAATGTTATATTGGTTTGGAATTTGGACAAATGTACATAGAATTTTTATAGGTTGGTAAAATAACTTACAAATTTTCATTTTTCTGCAGTCTCCACAGATGCGACCTATCCCTCTTGTTTAGCGATGGGGATCACCAGTGAGTAGTCGGAAAAGAAAGCTAGAATTATCCGAAGACATTGGCAGTGGCAGCGAAAGGGGGGATAACTAGAATAAATGTATAGGGGGGATACATAGATGTAAATTTTTGTTTTTATACACACAGATGTACAGTTTGATCCACTATTTTGTATTATGGACATGTGGCATGCCAATCTTTGTAACATTATTTGTATACATATATAATATAAAGCAAGGCTCAAATTTATACATATATGGTAGACTTGATCTTGGAACGTGATATGTGTGGTTCACCTATGTGATATAATGATATGTGTGGTTCACATTTGTGCTAGTATGAATTTCCAATACTTAAAGTAAGAATTTATAACTCATCAACTTTTTAACATTTTGGATATCCTCAACTTTTTAACATCATAACCATACCATACACTACCTAAATTACATACACTAACATCATAACACTAAATTTACACGTTTTTCTACTTCTAAGTCATGCATGCATGTGTAATATATCCTATCATACCCTAAAATACCGTATTATAATAACATCATAACATACTAGCTTACAATAACATACCATAACATAACATACTAACATCAAACCATACTAACATACCATACCATACTAATATACCATACTATACCCTACAATACTAACATCATACCCTACAATACCCTATAATAACATAACATGTACCATAACATACTAACATCATACCATACTAACATACCATACCATACTAGTTCTACATACCATACCATAATAACATGTACCACACCATACCATACAAGTACATGTGTTTCTAGTTCCATCTCATAACTTGTAAAGAGGTCACTAAACCATAGTTCCATGTCCTAACTTGTCAAACCTAGGGATAGCATGCAATTTGGTGTTCAGGAAACCCTAAATGGTTTTCAATATGTACATTTACATGCGTTTCTAGTTCCATCTCATAACTTGTAAAGTGGTCACTAAACGATAGTTCCATTTCATAACTTGTCAACCCTAGTGATAGCATGCAATTTGGTGTTCATAAAACCCTAGTTGGTTTTCAATATGTACATGTACATGTGTTTCTAGTTCCATCTCATAACTTGTAAAAAGGTCACTAAACCATAGTTCCATATCATAACTTGTCAACCCTAGTGATAGCATGCAATTTGGTATTCATAAAACCCTAGTTGGTTTCCAATATGTACATGTACATGTGCTTCTAGTTCCATTTCATAACTTGTAAAGAGGTCACTAAACCATAGTTCCATGTCATAACTTGTCAACCCTAGTGATAGCATGAAATTTGTTGTACATAAAACCCTAGTTAGTTTTCAATATGTACATGTCCATGTGTTTTAAGTTCCATCTCATAACTTGTAAAGAGCTCACTAAACCCTAGTTCCATCTCATAACTTGTCAACCCTAGCAATGGCATGCAATTTGGTGTTGATGAAACCCTAGTTGGTTTTCAATATGTACATGTCCATGTGTTTCTAGTTCCATCTCATAACTTGTAAAGAGCTCACTAAACCCTAGTTCCTTCTCATAACGTGTCAACCGTAGTGATAGCATGCAATTTGGTGTTCATGAAACCCTAGTTTTTTCCAATTTGTACATGTCCATGTGTTTCTAGTTCCATCCGATAACTTGTAAAGAGGTTTCTAAACCCTAGTTCCATCTCACAACTTGTCAACCCTAGTGATAGCATAGAATTTGGTGTTCATAAAACCCTAGTTGGTTTTCAATATGTACATGTACATGTGTTTCTAGTTCCATCTCATAACTTGTCAACCCTAGTGATAGCATGCAATTTGGTGTTCATGAAACCCTATTTTTTTTTCAATATGTACACGTATATTTGTTTCTAGTTCCATCACATAACTGTTAAAGTGGTCACTAAACCCTAGTTCAATCTCATAACTTTTCAACCCTAGTGATAGCATGCAATTTGGTGTTCATGAAACCCTAGTTGGTTTTCAAGATGTACATGTACATGTGTTTCTAGTTCCATAACATAACTTGTAAATAGGTCACGAAACACTAGTTCCATCTCATAACTTGTCAACCTAGTGATAAAATGCAATTTGATGTTCATAAAACCCTAGTTGTTTTCTAATATGTACATTTTCATGTGTTTCTAGTTCCATATCATAACTCGTAAAGATTTAACTAAACCCTAGTTCCATCTCATAACTTGTCAACCATAGTGATAGCATGAAATTTGGTGTTCATGAAACCCTAGTTGGTTTTCAATATGTGCATGTCCATGTGTTTCTAGTTCCATCTCATAACTTATAAAGAGGTCACTAAAACATAGTTCCATGTAATAACTTGTAAACCCTAGTAATAGCATGCAATTTGGTGTTCATAAAAGCCTATTTGGTTTTCAATATGTACATGTCCATGTGTTTCTAGTTCCTTCTCATAACTTGCAAAGATCTCACTAAACCCTAGTTCCATCTCATAACTTGTCAACCCTAGTGATAGCATGCAATTTGGTGTCGTGAAACCCTAGTTGGTTTTCAATATGTAGATGTTTATGTGTTTCTAGTTCCATATCATAACTTGTAAATATCTCACTAAACCCTAGTTCCATCTCACAACTTGTCAACCATAGTGATAGCATTCAATTTGGTGTTCATAAAACCCTAGTTGTTTTCCAATTTGTACATGTCCATGTGTTTCTAGTTCCATCTCATAACTTGTAAAGAGGTCACTAAACTATAGTTCCATGTCATAACTTGTCAACCCTAGTGATATCATGCAATTTGGTGTTCATAAAACTCTAGTTGGCTTTAAATATGTACATGTCCATGTGTTTCTAGTTCCATCTCATAACTTGTAAAGAGCTCACTAAAACCTAGTTCCATCTCATAACTTGTCAAACTTAGTGATAGCATGCAATTTGGTGTTCATGAAACCCTAGTTGGTTTTCAATATGTACATGTCCATGTGTTTCTAGTTTCATCTCATAACTTGTAAAGAGCTCACTAAATCCTAGTTCCATCTCATAACTTGTCAACCCTAGTGATAGCATGCAATTTGGTGTTCATGAAACCCTAGTTGGTTTTGAATATGTACATGTCCATGTGTTTTTATTTCCATCTGATAACTTGTAAAGAGGTCACTAAACCCTATTTCCATCTCATAACTTGTTAACCCTAGTGATAGCATGCAGGTTGGTTTTCATGAAAGCTTAGTTGGTTTCCAATTTGTTCATGTACATGGTGTTATAGTTCCATCTCATAAATTTTAAGAGGCACAGTTGAGGGTGTTGCAGAGTTGGCCCACCAATGCAAGAATTTCATTGAAGGAAACTAAGAAAAAACCTAGTTTCCAAAATCAATGCACAATGAAATCCCTAGTGCTTGAGAATAGGAGTGGGAGGGCCACCTAGAGGTAATTGATTGCTAGGAGACCAACGGAGTCGACGGTTCTTCGATCGGACCTTCGGTTACCGAGTTATGTTCAGTTGAAAGTCACATGAAAATTTCATTCACAGACACTTGGTGACTTCTGGTCCAAGAGCAAAAAACCAAATGGAGCAGCAAAATTGCATGTCGTTTCCTCGTGCAAGTGTGTATGGGAAAGGATGATATGGAAACCCTATGAACACAACCACAGTCGAAGGTTTTTATTATCTGAGACCCAAATGAAATAGTTGCAAGAGTTGACCGAGCAATGTAATTAAATGTATATTAAACTAAAAAAATCAAAAAATGTAAATTTCAACAACTCGAGAGCATGTTATTTTCTGATTTCTATTTGTTGGTGTCTAAAGACATCGTTCATGGAACCTCCAATGTGCCATAGATGGTGTTTTTATCCTAGGCACATGAAAGGATATACATTAGTAACATCATAAGAAAAAAAACAGAACCCAATGAAAGTGTGCAAACATGATTTATAGATAACTCACCTGTGGTTGTACGATCGTGTTTATAGTGTCCAGTATTCTTTGAATAATCATTATGTCTATGAATGGTATTAGTCAATCACAAGTTTATTACATTGGGAATAAACTAAGGATAAATAATTGAAATTGTGCTTCAAAATTCACTTTAAAGTTTAAACAACGCACCTGACAATGCACTCAGACGAGTAGGCCATCTGGATCATCTCTCATGATGATGATGTCCATAAATATTTCGTGCTCTATATGAGGTAGAAAGTATCGTACATGTGACCTATTTTTGTGACCAAGTGTGTGCAGCTTGATGTTTATACCAACTACTAGGTTGGTGAAGTGGTATACAATAGCTCCTGGTCTATAATCCTGATATACATACCCACCCTTCCTTTTCTGTTGTGCTGAAAGTGTCAAGTACTCCCCTTTTATAACCATTGAGCTAGTTGGGAATTCAATATTTTCATCATCTGTAATAGGTTCTAGAATGGTTTGTTTCCCATCTAAGCAACATTCCAACCAATATTTAGAACCCCATTCATTATTATTTGGGGCAACCACTGCATATATATGGCCTGTGGAAGGAAATAGGTCAAGTTAACAATACATTTTCTAAAGAATGTCTTGCATTTCTAATTTATACATAAAATAAATTCTACATAGGTTGAGTAAACAATACATAAACGCATTTTCTTATTTAGGTACTACTCACGTACCTGCTTGTATGAGATCTGATATGTGATCATAGTCTATAGAAATATGTGTCTGGTCATCTTCCAAATGGTATATTTAATTAACCTCATGGAAATTGGTGCCAAGGGTCACTCGATCCCATGTATAAACGGTATATGTATACTCACAATCATCACATGCTATATGTATACTCCATGCTACAGGAACTGCAAAAGAAAGCCTTAAATCTTGTCCAAATTTGTAGGGTCGAGTTTTCTGACCTTCTAATTGAATGAAACTGTAGAGTTCCATGCATTGTGTTCACCCGATATGTTTGGCATCGGTCCACATTTTTCACCTCACAGAATATTATCCATACTAGGTGTTTCCTTCTTGCTTGTTCTCCCATGACAGATGCACACCATTTCACTATAGATGCAGCATCCCAAAGGCGAGCAGCTGTAAATTTCATCTCTTCCCTTCTAAGGGAAATTTTTATGCATGCACCAGGAACATCATGATATCCTTTTCCATGACCAGTTTCAAAGTAGTTCCATACATGTGGCACCTTGTATTTTATGTGCAACAAACAAAACCATTCAAATACACGTGCATTCTTGAATTTTCCAACACAACCATCTGACCAAATGAAATGACGATAAAATGGTATATCCATAGCTATCACATGATCATAGAATATTTTAAAGAAATGTTGCATGTAATGGATGTCATGGGTCTGGTTGTCACTTATGTAGAAGTGACTTTCTTTGATTATAACACGTTTCTCTTCATTGTTATCTAGCCCATGTCGATATGTGATATGCACCATTATGCTCACTTACTCTGAGTGATAGTATTGACTTTGTATTTCATTTTGTGGTTGTAGGGTGTAATTTTCCACAAAGTCAACCACTTGTAGTATTGTTCTAAGAGGTAAGGTGTCCCAACATATTCTAAATTTCTCATCTTTCCATCATGCCATATCGACATGTTGAATGTACTATTGGATCTTTCCACGAAAATCTGAAATAAAATTTGTTAGCTGGAATATTGCACCTCCTGTGGACAGCAAGGTGTTCCACTGGTATGAATGGTTCAGATCCAGAAAAAATAGAGGACAGAGGTTGAAGACTCTACCTAAACACCGTAGATAACTGGAATGTAATGCTTCGATTGTTACCTTGTGTACCTGCAATAAGATTCAACACGCAAACAGATTGAAACCACCAGAATATAATCTACTTATCTATTTTAGTGACTACGGAATCTAATAACATACATGTGAAATCAAACAACAACAATATATGTGGGATAGAAATAAAGTTGCATTAATATAGAAATATGAAGAAGTTTACAACCAAGCCTTAGTGTTGACATGCATCTCCATGAAACCAAGCATTCTCATCTCCAAAAGCTCCAAATATAGCCCTCTATGCTCTCCCAAATGGTCTTGGCCCAAGTAATCAATCTAACAGCATAACAATACCTTAAGATTTCCCCCCTCAACCATGGCTATGAGCTCATATTTATAAGGCATAATGGATAGGGTAGTTTGAGATATTAGTGGGTGAGGTGGCCCCCAAGATCCTAGGATGAGGGATCTTGAGCTCAACTGACCCACAGCAGTATGGATAAGGGAGGACATGAGGCTTATCATCTAGAATCCTCGAGAAACTTCTCTTTTTCCCTTTTTACCTAGGGTACCACGTTTATCCTTCAATGACAGAGCATTTCTGGTAAGAAAATTTTATGGACAAAGGGCCATAAGCGGTGGCACTGCTTGTGGGAAGCAGGGGATAGGCGGTGTGAACAAGATACTTCTCCTAGACAACAGAGGAAGCACGGTGCTGGGAATTTTCATGGAAGATTGACAATTAGCATGTGTTTCCACTCCAAGAGCTGGGATTCATGGCAAGTAGGTATGTCAAATGTCTTATCACATGATGGTGACAGGATTTTGATATAACAGGATTCCCCCCAAAGCATGAGTCTTAGAGGGATACGATAAACAAGAGCTTTGAGAGAACAAGTCATCTCCATGAGATGAAAATGTCGGCTCTATCGGAGCATGTCATCAAGTAGGAATCTGTAGTACGTTAGTATGTTGACTCATAGACATAAGTAACCAAAATCATGACTGCAGACCAATACAAGGAAGATCCATGAGAGGAATAAACAAGCATGGCTGCTAAAATACAGCGTAGATCCATGTGATAGAGGGCTCAAACTTTGACATAGATACCAGAGATACAACATAGATCTATGTCATACAGACGCAAATTTGAGCATAGCCACCACCATACAAATGTGGATCCATGCTAGATATACAAAACTCCATCGCAACCTAGGAAAAAGCAATGAGCGCTTTAAACAAATACCCAGGGTCTTCGTCTCATATTCCACAAAGTACAATTCTATCCATGTGATTATAATGATATGAAGTCGAACATGCTAGAAACCACTTGATTACCGGCCAGTGATGTGAACCGTTAACAAGTTTGAGGGAGATCACCATTAATGTCAATGATTTCCAAGGTACTATAGTACAATCTACTGAGTGTGAATAGATGTCCTGGCGTCGAACACCAAGTCGATTCTATCAATCAAAGATCAATGATGTGAACCTATGTCAAGAGAAAAAGAATCTGTCATTAAGGCATACAGATCTCAAGGTACTAAATATTATTTCTAATACTATTTCTCGGATGATGAGCTAATGTCGACAGGAATAGTCTTGTCGATAGAGGGCTATGATGAGTCCCACATCGATGACACAAAACTCAGAACATAGTTCTGGAATGATGTGAATGTAGTAACCATATGACTGAATCACAGATATTGACACAAAGACTGTGTAGAATGCAGAGGTAAAACTTCTTCAAATTCCCTTTGAACATTTGGAGGCATGACAAAAATACTTGGAAACATGACTAAACTAGATAGACACACAATGCAACAATGGACAATGCATTCTTTTGAAAGACTCAGAGGAGTGACATGACTCATGAAAGTGGATCGTCATGGAGATCAACTAAATACCCAATTCAATGACATGATGTGCATACAAGTGCCATGTTCAAAGGTAATGACAAACAACTGCCATTATTTACAAGATGATTCCCTTCCCATTTCCCCCATCATGATCAATGAGTGCCTCTTTTTGTTTTTACGAGTTCAAAGAGGATAACAAACACTCGATATAGCTTGTCAGAAGACAAGTCCAGACTCATATGTTTTACGAACTTGAGAGAGGAGGGGTTCATTCCCAAAAACAGGTCTTTCAATGTTTAGTTTAACGATTCAAATGAAATAAAACTCAGTATCGTTCATGTTTAGAGAGTCTGAATGATTACAGAAGAAGACTCCAAAGGGGTCCTTTTTCATATGATTTAGTCCATAAGGCCCAAAAAAGTATGAAATCATACCTTATGGAACTCTTCCAATCATGATTGGTTGGAGTGTTCCTTTTTCGTAAATACTCCTATTTGAACCAAAAAATAGATAACCTACCATCAGATGGATGACTCTTCAAATACTTTAACGAGCGTGAAGAAGACAAGATCACTTGATAATCTTTTCATATTTAGGGAGCATAAAAAGAGTTTAAAGAGGACTCCATTAGTCTTTTTCATGTTTTGAATCTAGAGCACAACAAAGTAATAAACTAAGCTCAAACCAAATTTCATGTTTTATCCAGGGCACGAAAAATGAAAAGTAAGCTCAACACCATCTTACTGTTTTTAATGAGCTTGAAGATCAGTTGAAATAATGCTCAAATATTGGTTTCATTGTTACGCAAGCTTGAAACCAATGGGGAAACTATGCTTGAAAAATCCCATTAACATGATATACAAAGGTTGGAATATTGCCCCCAACATGATTGCTAGTGAAGCCTACCCCTAACATGGTTGTTAGGGGCTCGACATGCACCCTAAGATTCATTTTGTCTGACGATTCTTCTTCCATACCCAACCTAAAAGACCTGGTTACTAATGTGAAAATTTTCACGAGGGGGGTAGGAAGAACGAGAACTAGGCTTGCAAAAAGAAGGCTCAAGTTCTAACACTGAAGTGAAGACTCGACTTAAGGGAAGGGAATCTGTTTCAGTTTTACACAAGCTTGAAACAGAAGGTAACTATCCTTGGAACATGATTTCATTTTTATGCAATCTTGAAACCAAAAGGTAAACTATGCTTAAGGAGATCCATTTCATTTTTTAGCGAGCTTGACATAGAATGGGAACTTTGCTCAGAGCCATTTGTTTCATTTTTTAATGAGCTTGACACAGAATGGGAACTATGCTCGTGACATGGTTTCATTTTTGTGCAAGCTTGAAACCAAAAGGATAAACTATGTGAGGAAATCCATTTCATTTTTTGACGAGCTTGACATAGAATGGAAACTTTGCTCAAAACATGGTTTCATTTTTATGCAATATTGAAACCAAAAGGGTAAACTGTGCTTAAGGAGTGGTTTTATTTTTTAACAAGCTTGAAACCAAAATTAAACAATGCTCTACACATGGTTTCATTTTTATGCAAGCTTGAAACCAAAAGGGTAAACTATTCTTAAGGAGTGGTTTTATTTTTTAAGGAGCTTGAAACAAAAAGTAAACTATGCTCTAGATCCTGCTCCTACCAAACATGATATCCAGAGGTTGGTAGGTTGCCCCCATTTCATAAAAGCTAGCGACTTAGCTCCATTATTATTTCCATACACTAGAGCCATGCCCCCCATTTTACCTATGATGGGAAGAAGCTAAGTAGAAGAAGGGGAAGGAACCACAAGAACATGCAGCACATTCAGGGAAGTATGATTACTAGGAGTAATGCAATGGTCAGGTGTAACAAAGGAAAGCTGATCAATGGTCACAATCTTCCCATCATGGGGAGAATGCATAATTCTAAAGAGTGTGGACACAACATCCTTCATGGCATAAACATAATCACGTCCAAGGAGCAGATTGAAATCTAAAGGACCTTGGACCACCATAACATCAATACAGACAGTTTTATCTTCCAAAGTAATAGGAAACTGATCGGTGATTAAAATCCCGTATCTGATCAGTGGCTGGCACAAGCTGAGGAGAACCTAAATCTTTCCAAGCAGTTGAGGATAGAATACTAACAGAATCCCCTTCATCAACAATAGTATGAAGTATCCACCTAGCAGTAACATTCACAACTATCTAGAAAGGAACACTCGAATGAAGCCGAGACTCTGTTAGGTTACTCCAGTCAAAGGAAATAACCTCACTACTCAGAGAGGGTTCTATCGAAACAAACAAAATTTCCTCTTGTCGAGAACAATCAGAACGAAGCATAAAAACTTCAGAAGGTTTAATTTCATTATCTACTGGAAGAGCAGAACAAGATGAATATTTGGTCAAAGAGACTACTTCAATCTTAACAGTATCTGATGAAAGAGTGGGATCGAGCGGAAATGACACTGACTCGACCACTTTAACTTCACTCTCAAAAGGAAGAGTGGGATCAATCACTGATAAATCGAAATCGACCACTTGGTCAACCAGTGGGGGATCGAGGGATAACTTACTATCACTTGCTGGAATCACCTGTTGATGATCAGTAATATTTTCCAACTAACGTGAAGCTTCATCCATGCTTGGACAAAGAAAGGTATGATGCATAGTCTTTCATATCAAACAAGGATACAAGACTTTACCCTTTCGACCTTTTACCAATGGGTCACTGGTTGAGGGAGTATCATCAACATCATGATCAGAGGTTGATGACATAGATGGCTTGGATATTTTAGACCACTCTTCTTGTACACGGGAGAGACCGATACCCTCTTTAATAAGGTGGTCCCCCTTGCAAAGCTTACAATGGAACTTGGGTTTTTCGAGTGTTCTCTTAGAACGAGAACCATCAAGAGCAGATGGTTGCTTCTTTTTCTCTTTCTTATCCTTCTTCTTTTTACTCTTCCCTTTCTTTTTCTTCTTATCCACATGACTACTAACCATAGATATTTGTTCAAGCGAAGAAGAAGAAAGGGATGAAGCAACAACCAATGAAGAAGGAGAGGGATTAGGTTGAGGTCGATCCTCTCCCAAAGGAGAGGTGACATTTGAGACATTATGTGTAACAGGAATTATGGGATTAAAAATTCAGACGGTAATCCTATAGTTAATCCAGGAATATTTATAGTGGCAATAAATAGAGAACGAATACCTTCACTTGGAGGGAATACAAAAGGTACATCTTGGAAAGGGACCTCTTGAGTGGTAGCCCTAGATGAGGATGCCATCTCTAAATTTTCTAATAACACCCTGACTACCACACAAAAGCAAGTACTACTCAAACTAAAAGCAACAAGCAAACATGTGAAAGGAGAGGATAAAAGTCAGGAACCTCACAGGACATGCCAATAGGATAACTCATATGGTTTGAGGATTCCTAAAAGGGTCTCCTGATATACAGAAGGTATGTGGGAGCTCAAATCAATAGTAGTGTTGTCTAATGCATAATCGTACACGAGGGGCCTTCCGATATACAATTGAGTATGTGAAGTACCTTTCTATATACCTCAAAGGTATGTGAAAGGCCATTCGATATACCGACGGTACATGGAAGAAATGTGTGAGTCCCAAGATGTAATGTGGATAGATAATGACATCTCCTATGCTTAACGATGCCTGAACACGTCTCTAACTTATCACTCAAATTGCTAAAATTTTTAACTTACTACTACCATTAATTTTATCTTATGCATTTAGGTGGAACCATGGAGTGAAAACTTGAATTTAAATAATATTCATACCGATCTATATGATAGTGCAAGTTTTCCTCTTCAATGAAATTCTACCTAAGAGAGGGAGAGGGATTTACTTTTCTTCCCAAAAATGCACAGTCAAATGCAAATGCAATGCTATCTTTTCAAATGAAAAGTGAAATATCAATGCACCCCAAACAATCTTTAAAGTAAATAAGAAAGAGATCTATAGAACATATAACATAAATCAAAATGTTTCCTATCTTTTCATGATTGAAAAAGACGCATAAAAACACAATGGAAATATGATTTCACTAATGTTCCCAAACAAAACTAACTCTAATGCACACAAAGCTGAAAACATATATTTCTTCTTGATGAAAGTAAGATCTAGAATTTCAAACAATCATGCACAAAACAAGAAGAAAATCGTTCAACAAACTTGCGAATAAAGAAAAAGAGAGAGAAAACTAAAACTTCTCATTGAAATAGACAAGGAAATGAAGAACCAATATTTCCTACCAAGCACTGAAAAAATCAGCATGCAAAAGGAAACAAGAATCACCCAAGAAAAGAAAGACTTGAAACAGCATGGATCACTCACGCATTCTAAGTCCAAAACAAACCAAAGCCTACACATGAAAATGAAATGTATATTTCCAATTCCAATGAATAATATATACAGAAAAGAGCAAGAGGTTTCAAGCAAAGAAAATAATGTAAAATATAATGCAAGAAACATAAACTCTCTTTGAATGCGGAGGGAATATAACAATCAAAGCGACTGTAGAATACACAATTCATTTTCATCAAAAAGCAAGCCAAAAACCACACCAAAATCAAAATACAAAGTCTGGAATAGGGCCTACCTGGCACCGCGCAGATGATGTTGCTAACAGATGGTTTTTGAGGCAGAACTACTTCTTGCTCACTAGATTCAGGAAGTGGCACCAAGTATGTCTAACTAGAATTAGGCGGTGGCACCTCTCCTTGCCAATAGGACATGTGCGGTTCCCTGTAAAAATACAAAACACAACAGAGAATGGAAGATCAAGTTAGAAAAAGACCAGATCATGGTAAAGGCTGATAGATTGAGTATAAAAATAGAGCATAAAAGGTTGAAATGATTCAGATCTGAACAGATATGGAAGTTTCAAACCCAAAAGGACTAAATCAGAAAGCATATCTGACTAAAGAGAGTTGGAGAAGGATCTTGGATTCAGAAAAGAGCTGAAGAACCGAGGAAGATCAGATTGACTGATACATACATTCATTCCCCAATAGAGTCGCTAGATTTGTTAGCTGGAATATTTCACCTCTAGCAGACAGCAAGGTGTTCCACTGGTCTGAATGGTTCAGATCCAGAACAAATAGAGGATAGAGGTTGAAGACTCTCCCTAGACGTCCTATATACCTGGAATGTAATGCTTCGATCATTACCCTATGTACCTGCAATAAGCTTCAACATGCAAACATATCGAAACCACCATAATATAATCTACTGATCTATGTTAGTAACTAAGGAATCTAACAACATACATGTGAAATCAAACAACAACAAAATGTGTGGGACAGAAATCAACTTGCATTAATATAGAAATATGAAGAAGTTTACGACCAAGCACTAGTGTTGACATGTATCTCCATGAAACCAAGCATTCTCATCCCCAAAAGCTCTGATTCTAGCCCTCTATGCTCTCCCAAATGGTCTTGGGTCAAGTACTCAATCCAACTGCATAACAATACCTTAAGAGTTCCCCCGTCAACCATGGCTATGAGCTCATATTTATAAGGCTTAATGGATAGGGTAGGTTGAGATATTAGTCGCTGAGGTGGCCTCTAAGATCCTAGGATGAGGGATCTCGAGCTCAACTAATCCACAACAGTAGGGATAAGGGAGGACATGAGGCTTATCATATAGAAGCCTCGAGAAACTTCTCTTTTTCCCTTTTTACCCAGGGTACTACGTTTCTCCTTCAATGACAGAGCGGTTCTGGTAAGAAACGCTTATGGACAAAGGGCCATAAGCGGTGGCACTTCTTGTGGGAAACAGGGGATAGGCGATGCGAACAAGGTAATGCTCCTGGACAACAGAGGAAGCGCAGTGCTGGGAATTTTCATGGAGGATTGACAGTTAGCATGAGTTTCCACTCCAAGAGCTAGGATTCAGGGCAAGTAGGTATGTCAAATGTCTTATCACATGATGGTGATAGGATTTTGATATAACAAAATTACATACTTGCACCTGGTGTAAAAAATAAACAATGTTATAAAACAACATAAAAAGATGTGTACAAGAATATTAATATGTCAATATTCAACAATTTACCTGTGAAGTCACCAATTTAATCTTCTCGCTTTCTTTCCCATCATGTAGCTGATATGTCTCATACTGATAGTTTTGCTTCTCATCAATTACATTCCTGAATGCTTGATATGCACTTTCATGGATGCAATCAGACCATAATGATAGCCCACCACAATTTCTGCAAGAACCTTCAGCACATTGTTTTAAGTAATGTGTTTTCCAATCTTGGCTTGGACACATTATGCTATGGATGAAATCTCTGGATGACATTGGTGGTACTATACTTGAGCATTCCTGCACATGGTTAGGATACAATAACCGAAGTATATGTGCAAATGTATGGTAATATAGGTTAAACTCTATGTGGTATCTGTTCTAGATGGTATTGATTCTAACATACCAAGGCTTGCATTTTTCAAAATATCTTTTCCCGAGGCTTAGCTCTAGGTGGGAAACTTTAAACATCTCAAATAGTTGATTTTGTGTCATGTCAAGATAATGTTTAACATGAGGTTCATTTTTCTAGAACCCATACAATGTTTTAACACATCCGTCATGTTAGAATAAGGCCTAGTTTTATCGTGGCAAAACTTGTGCACTAGGCCTTTCACTTCTTAGACTAACTTCATGTCTTTGCGGGGAAACCTACCGCTAAATGCCCATAATGTTTCCATTTGTCCCTCTACATCAAGGTTGTCTCTTCTTACTAAATATTTTGTAAGTGTCTTTGGATGTAAAGGCACAATTTGTGATGTGCATTTAAGTAAATGGCTTTGTCTTTTGGATCTACATACAATTGATTTAGCCAATACACGACGAGCCACATTACAGACCTAAGAACAAGTTCTTTTACCAATCGATGTGAATGCAGTAGTAAGAGATTTAACAATGTGATTACTTGATTCAATATTATTCATTGATTTTCTGCATAAATTTCTTCTAACAGTTGCCATATTTCTAGATTTAAGCAAAGCTAAAACCAATTGGCATTTACCGGCTTCGGATTTGTTATCAAAATATTGTTTCATTATTTGAGAACAATGATGAAGGATAGTGCATTTAGCCACCTTACCATTCATGGAATTCAATTCTCTCTCATCCACTTGTATGCATTTAGGAGTTCTCTTTCATTTTGATGCAAAATTTCTTTCTGTTTGAAATGCTGGAGTGACGTTTACATCCACTACAGGATGACAACTTCGATTAGGAAATTGAACCACCGGACATTGTTGTTGTTGAGTCACATTTGCATCAAGAGTAAAATAATTATTGAAATCTTCACAAGATTTTCCATTTACTAATGGATCAATAATATCATCTTCTGTATAACCAAATTCCTTTAATGTTGCATTATCTTCCTCAGCCTCTACGTTAGGTATCTGTTGAGGGGGAATGGGAACTATTTGCTCATCTAATGAATGGCGATGATTTCTTGAATATTCCCTATTTTTTCTTTTTTTTTCATCTTCTTCTGGTGTAAGCACCTTCCTTGCTGACTTTCGACCTCTATTACGTACATTCCCCATTGAAATGCACCCAAACTTGTACAAAACCTATGGAATTATGTAAGTAATGATTAAATTGCAGGTTGAACAATTCTATGTTCGCGGGTTCAAAAGAATTATGTCTTTTTCTATAGTAAACCTAGCCCACAGCATGAAACCCAACATTTTTATATAACACATATCGCATATGTGATATAACGCACCTTTATATTATCGCATATGCAACATAGATACAATGCTTTTTAATTAACAGGCAGTTTTTTTTTGTGATCTCCAAAACACATATGTGATTTAGTGCATATCAAATATGCAACTTGACATTACATGGGGTGGATCATTGTTGGGCTTAGGGCAGACCCGGGTTCTATACTTTTGTCTTTGCACCAACAAAAGACCCACAGTGTTGGCCCTTTCAACAACAACCTGTGAACAGGTTGTAGTCTCACCCGAAATAGCTATGGTGTGCCGCCAAATCAGGTTTCTACAAACAGAAGAGGGATATTACTGTACCTTTATCATTTACAAATAATAATCATACAATACATATCTTCGACAGTCACTTATATCGCTTCGTAGTTAGATAAACAAACAGTGTCTTGCTCAACCATTGAGTGGGAATTCAAGGTGAAGTTAGTATTTAGCAGTGATCTTTCTTATCAGTTATCTACTTATCAATGCATAAAAGAACATAACAAAAACAACACAAAAGATCCACAACACAAGATATAAAGTGGTTCACCCCTAGTTTAGGGGCTACATCCACAGAACTGTGTTTTATTCAACTCTTTACAAAAACCACAGTTCTGATCTGTGCACTCAGCTCCAGATCCCTTCAATTCCTCAAGCTGCGCACTAAGCTACAGATCTCTGCGCACACAGCTACAAATATTCTTAATCACCCAAAAACCCTCTGCACACACAGCTGCAGAGGTCGTCCATGCACATAGCTGGGACTTAACCTTTCTTACAAAACTAGCCTTAGCTTCGCATCAAATCATCTTACATCAAAATCCTAACCTGACTCTTTTACAAAAGTGCTTAGTTATACAAGTGCACTTATTACAAAGCCATGGGCTTAAACCATGGGCACCCCGAACCCTAAACCCTGGACTTAAACCATGGGTTAATTACAAAAAGAGGGCTTTGACTCAACCTCGACACCCCTAAGACTATTTTGAGTTACAACTCCACTTACAAACTTCCACAAAAACCGTGGAGTTACCAAAATTAAGGACCGTTAAGATGCACACCCCAACAGGCCCCTAAGACTCACTAGTGTCCCGTCCCGGGACACTCAGCTGATTATCTGGTAGTAGAATGATATCTTCGGATGCTTGATCTGTCTTTATGATCTCCTTACGCACTCTGTCAGGCTCTGTATCCGTCTGCATCTTTGTGACCATCAGTTTTAATTTTCCTGCCCTCCTGCTCCCTTATCTACCTGTCATCATCGTCATCCTTTCTGCTACTTCTACCATGGCCGCAGCTTGCTTAATCCTTCGTCCTTTCATTCTTAGCAGACTGTCGATGTTCCTTATGCTGTTGTCTTCCTTCGCAATATTTATGATGGTCATGGGAATTTTTGAGCCTTATAAAGCTATCAGTGACTCCATCCCTCGAACTGCCTCTCGTTCATGTCCTATCGAACATTTGACCATCCACAACTTTTGGTCCTTAGTAGATGGGGCTCCTGTGATTGCATGCCAATTTAATTTTTCATAATACAAACAGCATGCCTCCACTACGTTGAGCCAGGAGGATATATCTCGGGATCCTCCGGAGTCTTTCCTGAGGGCTTGTGCCTTTCTTCGTTCTGCTTAGAGAAAACTTTTGCCTTAAATTTCTTTCTGGTTGATCGTATCTACATTGGCTACTTAGGCGCTGGAGACGTCTCCTCCCAGCGTGGATTTCTCATAAGGTTCTGCATACCTCTCTCCCTGATCTCTCATAACAATTCATGGACTTCGCAATCATTGGACATAGTGCTAACTGTAAACTCAAATAAATGCGCAATGTAGCAGTCGCAGGCCTATTTGGCTTCTTATAGAATCCTACAACAAAATCTGTCATGATGGTGCATGAATGACACCAAATCTGCTGGAGCGGTGGTAAATCCTGTCGACACGGTGCTAGATTTTCCCAATATCTCATCATTACAGGATGTTAAGGCAGTTCACGTGCCGGTGCCGCCAAGTCTAGTTTGTCCCATCAGTCACATTTTAGGCTGCAACACACCTTTCGTCTTCGACATAACCACTAACTTCAGCTTCACCTCAATGAGTACCTTCGACACAATATTGGCCCTCTACCCATCCTGACCCAAGCGGCAACCAAACTTCAAACGTCGAACTTTGACAGTCGTCAACACTTCGTAGCTTTGAGAACAACTTCATTATAGTCTAGTACCCAATTCCAACTATTCTTGGTACTTAGACTATCCGTCTTGCTATTACTTCTGATTAGAGGGGGGGCGGCTTGTCCCTGTACTTCTTTAACCTACTTCCATTCACCATGGAAGGTAAAATTTCTCCATTCAATTTAGCTAGCTGGACTGCACCACCATCGGTAACTCTCTGCACTATGTATGGTCCTTTCCAATGGGTCTTGAACTTACCCAGGGATTTCATGAATTTACTGTCATATAAGAGGACAATATCACCATTCTTGAACTGCTTCTTCTTAATGTGTCTATCATGCCATGCTTTTTCTCTAGCTTTCTATACTTGCTGCTAGAACCCTGCGATGAATCTGTCTTCTTCAAGTTCTAGTATATTTGCTAGAATTTCTTTCATCATAGCTGGATCATCCATCTCTATGAAAGCAGATATTCTTAGGCTAGGAACAATGTAATCCATGGGCATGACTACTTCTTGTCCATAGACCAACCTAAAAGGTGTATGGCATGTCAACTTCTTGCAGGTGGTTCTATAATCCCGTAGTACTGCTGGAATTCTAAGATCCCAATCATTTTTGTTAACATTGCAAACCTTCGTCAGAGCATGTTCAAGGATCTTGTTAAAGGCTTCAACAGTTCCATTTGCTTGAGGATGATAGGCAGTACTCTTCTGATGATATAATTGAAATTCTTCAGTCAATACTTCAATAGTCTTATTTAGGAAACGTGATCCTTGATCACTCATAAGAATTCTAGGACACCCAAATATTGACAAGATGTTATCGAAAATGAACTTCGCAGCTGTAGTAGCGCTATAGTTCTTGAACAGTTGAGCTTCGGCCCAATGAGTAAGGTATTCAGTTGCTGTAATAATGTATCTTGCTCTGGATTTCTTCGTAGGGGGATTGATAGGTCCAACAAAATCAATAGCCCACTTGTCAAAGGATTGTAAAGTTACCTGTGGAACTAGAGGCATCTCGTCCCTCCTAGATGGTTTTCCTGTCCTCTGACAGATGTCGCAGCTGTGGCAATACTCTCGTGCATCCTTATGAATTGTGGGCCACCACAATTTGGCTGTCAGAATATTCTGTGCTGTAGCGTTTCCTGCGTAATGACCTCCTGCTGCTTCAGAATGTGCCTCAGCCAAAATTAATGGTTTTCCATGCTCCAAGACACATCTGTGTAGTATTTCATCTGGTCCCATCTTATATAGTTGTCCTACTATTAAGGTAAAGTCGGCTGCTCTAACCAACAGCTGCTTCTTCTGCTGTGTTGTCATTTCAGCGGGTGCAAAACCTGTAAATAAGTACCGAACAATATCCTGAAAATAGTCATCAACCATCTGGATGGCAAACAACTGGGCATCAGGAAGACCTTTGTCCAAACTAATGGTCACTTCTCCTGACTTGAGCCTTGACAAGTGTTCAAGACCTAGGTTAAGTCTTCCAGGTTTGACTACGATCTCAAAGTCATATTCCTGAAACAGAATCAACCATCTGCATATCCTTCCACCTAGCACAAGCTTGTTAGCCAAATACTTCAAAGCAGAATGGTCAATGAACATCTTAAAATGAGATCCTAACAGATAGTGTCGAAACTTTTGTAATGCATAAACCATAGCTAGACCTTCTCGTTCTGTCGTAGTATAATTCTTTTCTGCTATGGACAATTTTCTACTTGCAAAAGCAATAGGGTGATCAATATTACCTTCACCTGACTGAGCTAATACTATACCCAGAGAAATGGAGGATGCATCGACATGCACATGAAACTCCTTATTCCAGTCAGGGAATACTAAGATAGGGGCAGTTACCATCTTTTCCTTTAAAATATCCAAGCTTTCTTGACACTCAGGTGTCCATTCAAACTTAATATCTTTCTTCAACTACTTTTCCATAGGGGCTGTGATCTGAGCATATCCTTTAATGAATTTCCTATAATATCCAGTATGACCAAGTGTAGTGCAAAGTTTCTTAACAGACTTCGGAGGTGGCAAGTTAACAATAATGGCTATCTTCGCAAGATCCATCATCAGTCCTTGATTACATACAATATGACCTAGCATATTTCCAAAAGGTGCACAAAAGATACACTATTTCAAGTTCAACGAAATCTGATGCTGTCTACACTTGTCCAGCATAAGTATTAAACTAGCTACATGGTCTTTTAGTAACCCAAAGATAGTCCAATCATCAAAATAAACTTCTAAGAATTTATGTATAAATTCCTTAAATGCAGAGATGACTACTCTAGAAAACATATCAAGTTCATTTTTCAATACAAAGGGCATAACTGTATACTGAAAGGATCCCATTTCTGTAGGGAAGGTTGTCTTATGTCAATCTTCTGGAGAAATTCTAATCTGATGGTAACCTGAAAATCCATCAGTAAAAGAGTACACTTCTCGACCTTCGACATTGTCTAAAACTTCATCTGTAAAGGGAGTAGGGAAAGGATCATGTAAACAGGCATCATTCAGCTTCCTCAGATCAACACAGATTATGATTTATCCCTTAGTCTTCTTTTCTTGCACCACCATAGGACTGACCCATTCGGATTCTTAAACCAGCTCAATGATTCCTGCAGCAAGCATCTTATCGAGCTCCATTCTAACTTTTTCTTTATACTTAGGGTTCAGCCTATAAGGGCATTGTTTCACAGGCTTTGCATCATGTTTCAAAGGGATCTTTATTACTCCTATATCACCAAGGATACCTTTCATCTCTGAAAACTTCATCGGAAATAGGTCCTGATACTCATGGAGGAGTTGGGTCACTTTACTCACCATTTCTTCATCCCAATAATCTCCAATGATAGCATACTTAGGATTTTCTTCTGATCCAATGTTTACTGTCTACGTCTTCAAGGGCTGAGTCACTTCAGGTGCTTCAACTGCTGGCCCATGTACTTCGCAGTGTCCTTCTGACTCAGGAATGTTAATGTTGTGCGTATCATCATTCTCGTCAATTACGACGTTATGAAATTCTACTGCATTAGCTTCGTGTTTCTCCCAATCAGGTTGGTATTCTGCTATTTCTTGATTGTCAAACACTTTAGTATGGATCAACCTAACAGCTGCGTCCAAAGCAGGACAAACCTCATTAATAGAAAATGTAAGCACAAAACTATCAACAAGACTATCCCAACTTACAGTACAATGGCGAATCTCGACCTCCACATACCAGTTCTTTGCTATAGGTTCCAGGGTGTGCACAAACCTATGTACCCATTCTTCACGAGGTACATGCTTCCATGCTTCATAGCATTGCTCCAAATGTCCCTGAGGACTAGTATTACCATTAAACCTGCTTCGCACCTCTTGAGGTTGATCCCTGAATCTTAGGCAAAGGGACTTCTGGCACGCTTCCCAACTATGAATGTACTTTTTATGACCATTCCACCATCTGGCTGTTGTGGCTTTGAATGCTGAATCTAGAATCTCCATTTTCTATGAATCTGGTACCTGCTTTGAGAATTGTATAGTAAAATATGTTGGGTCTGTCAAGCCATCAAAGGTAGGAGAGTCTCGTGTCTGTGAACCAAGACATCTGAGAGACTTGGTAATTATTGCACATCAATGTACATGTAGTTCATAAAGTCTATTCTTCGAATTCTCTAGACCGTCATCTGAATCTGTCATGCAGGAGCTGTCACACTACCAATCCATGATACCTTTGGCAGTAGGATCAACATAATCTTCTTCCTTAGCTGTGATGTTGTAGATATGGTCCAAAACATCCTGATATTCATATCTGAGTGGTTCTGTGTACCTTTCTCCTTGAGAAGGGTCTAGTGGTACTATGACTCTCAAACCTTTCCCTTTGAAATTCATCTGTCTCTTCTTAAGGTTAATGACTGCAGCATTGTCTATTGCCCACTCAATTCCTAGCAAAGCTGGGTAGGGGTTGCTATCATCAATTATCTCAATGACTTCAAAGTCTGCTAACGTGCTGACCCCATCAATATCTACTGGGACACTAGGGAATATTCCTAAGGGCACAATATTCTGCTGATTGGCTAATCTCAACTGTATAGGAGTCCATTCAAGGGTAGGTTTTCCAATTTGTTCCCATGTTTGTTTAGTTAAGACATTTACTTCGGATCCTAGGTCTAGAATGACATCAGTCATGTCATATTCTCCTATCTAAGCATGCAATCTCATTTCTCTTCCAGTTCTTCTGACTCTATTAACAGTTTTTTCCTTACCAGAGCTTCGCTGAGGTTCGCAAGAAGCAATAACTTTCTGTAACTCATTTAAAGCATTCTAATTTCTTAAGAGCTTCATGCAACTCTGTAAAAATGAAGACAATGTACTTACTTTATCCGTCGAAGCTTTTGGAGACTGTGACTGCTGCTGAGGCTGCTGCATGGGTGCTACTGGTGTGCTCGGATCAGCAAAGTCTTTTTTGGCTTCCATAAATGTCTCTTTTTCTCTTCCCACATCGAAGGTTGGAATTTTCTCTGGGGCCTTACGAACCCAAGCCTTATCAGGTTATTTCTCCTTATTCTGTATTTGCGTCGTGGTGCCAGTCCTTGTAACAACATTAATGGTTGGAATAGATATTTGCTCTACAACAATCATCTGAATATTCTGAGTAGGAGCGCTATTTCTTTCTTGTATCTTGGCTATCAGCTGCGGGCATTGCTCAATCACATGGTCGACTGCTTTGCAATATCGACATGTCGTAGTTGGGTTTCGATTGTCTCTTGCTAGATGTCCTGCCTGATTACAGTTATAGCACACCACCTCGCCTCGACCTCTTCCAGGCATACCACAACAACCACGACCTCCAAAAGTACCGCGACCTGAGGTACTACCACGGTACCCATATCCATCATTTCCTTTTCCATCGTTTTGTACCCGATAAGCATCATAAGTTCGTTCTATCATGAGGTCAAAACTGTGACATTCATCTTCGTTGTGACCAACTGACTTACAGAACTTGCAATAGGGGTTCTTAGGTGCTTGCACATATCTCGGCAGCATATAGCAGTCTTCAGGTCGATGCTAGCCAGTTGTCCTACAGATCTCACAGTATAGAACACTAGGATTGAATGGGTTTGGCACACCATAATTCAGGTAATTTCTTACCGCATGACACTATTCATTGCCATGTCCTTCTGTTTGACATTGTGTACACCAAACCTCTTCTCGAACAGCTTTGCCTTTCTTCATGTCACGCAACTCCAAGGCCATTGTTTCTAACTGCGCTTGTATTTGAGCTATACCAGAATTATCTTCGACAGGAGCTGTTTCAAGTTTCAGAGCAATTTCCAAAGCCTCTTGCTGATCACCAACCTTCTGTTGCATGAGTGGAGTCCTGATATGCGATAACAAAGATGCAATGAACCATTCGTTATGCTGCGCTGGTCCAATAGTGAAACTGACTTGATCTAGCAGAACTTTGAACCTCTGATAAAAGTCCCACACTAATTCTCCTTGCCTCTGCTGAATTTCCTTTAGTTCAATGATACACTGCGACTCTGATTTAGACTTCTTAATTTTTTTTATCATTGCTGCTTTTATATTAGGGTTTAGGGTTCATGAACCAGGTCAAAGAGCGGTCTCTAAAATAAGTAACCAACTACGCTCTTCTTGTATCTTGATCCGTAATGTTCTTAGTAGTCCACACGGCTTCACATAAGAACCAAAACTGTTCTAGATCCTCTGATCCAATTCCTTTAAATACTGGGAGCTTAATGTCATCATTCATATGGGCCATCATGGATCTAGGGGGGAGGGAGGGGGACTGGTAGTAGGAGGGGGGGATCTTACTGGGGTAGACTTACCTGTGATAGGAATACTCGGGCTAGGGTTACTTTCAGACTACGATGGGTTCTCAGGGATAATAGGGCTTCGCTGCGAGGTTACCGGAGGGTTTCCAACAGAAGGGGTTTCGTCGGGCGTTGGGTCTACTAAACTTACAGGGGTATACTCGGTATTCTGACCTAGGGTATAGGATACAAAATTCCTCTTGTATCTTTTACCACTTCGCAGAAAACCACTTTGCTCGTTGAAGTCACTTTCACTTTCAAACATAAGTTAGTACTACTAAATCTAACAGTCTGAGTCAATGAGCAATATAGCTTTTTCAGCCAATAGCATTTTAATTTTCAAATTAAATTAATTCAAGTACTTACCCCTTGGTCCTTTGAAAAATTGTCGTTCGGCTTCACTGAAGGAAGTACTTGTGTCGATGGCGAACTCCGTCACAAATGCTTCAAAGGTTTGCGTTGTCCAAAAATCAACAGCTCGGGATATCTCGTTGTTCACTCTTTTCAATATATTAATTCTTGCGGGGGTCCAATCAGGAAACTAGCCTTCTTGGAAGTGTGTCTTTCTCTCTGTCATCTTGGATAACCACTGGTGCAACTCTATGTGGATACTACCAAAGAAAATTTCATAAACATCAGAAAAAATGTACCTTTGTAAAAAGTCATCTGAACTGTGACGCTGGTGTTTGTTCTCTTGTTCAACAAATTTCAGATAAGTCTCTTCAATCCAATCACCGATTTCTTTCACTGAGGGTCTCCAAAACATAGACCTCTAGGTACGATGTAAACCCCTCTTGAGAAGATACTGAATACAACCGGCAATAGAACCAATTTGTTGGGCTTAGGGAAGACTTGGGTTCTATACTTTTGTCTTCGCGCCAACAAAAAACCCACAGTGTTGGCCCTTTCGGCAACAACCTGCAAACAGGTTGCAGTCTCACTCGAAACAACTATGGGGTGCCGCAGAATCAGGTCTCTGCAAGTAGAGGAGAGATATTACTGTACCTTTAGCCTTTACAAATAATAATCATACAATACAGATCTTCAATAGTCACTTATATACCTTCGCAGTTAGATAAACAAACAGTGTCTTGCTCAACCCTTGATTGGGAATTCACGGCAAAGTTAGTATTTAGCAGTGATCTTTCTTATCAGTTATCTACTTATTAATGCATAAAAGAACATAACAGAAACAACACAAAAGAGCCACAACACAAGATATAACGTGGTTCACCCCCACTTTAGGGGCTACGTCCACAGAACTGTGTTTTATTCAACTCTTTACAAAAACCACAGTTTTGATCTGCACACTCAGCTACAGATCCCTTCAATTCCTCAAGCTACGCACTAAGTTGCAGATCTCTGCGCACACAGCTGGAGATCTTCTTAATCACCCAAAAACCATCTGTGCACACATCTACAGAGGTCGTCCACGCACACAGCTAGGACTTAACCTTTCTTGCAAAACTAGCCTTAGCTTCGCATCAAATCATCTTACATCAAAAGCCTAACCTGACTCTTTTACAAAAGTGTTTATTTATACAAGTGCACTTATTACAAAACCATGGGCTTAAACCATGGGCACCCCGAACCCTAAACCCTGGACTTAAACCATGGGTTAATTACAAAAAAAGGGCTTTGACTCAATCCCAACACCCCTTAGACTATTTTGAGTCGCAACTCCACTTACAAACTTCCACAAAAACCGCGGAGTTACCAAAATTAAGGACCGTTAAGGTGCGCGCCTCAACAATCATGGCCCAACATTACATTGGTTATGAGGTGGGGGAGTCAAAGGAGGGAGAGGAAGGTGTAGAGGGAATCATGGGAGGGAGGGATGGGTATGATGATGATGACTATGATGATGATGAGGAGGAGGAGGATGACGATAACGATGACGATGACGATGATGATGATGATGATGATGATGATCACAAATAGTATGACTATGATAACAATGATTATGATGATGATTACGATGATTATGAGGATGATGGTGATTATAATCGTTATTATAATGATGATGATGAGGAGGATGATGACTATGATGCTGATGATGAGGAGAAGGAAGATGATGACTATGATGATGAACATGAGGATGAGGGTGATGATGATGATGATGATGACGACGATGATGGTGATGAACAATGATGGTCATGATGATGATGAGGATGAGGACGACGATGATGATGATGATGACGATGATAATGATGACAAAAAATGATGGTGATGAGGAGGAGGAGGATGAGGATGATGATGATGATGAGGATGAGGGCGATGATGATGATGATGATGATGATGATGATGACGACGACGATGATGACAATGATGATGAACAATGATGGTGAGGAGGAGGAGGAGGATGAGTGTGATGATGGGGATGAGGATGATGAGGATGAGGATGATGATGATGATGATGATGATGATGAACAATGATGGTGGTGATGAGGAGGAGGATGATGGCTATGATGATGACGCTGAGGATGAGGGTGATGATGATGAGGATGATGATGATGATGAGGATGATGATGATGATGACGGTGATGATGATGATGAACAATGATGGTGATGATGATGATGAGGATGATGAGGATGAGGATGAGGGTGATGAGGAGGATGATGATGATGATGACTATGATGATGATGATGAGGATGAGGGTGATGATGATGATGATTATGAGCATGATGATGATGATAATGATGACGACGATGATGATGAACAATGATGGTGATCATGATGATGATGATGATGATGAGGATGACGATGACGATGACGATGATGATGATGATGATGAACAATGATGGTGATGAGGAGGAGGAGGAGGAGGATGTCTATGATGATGATGATGACGATGAGGGTGATGATGATGGTGATTATGATGATGCAGATGAGGATGATGATGATGACGATGACGACGATGATGAACAATGATGGTGATTATTATGATGATAAGGAGGAGGAGGAGGATGAGGATGAGGATGATGATGGTGATGATGATGAGGATGATGATGAGTAGGATGAGGATGAGGATGATGATGATGATGATGATGACGATGATGATGAACAATGATGGTGATGAGGAGGAGGAGGAGGAGGATGACTATGACTATGATGATGAGGATGAGGGTGATGATGGTGATGAGGAGGATGATGATGATGATGATGATGATGATGATGATGACGATGATGATGAACAATGATGGTGATGATGGTGATGATGAGGAGGAGGAGGAGGATGAGGGTGATGAGGATGATGATGATGACGATGACTATGGTGATGATGATGAGGATGAGGGTGATGATGATGATGACGATGATGAGAATGATGATGATGATGATGAGGATGATGATGATGATGATGATGACGATGATGATGATGAATAATGGTGATGAGGAGGAGGAGGAGGATGATGATGACAATGACGATGATGATGAACAATGATGGTGATGAGGAGGAGGAGGAGGAGGAGGATGACGATGACAATGCTGATGAACAATGATGGTGATGATGATGAGGATGAGGGTGATGAGGATGATGATGATGATGATGGTGACTATGATGATGATGACTATGATGATGAGGATGAGGATGAGGGTGATGATGATGATGATGATGGTTGTAATGATGGTGATGGGGAGTCTAAATGGTATTATAATGGGATAAGGATTCCATTACACTTTTTTACTCTTGTACCAAATTAGTTAA
Source organism: Pseudotsuga menziesii (assembly GCA_001517045.1). Lineage (NCBI taxonomy): Eukaryota > Viridiplantae > Streptophyta > Pinopsida > Pinales > Pinaceae > Pseudotsuga > Pseudotsuga menziesii. The sequence goes on along the minus strand of LPNX010673137.1, from coordinate 108,464 downwards.
GAAAAAACGCATGTTCATTATAACACCTATGCAATATGAATCGCATATGGGCAATATTGCATATGTGATATAGTGGATATGTGATATAGCGCATATGCGATATGAATAAGCTATAACGTATATGCGTGCTTTAAAAATTTAAAAAATCAACGGGAATAAGGGTTGGCATTATGTTCGGAATTAGCTTCAGACTACCGAACCTATTGGCTAGGACATAAAAACTAGGGTTATTGCTTGTCTTTTAGAATTCTATCAATATGCTCAGTTTCGATGGCATGTTTTGCTTTGATAAACACAATGTTTTTTTATGAAAATTTAGAATATTGTAGAGTACAATATTAATTAATAGATACATCAATTGTTTTTTATATAACTTTTGATTTCCTTCACCATTTTCCAAGAAAACTATATGGTACACTAGAAGATAGTGATCTCTACAATATTATATATAGAAATCAAGGATTTCATTAATTTTTTCCTCTAAAGTGTTGCACCCACACACAACATTTTCAGTTTCAATTTTTCTGACTTCAATAATTAATAAAAGAAAAATCGTGATACAATATGAATAAATAGTGTTGCACTAGGCCCATATGTCCTTTACATGTCTGCAAGATTTTATACAAAATTGACATCATTTACCTCAAATATTGATGCACCTACACAAACATATATGTTATGATGTTCTGAAATTTTGAAAACCCAATTTCACAAAAACTAATTTTATAATCATTTACACACATTTTTCTACATAATTGTTATATATTATGAAAGCTGATTCAATTAGCTATCTTTTTTTGTTTTACCTTCATCTTCAAATATGTTAGGGAAGTACCCTTAGTTCTCACCTAAAGTCAGAGGTTCCATGTTTTTCCAGCATTATGTGGCATCTAGCATGTCTTTAAAGGAGTCCATGATTGTGCATCAGCCCCTTTATAATTTTGTTAAAGTATAATAGAAAGATCGATATGTGCTTTTTAATAGAAAATATGCTATGTCTTTTCATTTTAAGCAGCAATAGTTAAACATTTTGTAAGAATTTCTATGTGATAGCTTTATCTATCTTTGATTCCAAAGAATAACATGAAGCTTATTTTCCCTTACTGAAACAAACATGAATCATGTTATACAACATTGAAATCAAGGTATAGACCATTAAATCCTTAATATAGACTATGTCCTTCATGTGCTCCCCATGATAATTCTTCCCGTGGATGTAGAAACCCCTCTCTAGGGTTGTGAACCACATTGTAATATATATATATATATATATATATATATATAATCCTTTTACTTTGGTGGTAGATGGATGGTTCAAACCCTAGGGTTTTTTCGCAAACCCTACCTAGATGATAATGAAAAATGTTTCAATAGACTTGGATTCAAGCTACCCATCTCAGTTTTCCTAATACCAACTAAGAGAAAAAAAGTGGGAATACTCTATCTTTTTATTGCAAGTTCATTTTTCAGTTTGATCTACTTTACTTTGGTTCTTGGCTACTATCCAAGGTTTAATTTTGTTTTTTCCTACGGTTCCCTGTAGTCATGCATTTGTAATTTGTTGGTATGTGAACCATTGAATATTTTTCTTTATTATTATTTTGGATACTGTGGGAATTTCACACATCTATTTTTTATGGTGACCATATCTTCTAGTTTCCATGGATGGATTTGGTGAAGGATATTAATCTAAAAAATCCTTTATTGCTTAGGAGTCTTATGCCTTGGATTCGTATTCTCATCATGTTCTAAAGGAGGTTTCTCATTGTATTGAACTAGAGCAGGTATTGGGTAGGGTAGAGGGTAACATTATTGTTTTGGAGGTGATTAAAAAATGATAAGGGTTTTTTATGGAAGGGAAGTCGCTTGGATAATCATCTTATTGGTGAAAGAGGTAGGTTTCGTCGTAGATTCAAGACTTGCAAGTTTTAGGAGGACTTGAATAAATTTGTGTTTGGTGGAAATGTTAACATGGATACGGTTATTGCGCTTGATAGTCGAGAATTTTTGGGGTTCTTTGAGTTTGATAGGGTTATCCGCATAGAATTGATCGAGTAGTTAAATAAAAACTCACTCCTGGACTCTGGATATGCATCACGCAACAATATGTTTATTAATGGTTGGATTTGCTAGATTTTCGTGAAAGTTGAACATGTTACAATGGTTTTGGAAGGAATTTGTCTCATTAAGGAAGGCTCCCTGGTTCTGAATCATTGTAATACTTATTTTGACCCCAAGAGGGAGAAGATGACCCAACAACTTCTTTGTATTTTACTTCCTGGTTTTCCTATCAAATTGTGGACTCATAATGTTTTGAGGGTCTTGTTAATTAATTGGAAAGATTCAATAGGATAAAGAATAAAATGATATATAGGGTATAAAAGAAGGTTGTTTCTATTATGGGTGATTTTGATGTAAAAAAAGGATTTTCGACCGAAGTGGAGATTGAGTGGGATGATAAAATATTTATACATAGTTTGGACTACCTACATATTCCATTTTGATGCCATTTATGTTGGAAAACAAGTCATGTGAAAGATCATTACCTATATCTTATGTTGGGGAACTGTATCATGAGTCTATGGCTAATTTTGGTGAGGATATGCCTTACCTTCAGGACCTCAATCTATTTTCATGCCTTATCCTTCTTAGGTGAATTCTTATCAACAATTTCAAGGTAAGCAATTTTTTGATTCTCCAACTCATTATGAAGATGTTACGAAGGATGAGTTGAACTTCTATCGTTGATTTGAAAAAAATATATAGGAGGAATTCCCTTATTGCAGAGGATGTGTAAAATATTTATGGTGGTCTAAATGAGGGTTTTGTTTCAATCCATAATTATTGTATTACTGATTCGAATGGAATCAATGAAGGGACGGTTCTATGCTGAGATTTCGGTGTTGGGTGGTCACAATTTTTTTTTTAAATGGTTTGAAATTTTGGGGTCCAATGAAAGTGTTGGTTTGTCAATTATAGACTGGGTGGTTGTTGAGCCTCCCCAGAAACCCCATGTCTCTATAATGGCATAGGATATCGAGGTTTTAACCATTAATTTTGGTAATATATTTAACCATATGGAACCTTATATTTTTTAAGACCCTCCTTTAGATATTACGTAGGAAATAAAAAGTCCTTTATAGATAACTCAAAAAACCCCTTTCTGAGTGTGAAGTATCTATGGTTAATTCCTCGCGGTTTCTGAATGTAGCCATTCAAAAGAAAGAATAAGAAATCCAAGGATTTCAAGCAGTCTCATCCTATAATGCCTTATCAATCCCTACGTATCAGACTCTTGGAGGCTTTGGTGCCTACTCCCTCCCCCTAACTCTTCTTCTCTTTCTCCTTGGGCCCTTACAACAATCCAACCCTTGTAGGGATATGTTTAAATGTCAATCCTTTCCTTTAATATCCATGGAGTCGATGGGTCTCGGAAGGCTAGGACCCTAAGTAGACTCTTAAAGGAAACTTACACTAATATTATTTTAATTGAAGAGATAATGTGTAATGAGATGCAAGCTGTTGAGACATTTTCAAAGATATTGCCACGATAGGAAATTTGTGCAGTTGACTTCTGCAGTCTTTTGGGGGGGCTTCTGTCTTGGTGGAATCCTTTAGTTATATATTTCAAGCATTTTAGGAGTATTGGAGGCTATTTGATGGAGGTATATATTAAGAAGTTTGGCCACGAGTTGACTTTTTTAAATTGTTATGCACCTTATAAAAACAAAGAATTGTTTTGGAATAATTTGGCAACCTCTAGCTTACTAGGGATCCCTAACTTAATTCTTGCGGGAGATCTTAAATTTAATTTGTTTTTCTCAAAAAATTTGGGTCACTCTACCCATCTGGATCCTCTAGCTATTTTTTTCTAATATGTTCCTTATGGATAATCTCATTGCTATCCTTGCTATAAATCTCTATCCTACTTGGTCTAATAGGAGGAGTGGGGAGGATGGGATCATTAAAAGAATGGATAGATTCCTTGTTGATGAAAATCTTATCCAATATGTGCAAAAGTATAGAACATGGGTGTATAAATCTATGATCTCACATAACTCACCTATTATGCTCCAACTGGATGAGGACGGTCACAAAAACACTTACCCCTTCAAATTCGGTAATATGCGGCTTCAGAATGAAGAATTTTGTTTGATGGTTAGGAAATTTTGGCAAGACATTACTATACCTGATGTTAGGAGCAAAGCTCTGGATAACCTAGTTATAAAAATTAAATGTTTAAGAAAAGAAGTTAGGAAATGGGGAAAATGTCAGAAGATCAAAGCTAATGAGGATTTTCAAAGGTTAGAGGAACAAATGAAAAAAAATTTGGATGCCAACTTTGAAATCATTTTTATTGAAGAAGATAAATTGGGATTACTAGATTTGGAAAACCAAATGTCATATATATTGAAGCATTAGGAAATGACCTAGAGACTAAAAGTATGGGCCGTTTGGGTGGCTCTTGCTAATAATAATACTACATTTTTTCATCAGTATGCCTCTTATAGAAGAAATAGAAATATTATATGGGAGTCGAAGGATAATAAAGGGAATGCTTTAAATTCTCAAAAAGATTTGGAATTTATGGACAAGGCTCATTTGAATGATCAATTTCATGATCTTGGCTCTACTCGTAATAATGCTTAGCTAAAGGTGATAAAACATATGCCTACTTTATTTAATCCTGCAGAGGGAGCTACTATTGGGAATTATGTTTATGTAGATGAGATAGAAAATTTTCTAATTTTTTTTTGAAGGATAAGAGTTGTGGCCCGAATGGCTGGACTATAGAACTCTTCCTCCACTTTTTTGACACTAGGGAAACAATTCTTCTTGAGATAGTTGAACAATCTCACCTAGAAGGTTATATCGCTAGGGATCTTAGTTTTAATTTTATTTCCCTTCTACCCAAGTGTAATAAACCTATTTCATTTAATAACTTTAGACCACTTTCCTTGTGTAATTTGGCCTATAAACTTATCTCTAAAATCATACCCAACATAATCAAGCCTTATCTTTCCAAGATAATATCAAAGGAACAATTTGGGTTCTTAGCTGATAGACATATTTTGGATGTGATTGAGGTTAATCAATAGTTTTTACACACTATAAATGCTAAATATGTTGATTCCCTGTTACTAAAACTCGATCTAGTGAAGGCATATGATCATGTGGATTGGGTATATCTGTGGCTCTTACTCCTTCAGATTGGTTTACCAGCTTTTGAGAATAATTTGATTATGTTTTGTGTTACTTTTATTGAGTTCTTGATTCTTATCAATGGGTCTCCTACAAAAGTTTTCAACAGTATTGGGTGTATTAGATAGGGACATTCATTTTCACCTTTATTATTTCTTTTGATTATTGAAGGCTTGATTCGTATGATCAATAGAGCCAAGGATGAAGGGAAATTAAAATGAATCAAAATATAAGCTTCTATTTTTATAACCCATCTATTATTCATAGATGATGTGATTCTATTTGGATCTCGTTCAATGGATGAATGAAGGGTTATGATGATATTATCAATTTTTTTTGTGCAACTTCACAAACGGAGGTGATAATCACACAATATTTATTTGTCTCACTCAAGGTAGACAAGAACATACTAGAACAGATCTTTACAATTATTCCCTCTCAAGTAGCTAACATGGTGGATGGTTTCAAGTACTTGTGTTACATTTTAAAACCAACTAGTTATAAGATAAAGGACTCACCTTGGTTGGTTGAAAATTTTGAAAATAGAATTGGATGCTAGTATCTTAGGATGCTCTTATTAGGTGGTAGATTGACTCTACTGAAAGTTGTCCTTGGTGGCATTCCAAACTATTGGTTTTCTTTAATTAAGATATCTTAGATTATATAATCAAGTTGATTTGTAAGTTGGGATTTGATTTTCTCTGGTCAGGGAATGGTGAAGGGGAAAATTTTCATCTTGCTAGTTGGGAAAAATTATCAAAACCAAAATGATGGGGTGGATGGGACATTAAAAATATTTTTTGGTTTAGTACGGCTTTGAGTTTGAAGAGTTTATGGAGAGGGGATTTTTTCAAGGGGCTATGGAGTGAAGCTTTACATGGTAAATATATCAAGGGAGATATCTTGAAGTGTATTAGGAATCAAATTAAAAATAGAAGAAATGTGTCAAATTTTTGGTCTCACTTTTTCAAAGCATATCCTTGGATGGGAAAGGGACTTTGTTGGAAACTTAGCAGGGGCACAAATATTTTGGTTGGGGTATACCTTGTTATTAGGTTGGGTAAAAATTATTTGATATGAGCTTATATATCATAACATCTTTCAAAAGTGAGATTCATTACCATGGACCTAATTAAGCCCCCTCTGTGGCTCCATCATTCTGATACCTATTGAATTTTATCCATGGATGTTGGACTAGGCAGTAAATGGATTGAGGAATGGGAGAAATATATTTTCTCCCTTAATTCTATTGGAATTAGGCTGAACTCAAATGAAGAGATTATTTGGTCCTATAATGCTACAAGGAATATATTTGTAAAGTCTGCACATGTTGGGATTTCTCAAGAAGGTTCAATCAATGTGCCTAAATGGTGATTCACAAAACTGTGGAAAAGACATATTGCATTATTATTTTTATTTTTTTTCATGGCTATCTTTTGAAAATTGGACATTGACATGGGATAATTTAATCCACAAAGGATTGATTGGCATAGAGTTTTTTTCTTTGTAAAGATGATTCTGAATGAGTTGACCACATCTTTGTTAATCATAAATTTATAGTCAATGTTTTGGAGTTTGTTTGTTTTCTTCTCAACATACCACTGGTTTGGCAAAACTGAACTTTTGATAAAAAAATTCATAGTTGAAAGCATATTTCCTATGTAGGTCATCATTTACTTCCAGCTTTTCTTTCATGGGCGATATGGAAGACTAGGAATTTTGTTATTTCAAAGGAAACCAGTTCAATACATATGCTTGTTGCCTGAGGATCTTAGGACTTTATAAGGACTATTTTTCAGTTGATGTCAAAGTCATAATTACTAGACAGATTATGGATATTCCTATGTCTTTCAAAGCAACATGCCTCTTTGATGGAACAACTTAGGGAGGGTTATCTGCAGCAGGGATGGTTCTGAGGATCAACAAGGACATTATTTCAGTTTTAAATTAAAATGTGGATCTGGCTCCAACACGAAGGTAGAGTTGATGGTGTTATGGTATCTTACCAAGGTAGCTTCTTCTTTTGGTATTAACACATTCAAAGTATATGGCGATTCCATGGTCATTATTGAAATTGGGAAAAGGATCTTTGCAATTTACAGGTTCTTGAGTTGCATAGTTGGTGCTGGAGAACAAAAAACATCTTTTCTTTTCTTATTATATTAGCATTGAACATATATTTCATGAGTCAAATATGGAAGCATATGCCATGTCAAAAGAAGCTCTAGTAGCAGAGGTGGCCTTTCTCTTTTGGGAAGAATTTGTTCAAAATTCCTTGGAGCATAGTGGCTCCATTAATTATTTTGTTGGATAGTTGATGTTATGTCCTTTGGCATACATTCTCTTGTTGTTTTTTTGTGATTATTTAGACTCTTACATTTATATTGGGAATGCCACCTATTAGATACCTAATATTTGGGAGTTTTGTAAAGTTATTATTTTTTTTCTAAAAAAAATACTCCTTTTTACTTTGAATAAAACTATTAAATTATCTAAAAAATTAAATAATATTTTATATTATTATTATTTTTAAAGTTTTTTATTAAATATTTTTTATTTATTTATTAAAGTTGTAAATAAAACTATTAAATTATCTAAAAACTTAAATAATATTTTTTATTATTATTATTTTTAAATTTTTTTATTTTTTATTAACATTATAAATCAGAAAACTATCACATTGCAAAACAGTTATAGATATCATGCAAGAAGACACTCGACTTATCCCAAAATGTCAAATGAGAGACAGCAATATATCGATATACAAATATTATAATACACTAACAATGAATTCATACTTTAGCTCCAATCAGTTTTCTACCGTATATGAGCTCTGGAGTTTACAATTGAGTAAAACTAACATTTATTAAATTTTCATTTGGCAAAGCCGAGTGACTATTAACAAATTTACATTTCGAAAAGTTGAGTGACTTCGAAATATTATTTTTAAAATAAAAAACAAAAAAATATTAAAATTTGAAGTATAAAATGTTTAAATTAATAACCCATTTTACTTATCTTTCGTCAGACTCGTAAAATTCCTATATTTTATTGCTATAACTAAAATAGCCATTTCACTAAATTAATTAAAAAAAACATTAATGTCGAAATTAGTAAATTATTAGCCGGTGAAAGAAAAGAAAGAGACTCGAAATTAGTAAACTATTAGCCGTGGTAATAGAATAGACCGAGGAGATTTGAATAGAATAACGGTTCGAATTCTCTATCCGTTACATATCTGGCAGGCAGCCTATGGGTCGGCTCGACCGTTACATTTATACAACAATAAGAGCTACCACATCCACAGTATCTAGAATGGGGTTAAGTGGGTTGAACTATCGCTTCAATAATTATCAGCGATAACCGAGGCTGACGAGGTATGTACAGTGATGGCCGTCATACTTTTATTTATTTATTTTATGTAAATTCTGTCTTCGCAAAGCAATGCATTATGTAGCGGAGGGAGGTCTGGATTTTTGAGATGCCCTCACGTTTTATTCTATTAAATTGTGTGGTAATCAAGGTTGAGCCAAATGTCTGTCTCTTTCTCATGTCATCTAAAATAAAATTTAAAAATTATCTACATAGTTATCGTGAGATCATATTTAACAACTAGTAGTGTGCCTCCTAGATTATACGATCCATTATTCAAAAATTGACTTAAGATTTTATGGAGTTATCAGATGTGTGACTGAGTGTATTAAATATTCTTTGAGTGTATTAAATATTCTTTGGTGTATCTTTGAACTTCAGTTATTCTCTTGGATATGAGTTTCAACCACCTCTCTAATATTCTCTTGCAGATGAGTTTCAACCACCTCTCTACTAGTTATAGTTTTCAAAGATATGAGTTTCAACCACCTTTCTAATAGTTATAATTTGTACTCTAATAGTTATAATTTTTAAAGATATTTATACATAAGTCTCTATATGTTTGATTCACAACTATGATCTATGCTAAAGAATGTATTTTTTAAAACCCATTTAGGCCTAAATCATCTAGCATAATTGACGCTCTTAGTGATAGATTATTGGATTCAAATGAGGTTATTCAGAAACAAGTTATTGGAGCAATTCGCAGAGTATGTGCTAAAATCCATTCCCACTGAGTCTATCATAAAAGTGGAAGATTTCTTTCATGACTGAATGATTTCAGTATAAAAGTATATGTTTCAAAAACTAGTATAAGATATCCTTAAGTTTCTTAAGGACGATAATGATCAAATTAAAGGGAGAGTAGTGCACATTTTGCATAATATTGGTTGTGATATCCAAGAAAAGATGATCAAAACTAACAACCTTAAGATGATCAAAACTAACAACCTTGTAGATATTTTTCTTGAAAGGAGGCCAACTATGTAGTGGAAGATATGGTTAGGAGAATTTTTTTTCACCATACAATATATTTTTCGACATGTTTGAAAACATTGACCATATAGAATCACTATTCCAATGCTTAGGTTGTATTGCTCAATTTTTAATGTCATTTTTTAAGACGAGGGAGGGGATATTATTAAGTTTATTTTTTGTAACTTCTTCTAAAAAACAATAAATTCTTATTCATATTTCCGAGACATGGTCGAAGGATAGAAGTAAAGAGTGTTTTCGAAATATATCTGATATTAAAACACTTGTGAGAAGTTATTTAGATTACATAGATGACCATGTATGAGGAAAGATAAAAGATTTGTTTACACTACTTAAACAACTTATTATTACAAAAAAATATTAGAGAAAGTAGAGTCAAACAAGGTTGACAAATATCATATAATTCCTAGTGCCTCCAAATTAGTTTGCGGTTATCTATGTAGTGGGACTGTCATATACAGATATTGATCTTTCATTGCACATGGGAATCTTGATGAAAAGTTATCTAAGAGGACACCATACAAGAATGGTACCAAAGATGGTGCGAGCTTGTAGTTTGAAAATCCTTCATAACAACACAAGAGTCAATAAAAAAAATAGACTATAATCTTGCATTTGTTTAATTTATTTCATTTAAATTTCTTGCATTCCCTAATCAAGTATAAAGATCCAAGTCTACCTAAGTTAGTTAGGTCTTAGCGAGGGTTTTCCTCTCAAAGAAATCTTTCTTGCATTCCCTAATGAAGTATAAAGATCCAAGTCTACCTAAGTTAGTTAGGTCTTAGCGAGGGTTTTCCTCTCAAAGAAATATTGAAATTTTATAACAAATTTGTTAATTTCCTAATAAAGCGTTAATAGAAGATAAAAACAACTAAGTAGAGTTTCTGATGATGGTTGACAAGAGATAAGAAGGTGCATTGTTTTTTAAGCTATCATTTTATTCATTTTTTTGATATTTAAGATTTTTGTTCATAGCCAGGAGATCTTAAAGTTTGCAGGGAAATATAGAAGTGATGTGCTTTTGGTATTTCTCAAGGTAGATTGTTCATCTTGTTGTTATCATTTATTAAAAACTCCAAATACTCCAAATACTTTGGTGCTGATTAATGGATCTGTATGTACGTAGTACTTGAGCAATTTTTATTTTCTACAAGTCTGAATTGTTGTCTCCTCCAATATCTCTATAAATTTGATCATATTTGTACAAATTAATTAACGTCAATTATGGTTTTGGATTTGCTCCTTATGTGATATATCTGGTTGGATCATCCACAACTCCAAAACCATATTTCACATTAACTAACCCATACAAATATGATAAAGTTTATTGAGATAATAGAGAAGACAACAACTTGGACTTGTAAAAAAACAATAATAATTGTAGCTGAATGATTGCTACATGCATACAGAACCATTGATTCCCATCAATATAATGGGACTTTCCAAATATAATGGGACTTTCCAATAAATAATGGTAACAATATCAACATTCTAAGTTGAACAAAAATGACCAAAGACATGCTCACTTCTCCATTTCCATGCAAACTTTAAGAGCTCCCTGCTATCAACAATATTGTTAAATATCAGTAAATAAAGCATGCAAATGAAAAAAAATTAAAATGTTATATTCAAAAACAATTCCTTTTAATACCTACGTCCGACCACCATTCGTAACTCTAATTAGTTGTTTCTATCTCTTTTTAAAGTGTTACTGCGCAGTTAAAAAAATCGTTATAAAATTTGAAGAAATATTTGAGAGGGAAACCAGAAATAGTCCCTAACTAACTTAAGTCGTCCCTAACTAACTTAAGTCGACTTGGGTATTTACACCAAATTAGGAAATCCAAGAAATTTAAATGAAATAAATAAAACAAAAGTGGGATCGTAGTTTTTTTTTTACTTCTTACTGTGTTGTTTAAAGGATTTTCTAAGTAAAAACTCTCACCATCTTTGAGACCATTCTTGTATGATCTCATATTACATAAATTTTCATCACGATTCCCCTATGATGTTCACAGTGCAATTGAAAAACTTTAGCATATATATGACAATCCCACTTCATAGATATCCAAAAAAAATGGCTTTGCTGGCATGAATCCTTATATGAAATTTGTCAACCTTGCTTTACTACACCTGTAATATTTATGATGTAGTAATAAGGTGTTTAAGCACAATAAACAAATATTTTCACCCCGCTCTTAGATGGGAATCTATGTAAGGTAAATAGAACACTCTTTACTTGTAGCAATCGACCTTGTCTCAAAAATACCAATAGGAATACTATTTTTTTGAATAATTTTACACCAAACAAACTTAAGAATATATTACCCTCTAGAGTCCCAAAACTTTGCATTGTAGTTTGAGAAATACAACCTAAGGATTGCAGTATTATAGATAGATATCTCAAAAAACTTTGCGTTGTAGTTTGAGAAATACAAGCTAAGGATTGCAGTAGTATAAATAGATGTTTATATTTTTCCAACATATTCACACATTGGAAGCTTAAAAGTGTTTATATTCATAAAATTTGAAGTGCTTGGACCATTTATGCAACTCATTTATATGTTCATTGTATGGATTTTCTCACATGAGTGACAAATATTCATTAATTTATGGTGCATATGCATATTTATGATATTGGTCAATATGAGAGGTGGTCAATATTGTTTTTCTATTGTGCTAGGTGTTGTATCAATTTCCAGTTTCCCCATTTCATATTGAGGCTTCATTGTTTGATCAATGCATTTGTCTTCATAGTTGGATCATTTCGAACCCTTGAATTCAAAGGGTATTCCATGGTTTTATCCTCATCATTTCCTTTGCTTTCTTTCTTTTTGTTCATATGCTCTACCATGTAGTTTTTTATTTTTTATTTTTATTTTTTGTCTTCGTGATTGCTTTATTTTATTGTAATGTCTTTACCATTTTTCTTGACTTTATCATCATCAATAATTTCTTCCTCTTTTGGTTCTTGGCCATTTTCTTGATTGTATTTCCTTTTGATTTCTTTTTTATAGTCTTGATTGATATCATCATTATTATCAAATTTTCAAAAAATTATTCTTCAAATTACATAAATCCTTCTTCATTTAGTTTTTCTACATGGTGTTTCACAATTTATCGTTTTAATAAAAAAAATTATCATCAAATGCCCAATACATAGTTGCTATTTTTCAAAAATTGAAATAAAAATAATAATAATAATAATTATTATTATTATTATTATTATGAAATGGAGATAGGAGGGTTTTAAAATATTATAATGAGAATTATTATTTAATAATAGTTTGATTATTTTTTGAAATGGAATAAGAATAGGGTTTTAAACCCTAATGGTGAAATGGCACGGAGAGAGGAGCTAGACGATGGATTAATTGGAAAAATGGCATTGGAGTAGTAAGGGGAGAGTGAGAGCAGGGTTTGAAAGGCATATGAAAGGCATATGGAGCATTGTAAAATGTTGTGGAGAGAGGAGTTGGAGGTTGGATTGGTTGGAAGCTTAGTGTGGGTGCAACAAAGGGAAACTGAGAATAGGTTGTGGAGGGTCTATGGAACATGGATGAGATGTGAAATAGAGGACATATATGTTAAGACGTTGTGGGGAGTAGAGTAGTGTAGAAGAGGCACATCATTGTAGTAGCAACACATAAGTGGTGAATGATTGTGGTGGATAGTTTAGAGAGGATGTGGAGGTGAGGTTGTGTTTTAGGGTGGGTGTGTAGGAGTGGATAATTGGGAGGCGTAAAATAATATTAGGGATAAGTGAAGAGTTTCGTGGATGATAATGGGGTATGGAGGTGGGAGGAGTGGATGGCATGGTGGATGAGTGTAAGTAGTGTGGGTCAATTGGGAGTGAGGAGTGGTGAGGAGTAGTGAGGATGAGGTAGAGCTGGAGGTGATATGGGTGGAAAGGAAGTGCGTAAGGTGAGAGCATGAGGAGGAATATATAAGGTGGATTGAAGGGAAATATGATCTAGATGAGAATGGATGGAGGGTGAAGAGGAGGAGGATGGGTAAGGATGGATATGGGTGGAGAGTGGTGTGAGGGATACCATGGAGGGTAGAGTGAAAATAGGAAAAGGAGTTTATGGAATGTAGATGGAGAGTTGCATGAAGTGCATAGAGGAGGGGGTGAGTGGATGGGAATCATGCCAATATGATGGAATGTATATATGGAATGTGTATAGGGATGTGTGTGGAGGTTTAAATATCCAACTAAGAGTATTAAGAGTGTGGAGAGTGTAGAAACATGGAGCACACATGGAAGGGAAAGGTGAGTGGGGTTGGACTAGTGTGAACCAAGGCTCTCATACTATTTGCGAGAGAAAATTTTCAAGTATGTATTTAATAATGTTTTTAACAATTTAATAATATAAGTTTACATAGTTAATAGACATATATCTAATATAATAATGAATATTTACATCTCTTCACATGCCATTATTAAGTTTAGCTTATAGAATAATTATTAATTAATTAATGAGACTAATTTATTATTTATCTACATAATATTCTATTTGGTACATTACCACCATAGAAAACCCCAATTTTGTTGAATGGAATCATAAAAAGGAAAAAATAATAATGGAAAGGAATGTATATGATGAGACATTTAACAATGTTGAATATTTTTTGCTTTTGTTATGGAATAAGATAATTACAATTTTTAACATTGAGAATATGGAGGCATGAAATAATTTATTTTGAAAGGTGGTATATTTTTTTCATATAATTTAAAACCATAGTGGATAGGCTAGTGAAACAATAATTGACCACCCCACTCTCATATAATTAAAATTTCAACAAAATAGGTTTGCACAAAAGTTCAATATATATTTTGATAGACTTCGAGGTAGAATGGTGAGGAGGGAAGGAACAATCATATTGGTGATGAGCTAATTCATGATTTCATAATGTTATGTGAGTATGACATCAACTTTTCTAAATGAACATCTTGAAAATATGTTTATCTAAAGTGGGCATTTTATTTTCCACTTGTACCTCATCGTGGGAAATTGGACAATGAACCATCAATCTTCAGTAGTTAGTCCAACATTTCACTAAATTCATAGACTTCCTAATTGGTGGAAACCTAATATGACATCAAACCACCTAGAAACCTAGGATAGGATTTTGGACTCAACAATTGAATCAAGTAACTCGGTGAGATCCTAGAAATAATTTTTGAACTTATGTCCATTGACCAAAAATATCGTCAACTTTTCCCAACAAAGACAATGAAGGTGTAGCTTACAACATCATGCAAGATTATAATAGCTCGGGTTTTGCATACTATAGTCTTATGATGTATGAGAGTCAAAATATGACAAGGATCGAACATCAAAAGATCAATAAATGTCTTGAATGTTTCAATCAAAAGAACTTTAATAGGGTTTGAAAAATGAGTTCCCACCATGAATTTGTGTTGAAAGAAGACCTTAAACAACTTTGAGTGTCGAGGGAACATGTGCTAGGGCTTGGAACTAAAGGAAGAATGGAATATTTGACAATTTATTTCAAGCAAGGATCCATTTTCTATGAACAAAGACCAAAAAAATCTCGGTTTCATGAACACATATCAATGTATCTTAGTTCATTTGTGTTTCTATATCCACCATAGTTCGGTTAATCAATAATAAAGTATATATAAATCACTTATCCACAAATGATTTATTCTTCCAATTATGATTTCCTATGATGAAGTGATTAAAAGGGATAAATTGAAAAAAATAATAAAATAGCAAAGGGAAGAAATTTAACCTAAAAAACAAGTGAATAATGAATGTAATTTAAACAACTCAAATTCAAATAAAACAATACATAAATCACAGACATGCCAATGGAAAGAAACCTAAAACCCTACCAAATTTTTGGTTATTTAATTTTATTTATTTTACATTTGTGTCTTTTTATTTCATTTATGTACTAAAAGGAAAGAGCATGCACCTATTCAAGGTGGATGATAATTTCCATGAAGGAATGCATCTTTAACCTTGCATGCAAGGTTGTTGAGATGGAAAACATTATGCAAGTACTAGCATTCAACGTGCAAAACAACAAGATTATATGATGTATGACAAAATATTTTAAAAATCATGAAAATTTCATCACCATCTTCATAATCTTTTAACCAACAAAATCTGCATTGTATTCCATATCTAAGAGATGATCATGATTAGGGTTTTGAATGGATTTTCCAATGAGAATCATGAGAGAGTTTATATGTCAAATGGGAGGGGACATCACAGATATTTTCATCACTATGGAATCCTCAAACCACCTCCATGCCTTCAATAATTTTATGTATATGGATTTCATGAATAGTAAACTATGTGGTTTAATCTTTAAATTTAGGACCATCACCCTCAAAAAAATGAATTTGCAGCTGAGATGAACGATTTAAAAATGTAGGCCGGTTCTTGTATTAATTTCCTTTAGTAAATGGAATTGAAAAAATATCATGTGCATGTTGAGAAGAGTCATCCTTATTAATTTCCAAAACATCACATACTTATTTATAAAGTGAGGCTTTTTGCTCATGGAAAATATTTTTTTAAATACCACGCCTAAATCAAAATCGCTTAGTTGATCATGAAGTGGCACTTCGAAAATACTTTCAAGGGAAATAGTTGTAGATTTATGATCAAACTTATTAGCGAGGACATCAAATTTTATTTCCTTATATCCCACGTCAACATTATCTGGTAAGGGCAATCCCTTAATTAGGGAAGCGAGATCCTTGATAAATAGATCTTCAATCATGTCTTCAAAATTAAGTTTTAATGGAGGCTTACCAAATCCTAAATAATTATCCTCATCAAAAAAAATTATCAATAAAACAAAAAAAATTAGAATCATATATTAAACTAGCCTAAAGACTCAAAAGTGAAGGATCACAAATTAAAACATAAATCATTGCAAACTCACATGTTAAATCCCTATCATCTTGATCTATGAAGAAGGAATTTTGTTCTACATTGTGTTGATTGGATTCTAATGATGTCCTAGAGGATGATTGGTGATGAAATCCATCACCAGCTTCATATCTAGGAGGGGTATCCTAAAAGATGATTGGTGATGACATCCATCACCAGCCTCATATCTAGGACGGGCAGACACATTCATCTTTAGAAATTCAAAGCATTTGGGAATAGCTGAATGGGAAAGTTGGTTAAAATAGTTGCAAAGATACCTTCTCATAGAACGAGATTAGGTTGTATGGACTTATACCAAGATACTTCTTTTCCGTGAAATGTGGCAGAGAATAGGCAAGTAGAAGTAAGCCGAATGGACAAGTTCATCATGGTGGTGGTGAGCCGAATGGAAAGGAAGACAACTTACCATAAGTCACCAATCACATCATAATCATGTTGGCTCACGATGATGCAAGGTCATGAAAAGAAATGTAGAAATAATTAAATGAACACTAGAAAATAACCAATGAATAGTCCTCCCTCAATTTCAGATGTATGCATTCTTTTCTATATGACTCGCATCATTGTTTGAAACTTGAACGTAAAGCTACAGCTCGATAAGAGTGAGAGTAATTATTATAATATTTTGACTGGAACTCTCAATCGAAGCGACTACATTTCAGCGGAATTATTATACTATTATTAAAGATTTTCAGAAGAGAAAGTGGGAACATCTCTCCAACTACGTATAGACCATCTATGGATGTTGTTAAGTGCGTGGCAATAAAGGTTGAGCCAAATTTCAGTCTCTTTCTCATTTCAGCAACGTCATTCGAAATCAAATTCAAAAATGATCTGCAGAATAATCATGATATCATCTTTAACATTTATCAGTATGACTCCCAGATTCTGTGATCCATTATTCCAAATTTGACTCAAGACCTTATGTTGGAGTTATCAAATGTGTGACTGAGTGTAGTAAAGATTCTTGGGTGTATCAAATGTGTGACTGAGTGTAGTAAATATTTAAAGAGATATACAGGCAATTCTGTAGAGATTCAATAATAATGGATGTGAAATATGTTATCGAATGTATTTTGTCAAATCCATTTAGGTTTGAATCATCTCACATAACTGATACTCTTAGTGATTGGTTATTTGATTCAAACAAGGCTATTCATAAAAAAAGTTATTGGATCAATTTGTGAAGTAGCAAAGTATGCACTAAAATCCATTCTCGGTGAAGCTTTCAAAAAAATCAAATACTTTCAAATACTTCTACCGGTGATGGAGACAACGAGTGAGTTATGTAATGCCTAGAATGAGCAATGAAAGAATGATGAACAATAATTCAGGTTTTGTCGATAGTCATTAGTGTGACTAGATACCATATACAATAGGGTATGCCCCTCGAGGATAAAAACATTTTCACTAGGGCTTTTAAGACAAGGACCTGGAAGGAGCTCGACTGCGCAATAGAAGTGGACATTTTTATCCTTAGGCGTGACTCTTTAAACCATAACATTTGATCTCTATTGGTTATGAATCACCTCTAAGGGTACTTGAGAGATGATGACTAGTTTAGTTATGGAGCAAGAACGGGTCTAAATGTGTAACCAAGATTAAGGGAGGAAAATAATGGTTTTATTCCCTAAATATTTCTTATTAAGATTAATTTCCATGAAAAACACCTACAATCCACAAAACATTCCCTCTTTTGGGATATTTGGACTATTAAATGATTTACTAGGGGAAATTATGATGTGTTTTGTAATATATTGATGGGACTTTGAGTCTTGAAAATAGGTTTTTTACCCCTAAAATAATGTTTAGAGCTAAATATTTCCTTTTGAAACATGTTAAGGCCACAAAGTTTTACAAGGTTTTTATTTTATATAATAAAATTGCATGCATTATTAATCCTCTCATTCTCTTTATGTGCCAGAAGAGTTGGGTACTTTCAATTCATCCCCAGATTGACAAAACTGGTGCTTTAGGTTGTATTAAAAAACAATCATGTTTCTAAATCCCTATTATTATCTCCATTTTTATGAGATTTTTAAATATGATCTACCTATTCTTCACTAATGAAATTGCAAGTACTTGTAGAGATTTTTATACAGATTGAAAATATGTATTTTTTTTAAGGAAAAAAATATTATTTTCAATTTTATTCATTTTTATTTATATATATAATATTTCTAAAATATATAAATATTTTATTTACTACACCTATGTAAAAAATTACATTATGCTTAAATATAAACATAAACATAAAAAAAATTATTTATTATATTAAGATCCTCACACCCAATCTTAATGCTTGACCTCCTAATTTCAAATATTCATTGAATTTATTTTATATAAACACTAACAATAGTGTAATTATTCCAAGTACTGCTATAAGTTGACATCGTATCCATCCGAGAAGAACTGATCTGAGCCATCACTTTTCCCAAAGGTCAGAGATTTCGTCAGCTTTAAAAGTGGCAAATCAATTAATAGCATCACCGCACAGCGTGCCTTAAAATATGTGGAGGTGGTGATTTACCTAGCAATGCAAACATAGATAATTCTCAAAGACACATTCTATGTTATTGCAGGTTGGAATTCAAAAACACATTCTATGTTTGACTGTAAATTTATTTTAATCGATATATCTTAAAATATAATTATTATGAATTTAAGGTATCAAATTTATTGAACTGTAAACCTTATTTTAGAAAAGATTTACCAAGAGTTTAAAGGACCAAATTTGTTGAACTGTAAAATGTAAATCTTATTTTAGAAAAGATTTATCAAGAGTTTAAATACATCAAATTTGTTGAACTGTAAATCTCTTTTTAAGATAATAACGTTGAAAAGATGTGAATTAAATGTTTCTGATATTAATTTGTAATTTTAAATATAGTTCTAAAAACTTTTTTTTAATGTAAATTGAACAAACAACTATCAACTTTAAGATAAACATAGAAAGACTTACACATTTTCTCCGAACTAAACTATATGCTATAAAATATACCTCTTAATTAAAGTAAAAGCTTTAATTTTTATTATAAGGTAATAAAACAAAGTAAAAGTTTGCATAATATATGTTTTGAGGTGTGCATTTTCTATCATGCAAATGAGGCTGCTGCGCTACCAAGATTGATATTGACATATCGCCCTGTGCTTAAAATTGCTGCTGAAGATGCGCCATTAGAGACCACTATCATAGCCACGTGTATTCTTGATCTGCACCACGGCCATCTGCAAGGACATGAGTGTTGTTGCTGGTATTGCTTCCCGAGGAGGCGCAGGAGGAGCAGATCTCTTCTATTCTCTCAACCAAATCAAATATACGAAGCGACATGCCTGCAGTGAGCGATAGCAGAATGGTTAGTTACGGTGGCATTTGAGTCCTCCCTCCCTTATAAGTTGCAACATAGCAATCCGTAATGGGAGAATGTACATTCTTTTCTATTTATACTCTATTGCTCACAACATGGGTGATTCTGTGCGACCATTTTCTGTTGACGGATGGCACCAGCAGCAACACTCATGCCCATGCAGATGGCTGTGGTGTGGATCAAGAAGACGTGGATATGACGGTGGTCTCTAACGGGCCATCTTCTTCTCCAATTTCAAACACAACGTGATTTGCCATTACCAATGTTGGGAGGGCAGGAGCATAATTTGCATGCTGTGATACAGTTGCCTTTGATTTTTCCACCTGCTTGTTTTTATCAGTCTTTTGTAATGAATCTTTAAGGAATTTTCAAAACTCCCAAAAACATTGCTAGATCTTACAGAGTATGAGTGTTGGGGTTTTCCTGCCACCTGATTTCATTTATGAGCTTAAAAATGCCCAACAAACAACAGAAATTACAGATTTTGTGAATTAAAATCACCCGATTTCTATAGAAAATCAGCCCCAAAGTTAAAAAGTCCCACCTCCCCCATTTTACTACTTAATTTACAAAAGGTTATTAGATGTAGTTTGGGTGGTTGGGAGGAATGATTGTTACCTTGTTCATCTAAGTTTAATTTTAGTAAGTGATCTTTAATTTTAGTAAGTGATCTGATGCTCTTGTGAGCCCCTATGTAATGAGTGATATGCTCTTGTGGGTTTGTAATAAATGTGTTGATAATGTAAGATTACCATACTTTGATTCAGTTTGCAATAATATGTGTTGGTATTTTCAATGAATTAACCTTTTAACAAATTGTGAACCACATTAAATAAATAAAATAAAAAAGTTTAATCTATAAAAACTAAACTAATTAAAAAAAATCATTAATAAAATAATATAAAAACTATATTAATTTTAAAAATGAAAAACATTTACTCCATTTACATAAAGTAAGACCACTTTATGGAAAACTATATTATCTCTATAAAAGACATAACAAAATTACACAACTAATAATTAAAAAATAATTATATAATATTATAAAATTAAATAAACGAAGCACTTGTAATATCCCGAATTTTGACCTAACACTTATGGGAATAAGCCCCATTGCTTATGATGTTGCTTTGTTGTTTTATTTTGTATATTGGACATAAGACCCCACTGCATATGAGCATGATGATTTGTTTGATATATTGGGCTTAAGCCAATACAACATTAAACCACAAACCCATGTAGCCCACGATCGAATCCTGTGGGATCATGTCTTAAAAATAGAGGTTATATCAAACCACGCCAGGAATCGAATCCTATAGAATTCAATTTACAAAATAAGCAACCATGTAAATATTTACGAATTTCCACTTAAGTCAAAAGTAAACTACGATAACGAAACTAAAATATGTAAGGGATTAACCATTAAAACTTCACACAGACTACATAATTCACATAAGGGCTGCAATCGCACCTATCAAGCTCAAACCCAAAACTCACCATTAAGTCGTAATCAAAATCATTGCTCTATCAATGTTTCACATTTTAAACAAACAAAATATACATGTTGCATTCTTCATCAAGGGTCATGGACGAGAAGTAAAAACCCCAATAAATTATCCATTAAAGACAGAACCCAAATCTTTTTAAGTAATCCATGTAAAAACCCTACTGTCTACACTATCACAACCACGACATCTACATTTTCACTATAGTAAGCCACACTTATGATCATCCCCATACTAAATCATAGGCAAGTAACTTACATCGTGAATTACCATTAAATAACCTTGTCAATATGAAAATACACAGTCGTGAATTAACAAGGGTGTCATTGCAAGCAATGGCACTGCTGTAAGGTAAACTAAATCATTTGAAACCAATACACAGAGCCTCCATTAACATACCAAAATGATATTTTAAGTTACAAACATCGAAACACATATGGTCACATCCCTGCCAAGCTAGTGGTAGTATCAATGAATAAACCCCAGCTGTGAATGCACACAAATATACCTTCTATAATTCACAATTGAAAATATACATAGTCATGTTCGACATAAGTGCTATTGCAAGCAATAGCACAAGTCACGTAATATAATAATGCAGAAGAACTACACAGTCGAAAACCGTAGCTAAAATATTCACCATTACAACACATAACTCAAAGATTTGCAAAAATGTTTCCACGCCGAGGTAACAAATCTAGGATATCACATGGCTTACCTGTGGAAAGGTATTGTAGTCAGCCTTGCAAGCACCCCATGACCCACAAATTTGAAGCCCTATCACCTGCATTAACAAAACAAAGAAACCTTAGGAGTATGCTAAACCTCCACCTGCAACAACAAGATATAACATTGCAAACCCAAGTGGAGAACATACCTTCCAAATGTGGAGGGAGAGCTAGTCCTCCATGCCGTGACAAAACTAGAGAGACGAATAGAGCTACAACCCACAATAGTAACAAATGGTTTTCCAACCCACGACATACCAAGCATAGGGTTTGTTGGACCCCATTCCAATGTGCATTAACTTCGCCACCCTGTCCACCACCATCGTTGAAATTTCTACCCACATTTCGATTTGTATTAAGAACCCCATCAAAACCCTGGTTGGCATAACTAATCCATAGGTTCATGGCATATGGAATATGCCCTGAAGGGCTTACCATATAAATCATGTTTCATATAAAATTTAACATAATATGGGTAAGTATTATGACTTAAGCCTCTAACATTCATACATAAAAACATTTCAACTATATGTTATAAATAAATAGCATAGGAATAAAAGTTGACACAGTCCCAATCTGCAATAATAATATCACCCAAATAAGTGTAGTTTTGATAACCCAACTCTACGTAACGAATAATGTAACCAGTAGTAGTAAGAATAGTTAGGACAGGAATTTAGTCCTTTGGTCTTCGACAAGATTAGGGTAGCGTAGTATGAGTAGCATGCCGTAAGATGTCCAATTTAGCTGTTGTAACTATATTTCACCATCTAAATGAACCTGCACAAAATGAAGAGACGTTGCATTAGTTCAACATGAACTAAGTAAACTCTGTAACATCAAATAGAATCAATTACCTATTCAAGAGGTCCCATAAGGGATATAAATCCCACCACTTCACCCCTTGATAGTTAAAGATAAGTTAAGACATTCTATAATTAATGAACAATTATTGTAACAAAAAAGTAAGATATAATTGAACAAGTATACACACATTCATAATCAAATGTAATCGATATAGCCAATTAATCATTTAAGACAGTTCAAGTAAAGTATAACATAGTACATAATTACATTAATAACTACATAGGAAAACACATAGAAATGATAAAGACAAGCTTACGACACTTCGTTTTAGAAAACCATAACCAACATTTTCCATATAAGATAAGTTAATGTCTAGTTTATGTAGTAATTAACTAGCCTATACTTTTTTTTTCAAATTTTGGGGACATTACAACTGATATAAAAGCTCAGTTTCAACACTAAGAGACCTAACTGGAGTGCCAAACATTTGTTGCAGAAACTAAAGTATGTTTTGATATTTTGTTAACTAATAGAAATTTTTCGTGTTATTAAAATATTTTGTAATTACAGGATTCAAAGAATACTTCGGCTCATGACCACAGAAGAATACAATAGCAGGAAAGGAAAACTGAATACCCCCACACGAGAAGCAGAACTGGTGGTTGAAATAAATTATTACATACTGAAAACCATACAAAGTATTCAAGAAGACTTACAGAGTTTCAAGGATGATAATATGAATGAAAGAAAGGAACAACAAGTAATAAATGAAGCCTTGCTGCGGAAAATGATGGGAGGAATCCCGCAGGAAAATCCCACTCATTCAACCAACAGGTAAAAGAAAGAATTCTATCATAAGCGGGTCGGTAGCCCAAGAGAAGAAGGAAAGGAAGAACACACCCCTGAACCTTCAGAAAGAGATAGTCGCAGTCCTAGTAATGATGATTCTCTTTCTCATTGCAGAAAGAAATGAATAAATGATGACAATCTCGAGGAAGGAGTTCAAAAAAATAAAAGCGCCAACCTATGAAAGAGAGATGAACACAGGGGAGAAAGCTAAAGAATGGCGTCTAGGTATGAACAAATAATTTTGAGTACATAAGTACTCTGGCGAGATGAAAGCCCATCTAGCTATCTATAATTTAAATGGAAAAGAAGCTACATGGTGGAGAGACCTAAACCATACCAAGAATGATGAGGTAAGAGAAATCCAATGGTGTAATTTTCGCAAAAAAATTCAGGATAAATACATGTCTGAAAGGTTCTTCGACAGAAAGGTGAAAGAATTCCACGAATTAAGGATGGGGTCCATGACTATGGATGCTTTTATTAACAAATTTTTGAATCTATTACATTATGTGCCATACATCAAGGATGAGAAAGTGAAAATACAATAGTTTTTAAGATGTCCTCCTCCCGACTTCTAGGAAAGGATTGAATTTGACATCCCTAAAACATTGGAAACCACCTTACAAAAAGCTAGGATTTGCTATGACCATGGCCCAGCTGAGGCAAGAGAATATCAACCGAAACAGAGATAGGTCTAGGACCTTTTCGGACAACCACAAACTGGGTTTCAACCCACCGCCTTACAAAAAATAGAACAATAGTTTTCCAGCCAATAAGAACTTCAACAAAACAAGTACAAAGCCATATGTACCAACTCCAAATGCTAACAAATCAGTAGTAAATGGGAGAGTCAATGTTACACCGCTGCAAATCAAATGCTAGAAATGCCAAGGGCCCCATTATGCCTAAGACTGTAAGAACAAGACCAATGGAGTCTTGCACAACTTACAAGAAGAACCAGTGGTAGATGACATAACTAGAACACCGCGGATTTATGTAGCCTTGGATGGCCGATAGGAAGACCATCAACCTACCATGGTTGACATAGAAGGTGAGGTTTCCAAGACTTCTATTTCAATATTGATTGATCCCGGTGGTTGCTAAAGCTATGCATCACCTAAAACTGTTGATGTACATAAACTAGACAAATTTAAACATGCGAAACCTTGGCTGGTGCAATTAGCCACATGTACGAAATAGAATGTTTATGAAATAGTCAAAGACTGTGAAGTAAACCTGAATGGTTTTCCTACTAGAATAAACTTGAACATCCTACCCCTAGGATCGTATTATATACTTATCGGCATGGACTGGTTGGAACATCACCATGTAATGCTTAATTGTTTACAGAAATAAATCTTGTGTACAGATAGACAAGGGAATCAGGTAAAGATTCAAGACATACTTAAGAAGGTTTCCATAAGGAAGATATATGCTTTACAAGCAAAGAATTGCTTTAGGAAAGGCTGCAAACTATTTGCAGTGAACATCCAGGACATAGAAGCTGAAAGAGAACATCACATAGAGGACTTTCTAGTTCTCATAGACTTCAGGCATGTATTTCCTAAGGAAATCCCAGGATTACCACTGAAACGAGACCTAGATTTTTCCATAGAACTAACACTAGGGTCAGTTCCAGCTTCAAAAGGCCCTTATCACATGAGTGCACCAAATTTGGTGGAACTCAAACTATAGTTGCAGGAGTTGATTGAGAAGGGATATATCCAACTAAGTGTGTCCCCTTGGGGAGCACCGATACTTTTCATAAAGAAGGCTAGTACGATATGGATGCGCATCGATTACCACCAACATAACAAGATGGCTATCAAGAACCGATACCCACTCCCTAGGATTGATGACTTGTTCTATCAAGTAGGAGGAGCCAATATCATTTCAAATATCGACCTACATTCTGGGTACCATCAGGTACGGATTTGCAATGAGGATATTCACCAAACCGCCTTTCGTACGAGGTACAACCACTACGATTTTGTAGTGATGCCATTTAGGTTAACCAATGCACCCACAAAATTTATGTGTATGATGAACAATATCTTCAGTAGATACCTAGATAGATTTGTTTTGGTATTTATAGACGACATCCTAGTTTACTCGAAGAGTAAAGAGGAACACGAGGAGCACCTCTCCATAGTGCTACAGGTATTACAGGAACATGATTTCTATGCATAGTTTAGTAAATGTGATGTTTACAAACCACAGATACAGTACTTGGGTCACATCATCTCTGAGAAGGGGATAGTTGTGGGCCCGGAAAAGATTAAAGTCATAGAGGATTGGCCTACCCCTACTAGTGTCATCAACATTAGATCCGTTTTGGTATTATCTAGTTACTACCGAAAGTGCATTGAGAACTTATCGAGGATATCTTGTCCCATGATTGCTTTGCAAATGAGGGCGAACAAGTTCTTATGGACAACCAAGTGCAAGGAAAGTTTTCAAAATCTTAAATAGATTTTGATGACTACACCAATACTACGAATTGCGGATCCCAATGGGGATTTTATTTTTTGCAAGTATGTAATCAAGGAAGGGCTCGAAGGATTCCTCTTACAGAGCGATTATGCGATCTTTTATGAATTGCAGAAGTTAAAAGAAAACTAACATAACTACCCCACCCATGATATTGAGTTAGCAGCCATCATCCACGCCTTGAATATGTGGAGGCACTACCTCATTGGGAAGAAATTTCTTCTGATAGCAGACAATATGAGTCTGAAGTATTTATTTGAGCAACCATATATGAATTCCAAGTAGCCCAGATGGTTGGATTTCCTTAGTGAGTTCTATTTCGAGCTAGAGCATATAAACGGAAAGGAGAAAAAAACTGATGATGCTTTGAGCCAATGAGCTCATATGACATATGAGGTGGCATTAATTCAAACCAATTCATATCTACATGAGAGGATTAGAATGCCTAACAACGTTGACCCTTTCTATGTTAAAATCCGCAAGAAGGTCTAAGAGGACAAGTTGTTCCAGGAACAAAAAGAGTACAAGGTTGATGAAACAGGAATACTATGGTCCAAAGAAAGATTGTACGTTCTAGAATAAGGGGACATCAGATCTAGCATCCTCATGGAATTTCATTGGACACCCTACTTGGGGAATCCAGGATATCAAAAGATGATGTCCACAGTCAAGAAACACTTTTCCTAGAATAATTTAAAGGCTAACATAGCATTGTTTCTCGCAAAATGTCAAGAGTGTCAATTGTTCAAAGTTGAGCACGAGCATCCTTCATGGTTGTTGCAGCCATTACCCATTCTAGAATGGAAGTGGGAGTTCATTAGTATGTATTTTATCACAGGTCTACTGAAGAGTAAGAAGCAAAATGATTATATCTTTGTAGTAGTTGGCAAGTTGTCAAAAGCAACACACTTCATTCCAGTGAAGTCGACCTACAAGGCACTACACATTGTCGACATCTTCTTAAAGGAGATATTAATATTGGACAGGATACCCAAGGAAATCATCCCATATAGAGATACAAAGTTTACCAAAAACTTTTGGAGATACCTATTCTCCATATTAGAGACACAGTTAAACTTTAGTACTGCTTACCACCCGTAGATAGATGTGAAGATAGAACGAGTAAACCAGATTGTAGAGGACATGCTTAGGATGTATGTCATAAATAACCCCACCAAGTGGGAATATTACCTGCATCTTTAAGAGTTTGCATCTAACAACGGATACCATACCTTTTCCAAGATGAGTCCAATTGAGGTACTCTCTGTACAGAAGTGTAGAACACCGGTTACCTGGGATAGCTCAGTGGATCAGCTCATGTTAGGGCCTGACTTACTAAAGGACTTCAAACAATTGGTTACCGATGTCCAACTGAACCTTAAATAAGCACAGGACTGCCAGAAGAGTTACACACATAAGAAAATAAAAGATAAATATTATTATATAGGTGGCCATGTTTACTTAAAAGTAAAAGAAAAACGAAGCTCATTGAGCTTGGGAAGGTGTGGCAAGTTAGCACCTATATTTTGTGGACCCTTTGAGATACTGGCCAAGACAGGGCTAGTGGCATATGAACTAAGCTTTACCCGCTCACATTAGAGTTCATAATGTTTTCCACACATCCTTATTAAAGAAATATGTTTATGATACTAAACATGTCATTGATTGGTCCTTGTTAAAGGTGGAACATGAAGGGGAATTTGTACCTGAACCCCTTCATATACTGGACAAGAGAGACATGCAACTCGGGAAGCCCACTATAGTCCAGTTGAAAGTGCAATGGAGGCACTTTGAGGCCGATGAGGCTACTTGGGAGAATGAAGCCACCATGAGAGAGGCTTACCCCGCCTTGTTTCATGATTTCATTCCGAGTCCCTAGAACACCAGGGACGGTGTTGTTATAAGTGGCGAGGGATGTAATATCCTGAATTTTGACCTAACACTTATTGGCATAAGACCCATTGCTTATGATGTTGCTTTGATGTTTTCTTTTGTATATTGTGCATAAGACCACACTGCACATGAACATGATGATTTTTTTGATATATTGGGCTTAAGCCAATTGCACATGTTATATATATATGATTTCATGTGTTGGGTGTGGACCCTGAAGCACATAATTGATGAGATGTTTGTGTTGAATGAGAAGCTCTGGAGCACATGAGTATTTGAGGTTTTGTGTTGAGCGAGAAGCTCTGGAACAAATGAGTATTTAATGTTTGTGTTGAGCAAGAGGCTCTCGAGTGCATGATTATTTTAAATTTTTGTGTTGAGTGAGAGGATGTGAAGAACATGAGTTATTAAACCTTTGTATTGAGTAGGAAGCTCTCAAGCACATGAGAGGCTTGGGGGAGTTTTTGATTATTCAATAATTCTGCCTGATTACTTTCAAGAGAGTTCTTGGAGTACATTTTTCCTAAGAGAAAAAAAAAACTGATATAGAACCTGATATCCCAGATAGGGAAGCCTTACCTTAGGAGCTCTAAGCTACTTGCATGTTGGAACCAACTCAGGAGGATCCATATTGAAACCACAAATGGTTCTGGTTCATGGTTGGGTGGAACGTGGTAGTTCCCAAGTTATTCGGTTATCTGAATAGAGGTCATATTTGTCTATGTACTTGTTAATTTTGTTTATTTGAGTGTGTACGATTTTCAACCATTAAAATAGCTTCAACTTGCAGGTATGAGGTTCTTGATTTTCCCTTGCAATTTACATAGGTTTTCTTATTAAATGAGGAGATTAAATTCTGAATGGATAATTAGTATATGTCTCGTATAGCTAGGTTATTTTATCTACTCAACCATTATATTCTAGTAAGGAAAATATATCTTATTCATATTTGTAATGTTAGGCCATCACCTTTAGTTTTATCAATAGGAGAATTTGGTCTTTGTCATTTTCTGCATTTTATTTCATCATTTACAGGTTAACTTTAGTCTTCTCTACCAGAGGTATTTCTTTAAATAGAGTCGATATTCTTAAGTGAGTTAGATTTCGTGTTTATTAATTCAAGTTCAAAACATAAAAGTAATATCAGATATTTTGTACCTAAATCTTATTGACCCTTACTGGTGGACCTTATCGACCAAAGAACTATTTAAAAACTAGCTTTTGATCTTTTCTTGATTGAAATATTTCATATTGCCAGCATGCTTGTATAAATTATAACCATCAAAACTATTACCTATAGCCTTAGCATAAGTTCTATGCATAAAAATATTACTTAAATATCATCGTTGAAACTTTAAATAATATGAAAAAACACAAGATAAACAAAGTTAACCTATTTTAAAACTTACCAAATATCATAAACAAACTCCAAACAAATAATTTGCAATTTATAACTTTACCCACATCATGTGCTATCCATAGAGACCTATCAAGGTCTGTAGGAACGATTATTATAAACAATAATCATACTATCTACTATCAAGATAAAGATCAACCTTGAAATTAATACAAACTCATTATTAAATAATGTATCTAATTAAAGGATTCAGGATCAAATCCTATCGGCACTTCTTCCAAAACAAAACCCACACATACAACATTAAACCACAAACCCTAGCCCAGGATCGAATCTTGTGAGTTCATGTTTTAAGAACAGAGGTTGTATCAAACCATGCCAGGAATCAAATCCTGTAGGATTCAATTTGCAAAATTAACAACGTTGTAAAGATTTGCAAATTTCCACTTAAGTAAAAAATAAACTATGATAACAAAACTAAAATGTGTAAGGGATTAACCACCGAAAATTCGTACAGACTATGTAATTCACATAAGCGTTGAAATCATAGCTATCAAGCTTGAACCCAAAACCCAACATTAAGTCGTAATCAAAATCAGTGCTCTATCAATGTTTCGCATTTAAAACCAACAAAATATATATGTTGCATTCTTCATCAAGGCTCATGGCCAAGAAGTAAAAATCCCACTAAATTATGCATTAAAGATAGAACCCAAATCATTTTAAACAATCCATGTAAAAACCCTACTGTCTACGCTATCATAGCCACAACATCTACAATTTCGGAATAGTAAGCCAAGCTTATAGCCATCCCCATACAAAATCATAGGAAAGTAACTTACATCATAAATTACCATTAAAGAACATTTTCACTAAGAAAATACACAGTCACGAATTAACAAGGGTGACATTGCAAGCAATGGAACTGCTGTAAGCTAAACTAAATCATTTAAAACCAATACGCAGAACCTCCATTAACATACCAAAAAAATATTTTAACTTACAGACATCGAAATGCATATGGTCACAGCATTGCCAAGCTAGTGGCAGTATCAATGAATAAACCCCAGCTATGAATGCATACAAATATACCTTCTATAATTCACAATTAAATATATACATAGTCATGTTCAACATAAGTGCTATTGCAAGAAATAGCACAAGTCACACAATATAATAACACATAAGAATTACATAGTCAAAACCCTTAACTAAAATATTCACCATTACAACACAAAGCTCAAAGCTCTGCTAAAATGTTTCCACATAGAGGTAACAACTCTAGTTTATCACAGAGCTTACCCATGGATGCGTATCGTGGTCATCCTCACAAGAACCCCATGACCTACGAATTTGAATCCCTATCACCTACATTAACAAAACAAAGAAACCTCATGAGTATGCTAAACCTTTACATGCAACAACAATATGTAATGCTGCAAACCCAAGTTGAGAACATACCTTCCAAATGCGTAGGGAGATCCATTCCTCCACGCTGTGATAAAACCAGAGAGCCGAACAAATCCACAACCCACAACAGTAACAATGTTTTTCCAACCCACGACATACCAAGCATAGGGGTAGTTGGCCCCCATTTCAATTAGCATTAACTTTGCCACCTTGTCCACCACCATCATTGAAATTTCTACCCACATGCCTATATTCTAAAACCCCAACATTTCAATTTGTATTAAAAACCCCATCAAAACCCTCGTTGGCTAACTAAGCCATGGGTTCATGGCATATGGAATATTGCATGAATGGATTACCATATAAACCATGTTGCATATAAACTTTAACATAATATGGGTAAGTCTTATGACTTAAGCCTCTAACATTTATACATAAAAACATTTACACTATATTTTATAAATACATAGCATAGGAATAAAAGTTGACACAGTCCCAATCCGCAATAATAATATCACCCAGATAAGTGTAGGTCTGATAACCCAACTTTGCGTAACCAAGAATGTAAACAGTAGCAGTAAGAATATTTAGGACATGAATTTAGTCCTTTGTTTGTCAACAAGCATAGGATAGTGTAGTATGAGTAGCATGTCGTAAGATGTCTAGTTTAGCTTTCATAACTAGATTTCACCATCTAAATGAACCTGCAGCAAATGAAGAAAAGTTGCATTAGTTCAACATGAACTAAGTAAACCCTGTAACATTAAAGATAAGTCAAGATTTTTCATAAACAATGAACAATTAATATAACCAAGAAGTAAGATATAACTAAACAAGCATACATACATGCATGATCAAATGTAATCAATACAGCCAAGTAATCATTTAAGACTATTCAAGTAAAATATAACATGGTACATAATTACATAAATAACTACATAGGAAAACACATAGAAATGATAAGGAAAAGCTTACGACACTTTGTTTTAGAAAACCATGACCAACATATTCTACAGAAGATAAGTTAATGTCCAATTTATGTAGTAATTAACTAGCCTATAATTTTATTTTATTTTTCAAATTTTAGAAACATTACACCACTAAACATTGTCTTATAATTATCGCTAAAAATGAATTAATAAACATTGTTTTATAACTATCATTGAAAAGAATTGATAAATTTTGCATTTTACAAGATTATATGGCTAAGACAATACCTACTAATGTTACTCAGTTAATTTTAGATATAACTGAAAATATACTCATGTGATATGATTGCTTTATAACACTAAATATTATATGATAGATTCAAATTTTACTTTTCGAGATATGAAAATAAATAAATAAAATTACATCGCTAATACAATACATATTTATGTTATTGAGTTAATTATAACTATAACTAAAATTTATTACTCATATGATATTATTACTGCACACTAGTAACCATTTCTTTATAATTATCATTAAAAACGATTTGTTAGATTTAGAATTTTACTATGACATTAAACATTATTAGTTTTCATAGTTAACATAAGAATATAATCCTTTTTTTAACATTAAGTATAACGGAGTGAGATAACCTCTAGACCATTTGCATATTTTGTTTTCAAATTTGTAGGTTTTTGATGAGGGTAATTTTGTTTAAATAGTGATTGGTAAAATTGCAATTTTGATTGTTAAAATTGCAATTTTATTTGGAAAAATGGATTCAACATCTTTGATAATCATTAGAGTACCTAGATTATGCAATTTCAACAACCTGAAACTGCAATTTCAACAATTCTTATCTAATTTTAATTAGATAATTTACCCAAAAATTGATACAAATGGTCTAGAGTTTAGATTACTCCTTACTTTTATTACTTCGGCTCCCAGCTATTGGTTTTTTTATGTAAGTTTTCCTAAAATTGCGATCTAAATTTAAATACAATCGTAAGTAGATCCATGCATCGTTTTTTCCTTCAAGCACGTGGCTACTAATCTTGTCCTTAAAAAGCCTTGGGTGGGAAACAAACATCAATGCTCACATGGAGACAAATGGTCTTCCAACTATTGTGCTGACTATCAACTGTGCGATGGAAACACCTTGGTGATTTTGCTTGGTGATTTGTGAGGAATTTGTTTTGTTTTATTTTTATTTTTAAGATTAGAGTTGGCTCCCTACTATTCTAGAATTCGGAATCAAGGGTATTTGACGCCTCTTCGAAATGGACTTAAAAAATTTGTTATGTTGTTACTCAATATCCTTATAATTATAAATCTCTCAACATAGACTATGTAAGCCCAATTATTTTTGGCGGGTTAAACAAATAGTTTTGGATCATCGTACTCATTTATTGAAGTTGAAAACCAATGCTTTTTTTAAATGGTGATTTAGTATTTGTTAAACGGCTTAGCAAATACAAAAAAATGTTGAGAAGAATTCTCACCACATAGAAGTTTTATATGAGAGTGACGTTATATTTAAATATTGTTTTAAAGACTTTCAAAATGTGTTTCTTATGAATTGGTACATTCTTCCTCATATTTATATGGGTATAGTGTCTCTCTTATAGATAGGAATAGAGAAGATAAAACCATTTCAAATATATTCAAAGAATATCGATGAAGAGCATCCTCATCTTTGTTTTCTTGGGGATTGATTTCACTTGTATCACACATTTCTACCTTCTGCATGGATGCAATTGAATTTCCTACCGTGCATTAGCATTCATTAACCCTACTTCCTCAATAGTTGAAAGTCTTTAAAAACAAACAATAGGATGAAATATGGTGAGTTACTTTCGCCTTGAAATAAAAGTCGTATTTAATTTGGGTTGGACAAAATGTCCTTTGAAAGAATAAAATAATAAATTTTCTCTCACACAAATGAGTCTTAGTGCCTACACGTATAGACATATTGCTTAACAACTTGTGAATGTAAGTTGAGCAATCCATGGCTCGCTATTGGGAAAGAGAAGGTCAATGTAATCCTGAGCAATCCATTGCGGATTGTTGGGAAAGAGAAGGCCCATATAAGTTGAGCAATCCATTGTTGAGTATTAGGAAACATAAGGTAAAGTTTTAAATGAAAATCAATGAGACAAATTCAACTGAAATGTTTAAAAAACAATGACATTTAACCACGCCTTAAGCTCCCACAAGGCCTTCATCCATTGTGTATATAACTCTCCACAATCCCTAAAAGGATGATATCATGGTTTGTGGAAAATTATTTGCTCAGGCTCATACTCAATAATTTGCTCCTTTGTTGCCATTTCCTGTTCAGGACAATTAGTTTCATAACCAACCTCTCCCTCTTCAGATACGACCTCAATGTAATGCAGTTCGAAAGATTTGGTCACTTGGGCCAAGTTTCAAGTATTGCTGGCACTTTAAAAAACAAAAAGGCTTGCAGCCATGGATTCCAACAACATATACTGTAAGAATCATCTCATAAATCCATAAATTTTGGTTATAATACTTATAATATTAACTCATTTGAATGGGTGCAATGAACAATAAGCATTACTTCAATGTTCCCGAGCTTGCTGCTCCTTCTCCCCTGTGTTGAATTTATGGATGAGGTCGCATCTTCAATTAACTTGATCTAAAAATAGGCTAGGCATGATTCTCCTGGTATCTTGAAAGAATGTTTCTCTAATAAGATTGAACATCATTTTATATCAGCATGAATATCTATAACTCAAGGTGGTCTTGTCTAATTGTTTGTGTTCTTTCCTATCTCCCCAATTTCGGATCCCTTGTTCATCAACAAAGCCCAAGGTATTGACCCAACAAAATATAACCTCATCGACAACACTTGCGACGTAGATGAGGTATCACCTGAGATATCTATGGGAACTTCCAGAACCAGGTTTCTGCAGTGATTCCAAGGGGTTTTCTTATCATAACACCATCAAGTCACTCGACCAAAAATAGGCAATAAACTTTTGTATTCATACATAGATCATCAAAGAATATAACGTATTGATCTGCCAACATACATCATCAAAGAATATAACATATTAATATGTCAACATACATCACAACATATATTCTATATTATTAAACATTCATTAACATTCCATCCCATTCATATCATTTAGATGCTCGACATACTTAACTGATTCATTCATGACATATATTCATTCAACCATTGACACGATTATCAAAGACAGAAAGACACATATTTTAATGTGGAAACCCATCTGAGAAAAACGATAAAGGTGTTTTTCATCTGGCATGAGTAATATTTGAACGCCTTTGCTCTATGCACACATCATGTTGATTCTTCTCTAGATATTCTTTACAATCAATGAATTCCTTTCTCATCTCATGTTGTATGGTTTTGGTCTCTCTCACTCTCTTTTTCTCTTCATTCTATATTATGTTCTATTCTACATTATTATATATTGGCCATCATTTGTCATCCACAAATAGCTTCGATCGACTTTATAGGATTTTACAATTCTTATTTTACCCATCAACTGATTCTCAACTTTTAGTCGACATGTTGTATTACTAATTTAACACGTCTAGTTACATCTAAAAATAGGAACCACCGTCCTAATTTACAATCATGCTTTATTCCCAAAAGTAGACCATTAGTCTAACTCACTCTTTACAAAAATAGGTCGAAATCCTCGTTTCGACTTTCTTTTCTCCTCTTTTTTCGCAGCTTCTTCTGTCACGATATTTGCTTGTCTTGAGACTGAAATATTCATATTTCTAAACAATATTATTTTTATCTCTTTGTGTCTCTTCCTAGGGCCAACACTCACCCGTGTCTCATCTTGAGCCACATTAGTCCAAAATTTCTGTCGATGCGAACTTGCTCTGAAAGTATTAACGTATTTGTATTACAGTTTCTGTTTCTTGTCGCACCTCTTCCTAGAATTTATGCAATTGTTCCACAAGTTTAGTCTCTCTTGACATCCAAACTCTGTTGACATTGCTCATTCCATTAAAAATTGATATCTTTCTTCAACAATTTTTCCATAGGGGTTGTAGCCTCTGCATATCGTCTGGTGAACTTTATGTAATACCTCATATGTACCAAGGTAGTTTTCAATTGTTTCACTATAGAGGGTGGTTGTAGATCGAAAATAATCCCAATCTTTCCAAGATCCATCAATATTCCATTGCAAAAAACCACATGACCCAACAAGATTGTAAAAGGGGCATAGAAAATGCACTCCTTTAAACTAAGGGAAATATGGAACGATCTACATCATTTCAGCGTCATTCTAAGAATATCAATGTGATATTTTACTAGCAAAAATATTGTCCAATCATCAAAATATACCTTAATAAATTTATGGATGAACTCTTTAAAAGAAACTACAACTATTCTAGAAAAAATAATAGGAGCATTCTTGAGTCCAAAGGGAATTACCATATATTGGAAACATCCCTATTTTGGCGCAAAGGTTGTTTTGTGCCGATCTTCCTCTGTAATATTGATCTGATGGTAACTAGAGAACCCATTAGTAAATCAATATATTTCTTATCCTCGGATGCTCTCCAATAGTGCATCTATAAACAAGGTCGAAAATGGGTCATGCAGGAAGGAATCATTCAGCTTTCTC
The DNA here is from genome assembly GCA_001517045.1 of Pseudotsuga menziesii. Classification (NCBI taxonomy): domain Eukaryota; kingdom Viridiplantae; phylum Streptophyta; class Pinopsida; order Pinales; family Pinaceae; genus Pseudotsuga; species Pseudotsuga menziesii. The sequence goes on along the minus strand of LPNX010673137.1, from coordinate 71,979 downwards.
AAGTCGACACAGATACGAATTTCACCAGTTTTCTTGTATTGCACTACAATAGGACTAATCCATTTAGATTCTTCGACAAAATCTATAATTCCCACATCTAACATTCTATCTAACTCTATATTGAATTTTTCTCTGTATCTTCAATTGAGTCTGTAAGTTTGTTGTTTGATAGGTTTTGCATTGTGGTTCAAGGGAATCTTCATTTCTTTGATATCTCCATCAATTCGAATCATTTCTAAAAATTTACTGGGGAAAAGATCCTAGAAATCATGTAATAGTTCTGTAATATTTCCTACGGTCTCATCATCCTAGTAGTCTCTGATTTTGGAAAATTTCAAACTCTCTGGAGAACCAATATTTACTTTCTTTATTTTCAAAGAATTCAGAAACTTGTCAGTTTATATACATGACCCTTCCACTATGATAGTACCTTCAAACTCAGGAATATTTATGTCACATGGATCATCATCATTAGGTTCACCTATTATATTGTAGAAATCCATCCAATGCTTGACTATTGCACTTCCTCAATGGAAACTTATCGTTGACCTAGGAATATCTTCAAATATCTTAGTTCCTATTACTTGTAGAGAAAAATCAACTAATGTATGATCATCATCAAGTTTAAACTTACGTGTGAAACTAGTAGCTATCTCTTTGCACTCAAGTGTTCCTCATTCCAAATCAATCGAATTATACCAGTTTCTTGGTATCATGTCGAAATTGTGTGTGAACTTATGAACCCATTCATGTCGTGAAGATGCCTTTCATGTCATGCAAAAATGCTTAATAAGCTTGACAGGATTAGTCAGTCCCATATATTTTTTACAAGTATAGAGAACATTTTCCCCAAATCAAACTTCCAACAATCTTTGGCATTGAGGTCATTCTGAAATAGAATTCTTATGTGTAACCCATCATCTTGCAGGTGTATCCTTCAATGCAAAATTAAGGGCAAACAAGCATTCAGTTTTAGATACTTTTTATTGAAATTCTGTAAGAAAATATTCCAATTTAGCTAAACCTTCATAGGTAGGTATATCACATAATTCAATACCTACCCGTCGCAAATATTTTGTGATTATTGTGTATTTCTGCATTGATACTTCATGTAATCTATTATGCTAGTTCTCCAAAGATTCTCTTCAGTCTGACGAGCAAGAACTAATACTTTTCCAAAGGATTTTTCCATTGGCTGCCATATTCACATAGTCATCCATCATAGAAGTGATGTTGTAGATATGATGCAAACATCCATCCCATCCTTGACTGTTTACTTTCTTGGCATATCTCTCGTCTTCTAGAGGATCAAGTGGAGCGACCACCATGAGTTCTGCATCCTCAAATATTAATACCTCCTTCTTGAAATTTATAATGGTTTGATTGTTAATAACCTAGTAGATCCCTAGAAGTGTAGGAAATAGATTTGTATCATCAACAATTTCTATAACTTCAAAATATGTATAGGTCATGAGTCCTTCTATCTCAACAGGAACCTGTGTCAGTCAACTCATAGGAAGAACCTTCGACTGGTTTGGTAATCTCAGTTGAATAGGTGACCATACTAGTGTCGACTTTCCCATACTTTTCCATATCTCTCATGATAATGTTAACATCTGATCCCAAGTCCAAAATAATATAATCCATGTCATAATCACCTATCTGGGCATTAATCCTTAGCTCACGAGTATTTTTCAGCCCTTTTCCAATGTGGTTAACTCTCTTTTTTAGTCGCACATATAATTGAGGTTCTTCAACTAAAGCCTCTAATTCTTCCACAACATCCTTATTTTCTATTATACTAAACCAATTTTAAATAATTATTTCAACTTACTAACATTTTATGTCGGTTTATTTTGAAATAATTGTTCGAATCTTCGAGGCATTTGCAATATCGGTCCTTCATTTGGTACAACACCAGAAGTTGATGCTTCATTTCTGTCGAGGAACTCATGACGAGTGTCCAAGAATACTTCATTTTATTTCTAGTTATCAAATGGTATTTTATTTTGTTGTTCTGGTCGGACTCTTGGTCAACCATATGGTGTTTCTTTATCTCCTCCAGTCATAGCACCTCCTCTTGTCATGACAACAATATTAGGCCCCCTCAGTTCAGTAGAAATATTCTGAATGTTTGGATTAGAATTCTATGGTGGGTTCTGGCTTCCCATGTTTCTATCCTACCATTTAGCAATCAACGGTGGGAATTCTTCAACATTGTAATCCAATGCTTTACAATATGAACATGTTGATGTAGGATTAGTGCAATCTCTGTAAAATTTCCAGGCTATACACAATTATAAAAAATGACTTATCCTCTTTCTTGACCAAATCCTCCTCCTCGTCCTCGGCCTCTGAAAATATCACCTCCCCTAGGTTGATGGTATTGTGCCCCATCTTGCTCAGCTTGCATATTTTCATCATTTTTCATGAGGTATGTGTCATCTATCTTCTCCTCCAACAACTGATATTCCCTACAATATTTTTCCTCGTATTCTATTGATCAACATAACTTACAATATAGGTTGGCTAGTGCACTTACTGTTTTCTGTAAATATAAAAATTCTTCCGACCGATGTCCTGTAATCTGACAAATTATACACCAAGGAATTCCTTGTGTATTTATCATATTTGGTGCTCCCAATGTAAGATATTTCATGAATGATGGACATGAATCTTTATGATGGACTTCATTTCTGCATTGTTTACACCATAGTTCGTCCTGTACTTCATTTCCCTTCTTGATATCTTGTATCTGCAAGGTGAGTTTGGCAAGTCACGTCTGTATTTGCATCATTCTCGTACCAGTTTATCAGATCAATGAAGCCTCCAAATTTATATCAAGATCAATATCCTCACTCCGGAATACAATATTTTGTTGCATCAAAGGAACCCGGATATGTAGTAGCATAGTCGCAATAAACCATTCTTTATGTTGAACTGTAATATCCCGAATTTTGGACATACCATTTATAGGCATGAGTCTATTGATCATGATGTTTATATCGATGTTTTATTTTTATAATGGTTCAAAGACCCCACTGCATATGAACATGATGATTTTCTTTGTATATTGGGCATAATCCAATTGTTGATGATATATGTATATATATGTTGGTTGTGTTGGGCATGTACCTTGAAGCACATGATTGATGAAATGTTTTGTGTTGGGAATGGACCCTGAAGCACATTATTGATGAGATGTTTTGTGTTGAGCGAGAGGGTATGGAGCACATGAGTACGTACATTTGTGTTGAGCATAAAGCTCTAGAACAAATGAAAATATAATTGGAAATGTTGGGCATAAGCTCTGGAGAATTCCATGTTGATGTTGTGCATAAGCTTTGGAGCATCGGATTCTTGGCCATTGTATCCCTAGGTGTATCGTACAAGTACATCCTAGCATTTAGTGTTGAGTGAGAGCTCTGGAATTTCACTATGTTTGCAACTCCCTGTTATAAGCATTGATTATGGGCTCTGGTAAGTGCTAGGGGTTACTAAAAATATTAAAATCACCTCCGAGTGAAAATGACTCGAGAATAATATTGATCTCATCATACTTATTTTTAAGTGATTAAATGAACTTTTCAATTTCTGTATTCTCATCAAGTACTGAAGAACTGCCACGTTATACGAGGGAAATGCAACATGCAAGGATGTTTAGAGTTGCCTAGCCTAGTAGACCTGATCCATCTATCTACTTGACCTTGATAAAGAAGTGTCGTTAATTCTAGGGATCATGATAGATGATGCCCGAAGAAAAATGTTAACAAGTATTTTAATACTATGTATTTTATACATAGTATGTATAAAGAATTAATTATGTTTAATTATATAATTGAATAAAGAAATAAGAGAAGATCCACCAATTATTATTTATTATTAAAGAATTAATAAATAGTGACATATATATGAAAGACTAACTAAGAACTAGTTAAAAGTTCCTAGGTTAAGAATTCAAAATAAACCCAGTAAACTAAAAAGGGTTAAATCAAGAAATCAAGGATTTCTTGATTTAACTGCCCCTTTGACTGAAAAGTATGTCTATAAAGACTCAAGCCAAGTAAAGGCTTGGGGTTCTGATTTTTATCTAGGAGAATTATCATTCTCCCTGTTTTTGCTCTCAAGTGTTTTCTTGGAGAACGTTTCCTGCAAATAAAAGAGGATTGATTCAAAACTAATTACCAATGAGGAAACCCTACCTCGGAGCTCTAAGCTACTTGCATGTTGGAGTCCATCTCGGGGGGATCCGGATTTAAACCAGGAACGTAACTGGGTCATGGTTGGGTGGAACGTGGTAGTTCCCAAGTGATTTGGTCATCAAAGAGAGGTCAGATCTGCATTGAATTGTTAATGCTGGTTATTTAAGTGTGTAGGTGTAGCCATTGACAAAGCTTAAAATTTGGGTATGAAACCCTTGAAGTCATATTCTATTTCTTTCCTAAAGATTCATTACTGTTTATGTTAAGTAATGGTTGTAATGTAATTTCTAACCCTAATGGTTAAGTTTTATGGTTAACAATCTGCTAGGGTTTGTATTTGCAATTTACTAATCATAGGTTGGAGGATTTTTATTATATGCTATTTATGTTCAGGGTTGTATCTTTCATAAATGTTCCTATATTAACTAGGTTTTGATCTTAGTATTATGTTTATACCTTGTTCTCTGTATTTAATACTCTACAAACATATTCCATTTGTCAGCAGAGGCTTGCCCTAAATTTTAAAAGAAACTAGTTCGGTAGTAATTAATTAAAATATTAATTATTCTAACTAATACAAGTATATATTATAAAATAGATCTACTAATAACATATTTTATATAATAAACAATCTAAAAAAATTATTAAAGACCTTCCAAGGTATGCTCCACATAATCATTTAAAAACAAAATACTTTACATAACTGGAACAAGCATTAAATTCAATTAGAGGGATATCATGACCATCCATGTGGTCCTTATCAAGAATCTACCATAAAACCTACAGTCTTAACATCTATAATAAAATACCATAAATCACACGTATTATATCTTTAAAGGTCTCATATTATATTCATCATAAACATCCACCTATAATTTTACCAAGTAAACAATTCATATAACTCTGTATTGATAAACATACATTGTGGTATTGACCCTTATGGGTTACAAATATAATGCATAAGAAAAATTAAACTCCACATTAAAAACATCTCTATAGTTCTTATTTAAACAAGGAATCTTTCCTCTTAAGAAGCAAACCCTATCTTATGCCAACACAGGTCGCGACATCAAATCCCATGGAGGTCCGTGACCCAAGGCCAACATAATAATATCCTTAAAATAAATCATTAATGTAATCAAAATGCAAAAGAAAATCCATAGCTTAATACATAGTACCCTTTCCATTATTACATATAAAATGTTTTACAATTTGGTATCACCCAAGCCAAAATCCTGAAGGTCGTATACCCAGTCACACCGGCCATGACCAAGTTTTCCAAATCCAATCACACAGTCATGCTACAATAACCAAAACGATATCGTGGATTTCCCATAATCCTGGTTGTTACAGCCATATACTTTTAAATAAACAAATTACATGTTAAACTGCCAACTAAGCTATCGCAGTCATTGGGCGAGGCACATGCCATTCATGGCATGGTTTGCACCCATGCTGAACCATTTCAAAACCAAATTACAATACTCTGTCTAAAACATAGTTTCCATTAATGCTAACGCAAAGCTTACGGTGGCAAGCCAATGAGCTACATCACCATTACAACAATGGTGCAGCCCATGGAATAATGCCCCAAGATCTAGAAGCTTCCCCAAACATAAATTAAAAACAATATAAATGAAGTGTTGTTCATACATCCAAAACCTAAACTGTTACAAATATACACAGATTAAATTCTATAGGCTTAAAGCCACAAGTGAACCCAGCAAGTCAACATTCTAAACGTAGCATTAAAATAAATACAGAGTCCCGAATTTACACAGTTTAACCAATTAAAATGGTGAATGAAATTGTATGCATTTTATACCCAAACACATTACATTCTTCATATAAAATCCAACACGCAATGTATTTACATAGTCAGGCATGAATCCTCTTTGACAGTAGTCAACAATGGGAAGCTGTGAGCTATGGCACCATTCAAAGTAATGATGTAGCCATGGCTCAGAATGCCAAACCCCCAACGAAAGTCACAACCCAAAGCAAGCTACATTATAAACCCCGAAAGAAAATTCGACAAGTGCCATCTAAAACCTCAACCCTGTAAAGAATCCCAACTCAGAAATAACAGAACAAGAGGAGGCAAGTAAGATCCTTCTAGCAGGCTTACCATGGCCATGAAGTAGAAACCCCCAAATCGAAGTGTAGCTCTGTGCAAACCCTGGAGCGCCTTTGTTTCCACCTATAATCAAATCAACGATGGCATGAGAAGCATGACCATACCATGGATAAAAAAATGAAACAATGAGTTTACACAGAGTCTGGTCCATCTTACTTGCAAATCGATGGAGGTCACCTCCCTTTTCCAACCACGCAAAGGCCACATGAAACCCCAATGCCAAAACCATATATTGGAAAAAAAACAAATGCCCAAATCCTTTGCCAAGCATTTTCACAAACCCCGATGGCATTAATGGCACAAGTTGTTGGCCATTAACACATCCATAAAGCCTCACAATAGTTTATGAATCCACGTTATTACATACCAACCAAGTCATAAGTTTAAATCGTTTATCCTATAGTTTCGCCACCTTCTAATGTCAGTGCAGACTTAATACTAAGGACATGGCATTTATACCATAGTCTCCCAATGTTATAGTATGCACATACCTTAACACTATTGTATAGTGTTTACAATGTTATCCCCTTAGCATCAAAGTATTGTGTTGGTACATGCCCTTGCTAGTTCATATAGGTAGCATTTGTACATAAGTCTTAGTCTAGGTTTTGTAGTATTTAGGAATCATGGAAAATGTAGTATGCCATGATTCCCTCTATGGGGAGAACAACTTAAGTTTCCAAACTCATAACCAAGGAAGACCTGCAAAATAGAAACAAGAGAAGTGTAATTAATTAACCAAGATATAGATAATTAAAAATGGTAAGGACAGTAAGTTAATTCACTGCGTCTAGTTAATTAACTAAGAAAGATAATTAACGAACATAGGGCTTACCTAAGTCTTAAAACAGAATAGTAATAAAAGTGCAAGGCGAAACCGGAAGTATAACTAGGAACTGAACTCCTTCAAGTAACCAAATAATCTCAATGTCGCAAAATTAACATGTAAGGAAATAAATGAGGTGCCTTAGTTCAAATGAACTAAGTAATCCTGCATAACGAAGAATGACCTTACCTCTCAAATCGTCATGGGAGAACGAGTCCTGCCACTCCACCACTTTGTTCCCATTAACAAAGTTAAGTTAGTTTTCATTAAATAAACAAAGTACACATGTGGAAGAGCAAAACAATGATCTATACAATTCATTAATTCACCAACAGTAATAACTAAGATGTATCAATAGTTTAAATAACAGAATTAAGACATAAGAAGTAAATGAACTAGTAATCACTGAATGGATAATAGATTAACAAGATAGTATGGGAAGTTTCTGAAGAGATCAAAAGTATAAGTAGAACAGGTAATTCTGCACGAGTAATAATAATCCCCTTTGGGTAGTTTTCACTAGACTATAATTTATTTATTTTTCAATTTTTGGGGAGATTACATGGACATCTAACATCTAAAAATTCACTTTAGCCATCAGAGTTTTAAATCTTTGGTTGAAGTCCCAAAGAGAATCAGTCGGTAATTTCTTGATCTCTTTTAACTCTGTAATGCATTGCATCTCAGATTTAGGCTTCTTGATATCTTCTATCAGTCCCATTTGGATCTAATCTAATGATTTATGAGGAATCCCTACTGGAACAAGAGATAATTTCATATACTAGTCAAGCACATGACCTTTAATGGTTGTGATCATATGGGCTCTTTTTATAGCCTCATATTCAACATGTCCCATTATCCATACACTTTCACATAGGAACCAATTTTTCTGAGGGTCCTCTAAACCATTCCCATTAAATATCGGTAACTTTATATCATTTCCAACCATTTTGTTTATTCTTGGTATTATTGTGTTAAAGGTTCCACTAGTAGGAATTCCTTGACTACTATTTCCACTATTATAGTTATTATGATCGACAAAACCATTGGGCGATGTGTTTCCATATCTTACCTCATCTCCTGGAGATGTAAGCAGTGTCATGGGTATGCCGTAATCTTGATCTAGATATGGTACCTCTTCTTCTTCTTCCCTATCTATAAGTTGATATTCCTCTTTTCCATCACAAGATTCTCCGTCGATATGTGGATTCAATTCATAGTCCCTTATTGTATTCGTGTTGCAACTTCCTCTCTTGGTCGCAGTCCTTGTTCTCTTTCTTGGCTGGAATATTCTTCTACTTCTCACAAGACCACCTTCTTGCTCAATCTCGATATCAATAGGAAACATATCAGCTTATTCTCATCCATTCTACTCACAATATTTATTTTTACATTACCCTGACTCTCCATGGAAAAATATTTATCTTTCAGACCCCATTCTCAGGATCCCTTTCTCACATACCAACATCTTTATCCACATCTTCAAATATTTCAGGTAGTGCCCTCTAGATTCTTGAAATAACTCTCTTTCTGTTTCACTATATGATTTCTTGTATCGACTGCAAGCTTTGTGATATATCCCTTCAAAATACTATCAATCGAAAAGTCAAAAACTCTCGATATAGGATTACTAACTCTTTTCAATAGTTGGATCAACTTAGGACTCCATTCTGTAAGTACCTAGCCTTGAAACAAATTCTTCTGAGTTGCTATCTTCAACAACCATTCAAGCAATACAATGGGAAATTCATTAAAGAAAATATCATGAATGTATGTGTAAATATATTGTTCCAAACATTCTGTCGATCTCAGTCAGGATCTTTACTTTTTTTTTCCCAAACTCTTATGCTTTATAATAAACCCAATCTTGAATTTTTGGTTTTGTCGGGCACCAAAACATATCCCTCTCCCAATGATTCAGGTCCCAGCAATGAAACTATTTGTTGGTATTTTTCCTTTCAACCTGGGTTTAGATCCGTTGTTTTTCAACGAAGTCCAAGATATCAACCTAACAAATTATAACCCTGTCAGCAACACCTACAACGTAGATGAGGCCTCACCCAATATATCTATGGGAACTGCCATAACTAGGTTTTTGTAATGATGTCATGGGATTTTATTATCATAGCACCATTAGGTCACTCGACCTAAACCAGGGAATAGACTTTTGTCTTCATACATACATCATCAAATAATAGAGCATATCATTCATTGACATACATCACAACATATATTCTATATTATTAAACATGCATTAACATTTGATACTATTTATATCATTTATATGCTTGACATACTTACCATATTTATTCACAACAGATATTCATTCAACCACAGACAAATTTATCAAAGACACAAAGACACACCATTTAAAGCATAAAGGTGCTCTTCATCTGGTATGAATAATATTCGAACGCCTTTGGTTTGTGTACATAGCCTGCATATTCTTCTTTATATATTCTTTACAATCAATGATCTCCTTTCTCATCTCATGCTCTTTATTTTTTGTCTTTGTCTCTTTTTCTCTCTTCTTTCACTATCATGTTCTATGTTTCCTTACTCTCTACTCACCATCATATGTCATCCACACACAGCTTGGATCAAATTTATAGGATTTTACAATTCTTGTTTTACCCATCGATTGATTCTTAATTGTTAGTTGACTCATTTTCTTACTAATTTAACACATCCTATTACATCCAAAAAATATCCACTATTGACCCAATTTACAACGATTATTTATTCCCAAAAGTAGACTATTATTCTAACTAACTCTTCACCAAAAATATCCTCAATTCGAATTTCTTTTCTTATCTTTTGTTGAGATTCTTCTGTCATGATGTTTGCCTGTCTTGTGACCAGAATCTTCAGCTTTTCAAATAAGATTTTTTTTATAATTTATTTCCTTTTCCTAGGGCCAAAACTAATATATGCAGGGCGATGTAGGTTCATAGACAATACTTGGCAGATAAAAAATGGCATGCATATGAGTTGAAACAATATGGCTATACCATTTCTCTGGAAGACATGTTGAATAGCTGAATATGGAAAGTGGTTGAACCTTCTTCTAGTCTCACAACTATTGGTATATAAATACAATGTCACATGTTTCTTTAATTTTGATGGCAGAGGAGGATATGGTGGTAATCATAGGATGCACAATTGGAAGCATCATATGTTGGCTCTTGTGTTTTATCAATGGAGATGCAAATTGGTGGCCATGTCTTAATCCCTAAAATCCATGGAAGGGATTCACAAGAACCATCCAACACCAACAAATAGCTGCTACTGATTCAACATCGCTATAATTTGATCCAACAAATTTTCTATAATTCCCTAAACACATAGCAAGGCGATGAGGAGTATATGGTGGCAAGGTGGCGTTTCTTTAATTTTGATAGCAGAGGAGGATATGGTGGTAATCTTAGGATACACAATTGGAAGCATCATATGTTGGATCTTGTTTTTTCTCAATGGATATTCAAATTGGTGTCCATTTCTTCTGTAATGTCCCTTATGAATAATTTTCCCAATGTGCTCAAATTCACCATGTTTCAACTCTAGGTATATGGATACATCTGATTCCAAACTCCTCCAATTACTTTAAAACATGTTAAGGAAGGTAATGAGGGTTTATGGGACAAATTAAAACATATATAATACATATAATCAACTGACATACCCAACCATGGTCTGCAATCTACAAGGGAAGAAGTTTCGGGACAAGTCTAGACAATTTGGGAGGTGGAAATCCACCTTGGGTCCCAGAACAAAACTCTTCCAAATAGTGTACAACCTACAATAATGGTTGGTATTATACTTGTCTCTATTATAATACATTAATTAAATTATATTTTCATCATTATATTTGGTTTTTGGGTCTATTAGGTATCAAGAGACTCAAGGAATTTACTAGTAATTTTGAGGCTCAAATCCCCAATGGTAGATGGATCGAAATAGCTCCAAATTCTCTCAAATGGTACCAGAAGGTGTATGAAGGATGTAAATACATAAAAATGGTGTTTATAGGTGTATTTAAACTATCAAATTACTTCTTAAACTCACTTTGGAAATCTGGTCAATGTATGGAGTTTTAGGAGCAACTTGTGGTTCAAATCCCCTATGGGTAGATGATGAAAATGACTTTCCAAATGCACTCAATCCAACTAGAATTTATGAATGGAATAATGGGACATATAAATTACATAAACATTAACTCATATGAATTACCATTCAACTTTTAATTTATTCTATAACTCCCTTAAATCAGATGCAAAAAGACTAGTCTCAACCTTGGGGGAAATGATAGGCAATATTCTCCAAATGCTATAAAACTCAACAAAATGACTCCAAATGCCTATATAATAAACACTAAAATCATATAATACATAAATAAAATTCCATTCATCCATAAAACATCATTATTTTACTTATACATTGGAATCCATCAACATTACATTGGAATCCACTATTATCCATTGGAATCCATCAACATGGAACTGTTTCTTCATCATTTAACATTTTTACATGAAATATTTTGGTATTGTTACCTGATACTTTCTAAACATGAATAACATAGTATAAATGGAATTCCATTCATCATATATATATTAGAGAGACACTCTTTCATTCGAAATCATCAACATTACAATGGCATACATCAATATAGCGGGGAAATGGTCATTGTTTGCTCATTAATAATCACTTTTACATACAACCATTTCGAATTTTGACATGATACTTTCTGAATATGAATATATGATTATAATAAGCTTATTACCATAAAAAATTTACCATTATAATCTCTCCCAAAGAGATCAATAGCTCCCCAAGTGTGCCTCAGTCCATAGAGCAAGAATATGATGAGAAAACTTGGAATAGATGAAAGAACAAGCTAATATTGAATTTTCCACAAGTTGCACTATATATTTTACCTGTAACTTATGAATCCATTAAATCTCCATGAAATACCTGAATGGAATTTCCACACACCAACTTGGATGGGAATCTTTCACCCTCGAAATTGGCTAAGGAAAGAAACTAGTCATCCACTACCTCTCTCTCTTCACAAATGAAAATTTCTCAAATGATCAAAATATGCCTTCATTCTTTGTTCTTGAAATTTATAAACTTTCCAAGGCCTATATGGGTCGAATTCCTTCCAACAGATGCATTCCAAATCTAGTTGGGAAGATATTCCAAAGAATGCCACTTGTACAACAATTCCTAGTCTCCCACTTCCACCAAATCACATGTGGAAGCATATTAGCTACCCTAAATCCTTTGAGCTCCCTCTGGGAGATAGTTTTATCCTTTACATGTCATATATTTCATATTCCATCCTTTAGATCTGATTTGTGTCATAGGTGTCATAGCATCTTGATCATTGTTGTCATAGAGCTAGGGAATCTAGTCCACGTTTCTCACTAGCTACAAAATTCCTCTTCCTCTACCATGGTAGTTACTCTTCCTCTCTATTTAAAAATTAATTGATTCATGCTAAGTATATTTACCTTCCGAATCATCTCAATACCCTTGGTATTCTTATGGATTTGAAATGACAACAGGAGGATGCCATGTGGCATAGAAAAACTAGCTTGTGTTGGTCCCACATACTCCATGTGTCTTCATGATCGATTTCCACTTGTATGTATTTATTTAGATCCTTTATTAAATATTTATGCCATTCTAATTTTCAAACATCATTTATTGTCCCCCTTATTCCAAATACCAAAGCTTACACCCCCAACATAGGAAACTAGTAATTTTCCTCCTTGGCAATTATTTGACCCTTAGCATCAACTTGACAAACTCTCATCAATATGAAAAATGTGATTAGGCCATTTTGATCCAATGAAAAATTTGGGACATGAAAAATTCTCCATTCCCAATATTTCTTGTCCTCGAGCAATTTCAAACATGGGTGTTGAAGAACCTGCTTTCCGTATGATTCTTTGAAGTTTCCATTGAGTTTCCCAACTTTGAGTGTTTGAGTTTCCTTGAATATTTTAGAGAGGAACCAACATGATTTCTGCTTCACTACTCTGATTAAAATTATTTTATTAAGTAGGGAATCCATCTCCCATTCTTCTTGTTTCCCAAAAACATTGAGATCAATGGGACTAAAAACTATCCTAGGGTCCCATTTCTTGTATTGCACTCCAACAATTAAGAGTGCTCTCCAACCCATACCATTAGGAAAGAGAATTCTTGGATCCCATTTATTGTATGCATTCTTCCAAAAATCATGAGCACATAATATATATCATCAAAGTAAATATAACATAATAAAAATGTACATCAAGGAGGTTCCTAATAAAAAAATCATGAAATTTCTTATAACTCCGAGTAAGTAGACCACCATTTTCCAAGTGCATACAAGCTTCAAGTGACCAATCAAATCCACTCCAATGACATAGGTGAGTATCCCATGTCCTATAATGCCACTGAAAAATGATGTTATATGCATCAAAATATTCAGCCATGTATTATTTCATGCAAGAAGTGAATGAAGAATCTACACTAAAATCTGGACCAAATAATGAGCAAAAAAAACAAGGAGACTTCGAATTACTCAAAGAAGTCTCACCCATACATCCATGAATGGTAGAATCATAAAGATATAAAAATGTATGTGGTTGGAAACAAAAATGTTCTCCAATCGTAAATATATTCACCTAGTGTTGTAGGAAGTTCCTCCAACATCAAATGAACCAACTGTTGAGAAAGAAAAACCATGAGTCTTCAAGTGACTCAAATGCATATCATAAGTTCATCCATGTAGATGTGCATCATCATAAAGTAACAAAGGATGCTGCCAAAAATGTGAATAAGAATGTGCTCCAACCATGTCATCATAAAATTTAAATCTAGGATTTCCATACTCCTCATGTGGCACCATCAAAAAGAACCCTTTCACCCATAATTCATTGAGACTAATGCTGCAAAACATAGAATTGTAGGATGTAGGAGAATGAACTAACTTAGCCAAATGATCAAAAAGTGCAGAAGCTTAATCATGGAAAGGATCCGTATGGGTAGTATCATGCAGCTCCTTCAAAAGTGTGAAATTATTTGCATAGATGGGTTCCAATGTAGAGGAATCATGCTCTTCCTTAAAAATCGCATAACTTTCATCAAGAGACAATTCAAGTTCCTTTTCCACCACATCAAGTGTTTGGATCTCTTCAAGTTCATATTCAAACACATCAAGAACATTCAAAAGTTCCACATTTCTCATGATCCACCATGTCATGAGAATCCTCCAAACAATCTACCATTTGACAATATTTGATGTGGCACCTTGGTCTTTGAATCTTCTCCATGTCTTCAAGTAAGGATGTTTCCTCCAATGAAGTATCTCTCCAACAAGAATTTGACATTAATGCTTGAGTGTCACGGAGTATGCTAAGGTACTATTAGATATTATTTTCATTGATATTTAAGGACCCTTCAAGAAAATGAGGCTCTTGCAATTGAACCTCCTCATCTTATTCCTTCTTGCTTGGACCAACTTCATGAAGCTTAAGTGGCGATGGGGAAGTTGATCTTTTTTCTTATTCAAATGCTATAAGGTATTCATTTTCATGTTTAATGGAAGTTTGGATTGTAGTAACACTTTCAAAAGTGATATCTATGTCACCAACATAGAGGTGTGAGCACCCATCAATAGGTACTCCTTCATATTCCAGGCATCCATCAATAGATGCTCTTTGTTTCATTTCAAAGGTAGAACGTGTCTCGAAATGATATTCAATATTTTCATTAGAAACTTCTTCATATTAATGTGATGTCTCTTCATATTTTTTAGAGTCACTTGGGAGTGAATTTCTATCCTATTCATGTACTACGTCTTCTACTTCACCTATTTCAGAACTAGGTGGTTCATGGGTCTCCTCCTTTTGCTCCTTCAAGCAAGTTGATGCATTTTTCCCCTTGGTTTTATTAAGATCAATATATTTTATCCTAAGTTGGATAGCCAAAAATTTGAATCCTTTAATAATATCCTTGTTCATGTCTTCAAACATTGGTTCCATGATTTTTATATTCTCTTCACCATCATATTAGGCTCTCTTTTCATCCCTAGTCATAGTTTCCTAAAATATTGCCTCCTCCTACTTTTTTTTCTCTTCAACAAAAGCACTTTTGCTTTCAATATATAATGGTGGTACCTTAATTATGTCCTCATAAATATCATATCACATCAGGTGCCAATATCATGCTCTAATACCACTGTAATGTCACTTGTGAACAATTTTCTCAATGTGCTCAAATTCACCATGTTTCAACTCTAGGTATATGGATACAACTGATTCCAAACTCCAATTACTTTGAAAATTGGTGATAAAGGTAATTATGGGTCATGGGACACATTAAAACATATATAAGAAATATAATCAACTAATATACCCAACCATGGTCTGCAATTTCCAAGGGAAGAAGTTTCAGGACAAGACTAGTAAATTTGGGAGGTGGAAATCCCCCGTGGGTCCTAGAACAAATATCTTCCAAACACTTACAACTAACACTAATTGTTGGTATGATACTTGTATCTATTATAATATATTAATTAAATTATATTTTTATAATTATATGTTTTTTTGGGGTCGAGTAGGTATCCAGGAGACTTAAGGAATTTACTAGTAATTTTGAGGCTCAAATCCGCAATGGTATATGGCTCCAAATAGCTCCAAATGCTCTCAAATTGTACTAGAATATGTATGAATGATGTTAATACATAAAAATTGTGTTTATATATGTCTTCAAAAAATCAAATTACTTCTGAAAATCACTTTGGAAATCTGGCCAATGTGTGGAGTTTTTTGAGCATCTGGTGGTTTAAATCCCCTATGGGTAGATGTTGAAAATAAATTTCCAAATGCACTCAATCCAACTAGAATTTATGAATGGAATAAATGGAAATATAAATAAAATAAACATGAACTCATATGCACCACCATTCAACTTTTAATGTCTGCTATATATCCCTTAAATCAGATGCAAACAAACTAGTTTCAACCTTGGGGGAAATGATAGGAAATCTTCTCCAAATGCTATGAAAATCAACAAAATGACTCCAAATTATTATGTAATTAACATTGAAATATATGATACATTAATAAATATCCATTCATTCATAAACCATCAATATTTTACTTATCCATTTGAATCCATCAATGTTACATTGGTTCACGACAAGGTAGTGGGGAAATGGCAATATTTCTTCATTGTTTAACATTTTTACATGAAATATTTTTGTATTTAGACCTGAGAATTTATGAAGATGAATAAAAAAGTATCAATGGAATTCCATTCATCATACATATGGAAGATAAATATTCTTTCATTCGAAATCATCATCATTACCATGGCATACATCAATATAGTGGGGAAATGGTCATTGTTTGCTCATTAATAATCACTTTTACATACAACCATTTGGTATTTTTACCTAATACTTTTCGAAGATGAAGAACAGAGTATATTAAGCTTATTACCATTAGAAATGGAACATGAGAAGCTCCCCCAAAGAGATCAATAGCTCCCCAAGTGCGCCTCATTCCATAGAGCAAGAGTTTATACTTTTATTAGGGATGGTACATGAGAAAGAATCAGGTTTGTCTTAAATTAATGAGTGTTTTGAGAAAAAATGGAATAGATGAAAGAAAAAACTGATCTTGAAGTGTCCACGAACTTCCCTGTAGCTTTCTCTTGTAACTTATGACTTCAATAAACTTCCATGAAAGAACTGAATGGCCTTTCCACACACCAACTTGGATGGGAGTATTTCACCATCGAAATTGACTAAAGAAATAAACCAGTCATCCACTAGCTCTCTCTGTTTACAAATGCAAATTTCTCAAATGATCAAAATCTTCCTTCATTATTTGTCCTTTACATTTATAAATTTTCCAAGCACTCTATGGGTGTAATTCCTTCTAATATATGCACTCCAACTCTAGTTGGGAAGAGATTCCAAAGAATTCCACTTGTACAATAATTCTTAGTCTCCCACTTCGGCCAAATCACATGTGGAAGCATCTTAGCTTCCCTAACTCCCTTGAGTGCCCTCTTGGAGATATTTTTATCCCTGAAATTTCATATTTGTCAAATGTTAGCCTTCATATATTATTTGTGTCATATGTATCATAGCATCATCATCATTGTTGTCATAGAGCTAGGGAGTCTAGTCCATGTGTCTCACACGTGTCTCACTAGCTCCAAAATGCCTCTTCCTCTTTCATGGGATTTATTCTTCCGCTCCAATTCAAACTTAATTGATTTATGAAAAGTATATTGAACTTTAAACTCATCCCAATAACCTTGGGCTTCTAATGGATTCGAAATGACAAGAGGAGGATTCCATGTGGCATAGAAAATCTAACTTGTGTGAGTCCCACATCCTCCATGTGTCTTCATGATCAATTGCCACTTTGATTTCCTCTTGTATTTATTTATTTAGCTCATTTATTAAATATTTATGCCATTCTAATGTTTAAATATCATTTATTTTCCCCCTTATTCCAAATCTCAAATCTTCCACCCCCAACCTAGGAAACTAATAATTTTCCTCCTTGGCAATTATTTGATCCTTAGCATCAATTTGACAAACTCTCATAAATATGACAAATGTGATTATGCCATTGTTACCCAATGCCAAATTTGGGTCATGAAACTTAATCCCTAGACTCCATGGAAGGGCTTAACAAGAAGCATCCAACATCAATGGTTAGCTGCTAATGATTCAACATCGTTATAATTTGATCCAACAAATTTGCAAGAATTCCCTAAACACATGGCAAGGAGATGAGATAAAGCAGTGGAGGTGGCACTAGAATTGGAATTCAATGGCCATTATTAAAGCATAGAAGCATTAATAGATATTTTCTAATATCAAGAATGTCTCGTCCAATCTGACAATAAGGCCCCAACCTCTCATCCAATTACATAAAAAAATAAATAAACTATATTTTTGAAAAATAAGAAAAAAAGATTAATGTAATATAAATTGAAAAACTAATTTAATTAACTGCCAAACTAATACCAATTGAATACCAATCGAAGGTGGGCTACGGGCCAGTGGAAGATTAAGGAATGGTTAGATACCACTGTATATGAATACTTTCACCGACCTTTTATAGAGGTGGCAGCACCAATATAAACATTCTTGGCTCTTAAATTTTTTTGGTACTGGTGGAATTATTGCAAACATATTGCTTGACAGCCTTTTTGGGAAAGGTTGGTTTTACAGACTTCTCTTTTGTTGCGACAACCTACCTATATTTTTCTGTTGTAGGAATATTTACATGTTGGTGAAAGAATGCGGTCAGTTATTTGGGACCTAATATATTTTTGGCCTCGGAGATCTCCTATGGATGCTTTCTCTTGGATAGAATTTTACGAGTGACAGTGAATTTGATCGGACATGTTTAGTTGACAGTATGAAACTGTTTTTTTTTATAAATGTATGTTATGGGACTAAACATATCAGTTCATACTGTGCTGATATTTTATGGTTGTTATTCATATATACAGAAATGTATATCTACAACACAGCGTTTCACTAGCAAGGAAATATTATATCAGGTCCATTTATATTGGGGGTTTGAATACTCCTAAAAGTATCAAAATATATATTGCCTTGTATTAAGGGGTCAAGGGGTTTTTTTAATTGACATAGTGATATAAATATTGGGGGTTATTTTATTTAGGTGGGTCAAGGAATAAAATTCAAATCATGGGATATATATATATATATATAGGCCTCCCATAGAGACAAGTTGAATGCATCCATGGTTGACTACAAAAACATCCCTGCACTACAAGAACAATGGCATTTTAGCCTCACATAAAATTGTTGTATATTAAAATATTTAATTTAAAATAATATTTTTATAATATTATAGTTATGTCGATAATTTTTTTATGATATAGCTTGTAAATTTTATATATATATTTCAAATGTGATTTGCAAACCCACTAGCGAGGATGCTACATCCACAAGAAGAAATAATAGGGGGGCCACACGAAGGGGAATCACCGAGTTCGCTCTAATTACATATCTAACTCGATAAGGACATCAAGTGAGACCCTTATATAACAGTGTATATCTCACAACTTACAGCACTCAATCACTTGAGATAAACCAACGGAATATATATATATATATATATATATATATATATATATACTCAATCACTTGAGATAAACCAATGGAATATATATATATATATATATATATATATATAATTGTTGTATATGAAAACATTTTATAGTACAATATTTAATTTTAAATAATTTTTCTATAATATTATCATTATGCTTATGATTTATTTTTTGTTAAATAGTTTTTAAATGAAAATATTCATATCATTATGTTAATCATATTATAATATTGATTGAAATATTAATTCTAATTGAAATCTAACTCCATAAATCCATATTAAAAAATACCAAAGAATTTGTTTATATCATTGGTTCATATACATAAAAAAAATTGAGGATTTTTGTCTTAGTTTCATACATAAACATCTTCCCAATTAAATAAAATTACAAATATTCCAAAATATAATACTTCTCGACCAAAGAAAAATTAATAACCTTTTGGATAACCAATGTTAAATTTATATAGGAGTATCATTTAATTTATTTTAAGATTTAAAATAGGAAATGAAGAGAGCTCTAATTTTCAACTAATTTTGATCTTGTATAGATATAGAAATGAGATTCATTTGTTGTGGAAGAAACTGTTCACTAAACTTGGAATACTTTAAGCATAAGAAAGCATCTATACATAATTTATCCAAACAATAAGAGTGTTATTTTACCATATTTTACTATGCATGTATTAAAAATCACATACAAATAGATTGAAAAAAGAGTAGAAAACATTTATTAAGATTATTAAAAATATTTTATGGATTTTAATTTATTAAGCTTATATAAAACATGAGTTCTCTATGGCTATACGTGTAGTTACATGATATAAAATTGGTTTGGTAGATTAGCAGGTTTTGGTGTAAAACATTTGAAATTTTCATATTTTCTAAGCATTGCACTCGCTATTGGACTATCATTCTTTTACATTCTTTGTTACATTGATCGGGTTTCCTTTGACGTGTTTTTCCTTCCCCATTGCTATTTAATTGGGTCTTCCACTATCCAATGCTACAAACGCATCAATCGCCCTTGCAATGCTGCTGGGTTCATTACTAACATTATACTATATTGTATTTATTATCTTGTTTGCTTATACTAAAGTGCGTTAGGGCTCTTGTTGTTACAACTTTACAATATGATATAAAGGGGGTGCTAAAAATGGGTTGATAAAATGGATACAAACAATATCTAGTGAAACTAGGGGTTTTCTTAATTGGAATGGTATATTGTGAGGTGGGTCAACAATACAATTTTAGGAAGTATTTTCCAATATTTAGTAAAATTAGGGATATTCTTTAATCACGGGGAATTCTCTTAGTGAACCTCTCACATAGCACGTGCGATCGTGGGATATTAAAGAATACCCTTAATTTCGAGAGATATTGACCCAAAATATTTTTGTTGAACCCCCCCCCGCCCCTCCCCAATACTTAAAATCTCCTCCCCACCCCTTTTTATACCCCAATCCTTATAAACCACCCTACCCACCCCCACCTTAAACCCCTCATCCCCCCAATACCTTCAATATATTGGTTTGATTTTTTATAATTTTAAAACCCACAATATGAACTAACGTGATAGGATATTGGTTAACAAGTGAAGCCCCCATGTCTTTAATATCCTACGAACAGACGTGCGATGTAACAAGTTCATTGAGTGAACCCCGTGATTTACAAAAAGTAATTTTGTTTCTCTTCGGATAATATAAAATTATGCGATGTAAAATTATGCTAAATTCTTGTCATCCCCATTATTTTATATGGTTGTGAAGTATGGGGATGTAACATTTATAGAGAATCTTGGAGGAAGATTGAGAAAATATAGAAGTGGTTTATAACTTATAACTTCAAAATTAAAAGAAACACGCCTTATCTTATTCTCCTCATAGAATTGGGTCTTTCCCTCATTGATAGCAAGGCTATAGCTAGGTACCTGATGTAAAAGCATAAGATAAATAACATGAGAAAAGAAGGACTTTCTAAAATTGCTTTAAACTCAAGTGAAAACAACCTACGCCTCAAGCAGTGCTGGTGGAAAGATACCATGGCTTGGTTAAACCATTAGACCATTGATAAAAACAACATTTTGCAGAATATTGATAATGTCAAAAATATTATTACTTCTAAGTTTAAAGAGAAATTGTGGTGTGAAGAAAATTTAGCGGTTAAGATAAAATTAAAATACTATAAGGAGGTCATTGATCATGATTTGGAAGATCACAATTATCTCTCGGTAGCAACTAGCTCATGAAAGAAAATTAGTATAACCAATATTAAAACGAACTCTCATGAACTCCATAGCAAAACATGGCGTTGGTCTATTCCTAAAACTCCATGGGAGGAAAGGGTTTTCCATCTGTGTGAGTCTATGAGCGTTGAGGATGAAAATCACTTTCTCTTAGAGTTCCATGTTTACACCCACATAATTTTCATAGTATTTGCTACAATACAAACCTTTATAACCTCCTAACTTTTCAAAACTATAGTGAGCTCGGAAAGTTTCTTGGCAAGCTTTTTTAACACAAGAACAAGATTTTAAAGTAAACCAAGTGTTATCCTTCGATAAACCAAAGTTAGTCCCAATGAATATTAGTCATCATCGTCATCATCATGTGCACATGTTTTATTTAAGTGACATTTTTTTAAAGTTAAATAAATTAATCTAAAGTTGATTTTAGTAAATATTAATAACTATAATCGTGATAAAATAGAATTTATTTTTCGATTTTGCGAAACTTTATTGATTATATATTTAAATTCAACATTATACTTAGTTAAATATATTTTAATTTCTTAATATAAATATGGTTTATAAACCATGCTTAATTTAAATGGAGGTATTTTTATTAAATTATTCCTTAAAATAAAACAAATATTTCATTTAATTTTTATATATTTAATTTAATTTATTAATAGAGATTTTGCTTTTTTGAATATGATGATAAATTGGAAAGGCCATTTTCTTTGTTATTTCATTCAATCCATATATTATATTATTTATTTTCTTTATTAAATTTATTTATTTATATATTTTTATTTAATTTGTTAATATGAATATTTGTTATAAAACTAATATATATTTATTTTAGAGTTTGATTTATAAACTATGGAGAATGATTCAATTTTCTTTTAAGTATATATATATGAATATATATTTTTATTTTTTATACATTAAGAAAAAATATACAGCTTAAAATATTTAGGTTAAAAATCAAATTAATATAATTTAAATATTTTGTTGCATCGAGAGTAGCGAGGGGAAGATATATAACGTTATGTAATGTAAACGTAATAATTTTTGTTTTTTATGTGGGCTCATAAAATAAAAAAATAACTTAGAAACTCTATAATTAAAACCAAATAAAAAAGCCATTAGAAAAATAACACTTCAAGAAATTAGATGCCTTTAGGTGCTTGATAAATCCACCTTTAAAATGAATTTATGATGGTTTACATTGATATCAATTTCAATTTTACTTCCTTTTTGTGAGAATTACATGATACATAAAGTTAGACATGACAACATCTCCCCCATATTGATTTGTCAGCTCTTTATTAATAGTTATTCTTGATGCAATTAATGAAATAAATTAGTTCTTTAAATATATTTCTTTTAATTTCTTAATACAAATATTTTCAATAATTTAATAAAACAAATATTTTTTTAATAAAGTGGTTTTCTTTTTTTTTAACAAGAACGGTTATGTTGCATTAAGCGGCATTCTGGCAAGCCAGAATCTGAAAGTTACATATCTGAAGAAAGTTGGTGACCTCTAACAGTGCTGCCAACCTTCTTGTGAATGTCTTGGGAGACAAATCCCAACTGCATCTAGAGCTAATTCAAGAAAATGACAACAAATGCTTACATGAGTAAATTCTCACAAACTGTGAGCAAAGTAGAAGACAGAAGCAAAGAATTAAACCGAGTGGGTTGAAAGCCCCTTAAAGAAAGGATCCATCTTTTTCTGAGAACCTAAAGAAATGTTGGAGGCCACCTCCTTTTCTCTGTGCACTTTGTTGGACTTTCGCCCTCGGGTAAGGGGTGGAGATGGGATTGAAATGTCTTCAGGATCAGAAGTTTCCACAGAGCCGCTAGAGGGGACTGAGACAGCCAGACCTGCAGGGGCGGAGGGTTCAGGATCTGAAGCCCGAATTTCCTTCGCTACTACTGATTCTGAGGGGGCAGGATCCAGAAGGATTTCGACTGTCGGGGGATCTTCCTTATCTGTTGTTGCTTCTGGATCTAGGGCTTCATCTTCCTTCAGCGCATCAAAGCTGTTTTTATTTTCTAGAGTTTCCTCCGCTGAATGAGTGGCCTTCGGAGCCTGGGCTGGCTCCTTTCACCTTGGCTGCCTTCGCCGGTTAGTTACTGGCTGAAAATCACCTTCTTTGACTAGTCCCGCCTCCTCAGAGGCTTTGGGGTATCTTTTTGCGAAATGACCGTAAGCATGGCACCAGAGGCACTTAAAAGGTATCTGCTCGTAATCCAGCTCTTGGATATGACACCATTCCCCCAGGGAGAGCTGAATGGCTTCCGAAATTCCTTTCTCGAGGTTAACCTCAACACAAATACGAGCGCAGGTAAATTGGTCCCCTTTTGGCACCACACTGTCCAGGAACCGCCCCAGCTTATTTCCAATCTCCTCCAGAGATGCTTTCCCCCAGAGATGTAAGGGAATATGAGGAAGCCTAACCCAAATAGGGGCTACGGTGATCTCATCTCGGGGATTGAAATCAAGAGTCCAGGGTGCTAAGAATAGCCCCCTCGACCCCATGAAATAGGGTCCAGATCTGAAAACTAGGTCACGGTCATCTTTCCTCGAGAAGCTGAAGACAAAAAAGCCCCTGCCTACTGCACATAGAGAAACAGTTCCATGAATTAGCGGCTTCCAAAGTTCTTCCACCCATGCCTCCACCATTTTGGGGCTAGGCCATAACCCCGTAAACTTTCCAATGAGGGCGTTTTCTGCTAGAAGGAGGGAAAGATCGCAAGGCTCCTCTGGAGATAGCTCCAGAGAAGGGATCTCCTCCATATTCTTAACAAACTTAGACAAGAGAGAAGGCTTAGATTTAGGTCCTGCCGAACGGACTAATGCTTTGAAAGCTTCCAAAGGATCTTCTCCCATCTCATTAATCGGATATGGGGCCATCGTAGCACGACCACCAAAAGACAGGAGCCAAACACTGCTCCAAAACGCATGCAATGAACGCTCTGAACATCGATCCGCGGCCCTGTAAGCAAGACGAAGATCTGTGCACCTACAAAAAATGAAGGCAACTAGGGTTTAGGCCCTAGCCGCATTGACGCCTCGCTTCATTCTGCCATCGGCCGATCCATTCTCCCATTCCAAACTAACCGATTAATGGCCGTAGCGTGGTAGAACCTCCTAGTTTTGCCCTTCTTCGAGGTCGACAGACGCCATTCAACAAGCTCGA
This sequence comes from Pseudotsuga menziesii, assembly GCA_001517045.1. Classification (NCBI taxonomy): domain Eukaryota; kingdom Viridiplantae; phylum Streptophyta; class Pinopsida; order Pinales; family Pinaceae; genus Pseudotsuga; species Pseudotsuga menziesii. The sequence goes on along the minus strand of LPNX010673137.1, from coordinate 47,220 downwards.
TCTGCTTCAGATCGGATGCCAAGTTTCACAGTCCCTTCACTGCAAATTTTAATGATAGTCTCCCCCATCTATATATTTACCACATGATTCAAACTGAATTTGACAACCACGCATTCCTCTTCGTTCTGCTCCATCAAAGAAATAAAGTGGTTTTCAAATTTAAATAAAAAAACTATTTTCCAAATCCAAATACATTTTTACAAAATGAAAATCTCCACAATTATTATTATCACCCCAGATCCAAATACATTTTTACAAAATGAAAATCTCCACAATTATAAATACAAATTGAACTCTTGAATAGCATCATTCATATTATACAATTTTTTTTCATAATTTCTATTAAATCATTGGGATTTTCACGGGAGGAGTAATTAATGCCACTAATATGACTACTCAACCCATTAGGTCACATAACTTTGAAATAAGCAAGGCCTTTCCTACTGATTTCACAAATGATATGTTGTGTGTGAGACTCTCTCACCCATAACACAAGACTATAATATATAATATATTATTTCCGCGTAAAGTTGGTGTACACGTTTTTATATGCTTTTTCCTTAATGCTTAGTTAGAGTGATTTGTACGGATGGAGGTTGTGAGTTTTAGGTTTACGGTTTTTTGTATGCAGGGTGGCAATGATGGTGCGGTCTTCGTCCTAAAGTTGGTTTTTGGATGGGCATTTCAGCTTTGATGGGTAATGTGGCCCTATGGTTTTGATTGTAGTTTTTTGTTCTTCTAGGGTTTGGGAGAGGGTCTATGAGAGGTGGTGGCTTTTTCTGGCTATTTGCGGTGGTGGTTTCTTCGTCAGTGCTAGTGTTTGGTTTTCGCATCCCTCTAAATTTTGTGGGGGTTGAATTGGGGGTGTTTCACATGCTTCCTGGCCTGTCCTATCTTTGGTTTCAACAACACTGATTTTGTGGCACTTGACAGTTTTTTGGGCATTTTTCTTGATTTTGGGTTTGTAGGAGGGAGGTATGTGGGTTTTTGGGTGACTCGTATGCTCTATGGATGGAAATGTTGACCGGTTCATTAGAGGAAATTTCAACTCAAAATGGACCTCCTCACGAAAATTAATAAAATAATAGTTAAAATAATAAAATAAAATTTATTAATTTTGGAGGAAGAAAAGAAAAAACTACTTTTTTTGTTAGTATTTTCGACATATCTCTCTGTGTTTTTACTCAAATTTCAATTGGGAGAGCTCGTTGGATGCGGAATTAAATTATGCATCCAATGAGTATCCACTCAGCATACTTTTGATGGGCCCCGCTACGCCAAAAAGAAGAAATACCTCAATAAACGTGATGATGATGTATTTGGGGTATTTCTTGTTTTTGGGGTAGCGAGGCCCGTCAAAAGTATGCTGAGTGGGTATTCGTTGGATGAGGAATTTAATTCCGCATCTAACGAGCTCTCCTAATTGAAATTTGAGTAAAAACACAGGGAGATATGTCAAAAATACAAACAAAAAAGTAGTTTTTTTATGAGACCTATCCCCAAATTTATATTAAAAATTTGTTTAAGAGGTGCTGCCTTTTTGAATTTTAAATAATTTTGATTGGCTAATACATGATGACATGGAATTTGTATTATTTTTGGAACACCCATTTTAAATTGAAATTTTCTCTAATGAAGCTTTCACGTGCTCCTCTGGCAATTGGTTTGTTTGTGTTGGATGAGTAACTTTCTCATTCTTTCGACAAAATAATGACTAAGGTTCTCTTGGAGTTGGATATCTTAGATGGTATACTAAAGGTTCTGTATATAGCTTGGAGGTTTCAAGCGTTGGATCAGTGGCTGGATTATTTACATGTGTCGTTTAGATGCCATTTTTGTTAATTGGCAGGACACCTTTGAAATAGTTTCCCCAAATTGTTGGGGGGTTTTCAGTCCTTGGGGAATTTCTTGGATGACTTGGACCAGGCTTGTTCTCTGAAAGACTCCTTAAATACATTGGTTCTCTCCAACGATGAAATGGACAGAACTTCTCTGTTATATCCATAGAAATCGAGTAAGTTAGACTCTTGTTTAGACTCTGTTTATGTCGATTTATCTCTGGGTGATCTTGAAATTATTTATGATATTGTGAGGCCAACTTTAGCGGGGGGTATTCCTAGCTTGGATTTGTCGATGACTGCGGGGCATGGATATCCTTTCTATCCCTTTTTCAGTAGGGGGGGAATTGATGAGTCCTCTTTGGGTGTGGAGAAGTTTTCTAGTGGGGGGACGAAATATGTGGAGATCTTGGTCTCTAATGGGTGTGGGATTTTGGTGGGAGAGGCTCATGGTAGTGGTGATTACCATGTTAGTGCTCTGGATGCACTAGTTTAGGATTTCCTTTCTCTTGTCTCTAGTGTTGGGGATTTAGGAATTGATAAGTCATGGGGTTTTGTCAGTCCTACTGAGCAACCATCTTTTAAGGATCTTGACTTATTGGAATTCCTACCCATTTTTGCGGATCGTTCTCTAGATTATCCCTTTGTGCTTTCTTTGGATTCTATAAGGCATGAGAATGTTACTATCAGAATGGTTCACAAGGTGAAAAACCCGGTTGGGTGTTGCGGGAATAATTCATCGTCGGGGGATAATGGCTATATTCCTCTTTCTCTTCATATCAAACAGACTGCGAGAGTGGGTAATCCAAAACTATCCCCTAATTTTCCTGGGGAACTTAGAGCAATGGAACCCTTGGGTGTGGCTTCATTATTCCTCTAGTTTCTTTTAATGTTATATGATTTGTAGGGCGACCCAAATTGCTAGCCCTTAGGTAATAGTTGGAGGAATTATGTCTTGATATGATTTTTTCAAGGGATTATGTGCTCGGGGGTGCAGACCATGCTTTCTTTCTCTCGTATTCGTCCTGAATGGGAATATTGTGGTTGTGATGTGAAGGGTCATTAGGGTGGTTTATTGATAGCTTGGAACACACGGGTTTCTAAGTGTAAATCTTTTGTCACTTTTGTTGGTATTCTAGTAAAGGCACATTTCAAAGGATCTCTCTGTTATTGGAATTGCTTAAATATTTATGCATCGTATGTTGATAGAGAGAAGTTCTGGAATTTGGTTAAGTTGTACGGACTGCTTAACCTTGACAATATTCTCATTTTAGGCAATCTTAATTTTACTGTTTTAGCAGTTGAGGTTTGGGGTAGTAGTGCTAGAACCAATCCTTTAGCCCTATTTGTTTAAATCTTCTATTACTATCACACCTGGTCGATATTGTTCTTGCGAAGTTGGGACCAAATTGGTGTAATGGTAGGGTGGGTTCCATTGGCATCGGAAAGCATTTGGACAGATTTATGGTAAGGGAGTTCTTAATTCCTCATCTTTCAGAGAAAAAAACTTGGCACAGACCGTCAGATATCTCTCACCACTTTCCAATTTCCTTAGAATGGATGGAGGTGGGGATGAGACATCCCTATCCTTTTAAATTCAACGAAAATTGGCTCAAGGAAGCCAATTTTATTGAATTCATCATACAAGATTGGCTTCTTGATTTTGTTGTGGTTAAGGTGGATGTTGTGTTTTCCTTGGTTGGTAAGTTGAATATTTTGAAGAAGGTGATTATTTATTGGGATCGTCAGATGAAACATGACAGAAGATGTGAATTGGCCTTGATCGAGGATGAGATTGCTAATTTGCTCCTACTTGCTCCTACGAGTGTCCTTTCTAGAGAGGAGGTAGGTTTGTTATCGGAGCTTAAGGCTCCAATATAGGAATTGTTGGCATTTGAGGCATCATCTTGGAGGTTCAAGATTTGAGCGGTTTGGATAGAGAAAGGTGATGCTAACATTAAATTCTTTCATAATTTCACTTGTGCTCATCGTAATGGTAATGCAATTTGGGAATTATCTAACATTGGTGGAAATCAACTTTATAAAAATGAACATTTGAAAGTAGCAATGATGGATTTATTCTCTAAGAGTTTTAAATAGGATGGTCCAACAAATATTCAGTAAAAACTATAGATATTAAAAGATTTCCATTCTCTTTTCTCAACTGATCATGCTAAGGAAGTATGGAGGGTTATTACTCTTGAGGAATTGGAAGCGGACCTGCATGGTTTTTCTAGGGACAAAATTTCCAGACCGGATCATTTCCCAGTTGAATTATTTCGATCTTTCTTTGATTTGTTGGGTAGTGAACTTCTAGTAGCAGCTGAATAGTCTTGCTTGGAGGGTTTTATACCGAAGTCTTTTAATGTGACTTTACTTACTTTAATCCCTAAGGGTGAGAAATTGGATACTTTTGTGGATTTTAGGCCTATTTCATTGTGTAATCTGATCTATAAAGTCATTACAAAGATCCTCTCTAATAGGATGAAACTACTACTAACTGAAGTTATTTCTGGGGAGCAGTTTGGTTTCCTCGGGAACAGACAGATTTTGGAAGTGGTGGGGATCACTTAGGAGGTGTTGCACTCTATTAAGGTCAAGATCTTGGAGGATTTAATTCTAAAAGTGGATTTGGTGAAGGTGTACGATAGGGTTAACTAGACTTTATGTCTGTGGGGGATGGAATGTGAAGAATTTAGAGTGGTAATACTACTTTAAGAATGAAAAGCTTATGGATGGTTTTGAATGGGATGAGTTTATGGAATGAGGTATTGAAAGCTAAATATTTGTGCAATCTATGACTACTGGACTAGATTAGAAAAAGTGAACACTCAGTTGTTAATACTTCAATTATCTGCAATGTTTTTTTAAGGGTTTTGGGATGGATTTATAAGACATTGAGATGGAAAATTTGCAATGGTGAATCTATTAAAATTGGCATTGACCCTATGATTGGGATGGAGGGAACCTCTCTTCTCTCAAGATCTTTACTCAACTATATTCAGGATTATGGTATCACTAATCTGAATCAAGCTAGGAATGTTGGGAAGTGGTCGATTACTATATCCTATTGGTTATCTGCTAAGGAGTTGGATCTTGGGGGTGTATGGAAGCTTGAGTGGGATAATTTTATCGATTATGTGGATATCTTGGGCTTATAACTCATTGGAGATGTCGGATTGTCTTTTCTGATCTTTCAACTCGACCACTAGTCAGGTTTCTGTGAAACTTTCCTATGAATATATTGTTGATACTCAGCTGACTCGTTCTAGCGATTGGTGGTGTAAGGATCTTTGGTGATGGAAGATCCCTCTGAAGATTAAATTTTTTAGTTGGCTTTGTGTTAAAAATAATGTTATTACTTGGGATAATCTCCTTAGGAGAGGTTGGGATGGGCCTAAGCTCTGTCATTTGTGTTGGATAGAGGGTGAATGATTAGTCATCTTATGGTGAATTGTTGTTTTGGTATGGATGTGAGAAGATCTCTTATTTATTTTTTTGGGTTTGCGTATTGTTGGGAGCATTGCACATTTCAAGAGAATATGGTACATTGGATGAGTGGAGGACTCATTCCTATTTATCTTCCTTTATTTTTCTACTGGTTTATTTGCAAGGAGAGGAATGATTCTATCTTCCTAGGTATCAAACTCATGATGCAGAAAGTGGTGTTGGATATCATAAATCTCTTAGCTAATTATCCGGAGATACTCAATTTTAAAGTTGTAATAATGAATTAAGGGGGTTCGGTGATTCTTGTTGCTACATATTTCTTTGATGGGGCTGGTGCTATGGGAATTGGAGGTGTTGTGAAAGTCTTATACATTAGACAATCTCACTTTTTCCATATTAGATTTAGCTACGACAAAAGCACCAACACTAGAGGTGAACTTCTTTCCCTTTGGAGACTTTTGTTTGTGGGTAATAAGATGGGACTACCGCAGATGAAAGTATTTGATGATACAAATACTATCAATGATTGGATCAATGATGTTGCAGAGTTGAGAGTTATGGAACGTGAACACTGGTGCAATAGAACAAAGATATTTAGAGTTTATTTTGATTCCTTTAGCTACCACCATCTCTATCGAGAGAATCATATGATTGTAGATGGGATTTATAAGGACGCGTTGAAGCTCTATGATGGTCATCTTACTTTGAAGGAATTCTCGGAGGGTGCACTGCTTTTTTATTACACTATCGTAATTTTTGGTTAAATCTTTCTCTGGATTGATTGGGTCTCTTGTCATAACTGAGATTTTTTGCTTGTGGGATGGTATACTGTATTTTCTTCAAAGTATTCATGTAACTCTCTAGTATTTCAACAATTTTATTTTTCTTGGTTTGTACTCGGAGGACTTGATGGTAAGAGGGTTGATATTAATTTTGGCTTGTCTTAGTATTCTATGAGCGTTTTTCTTTTCTTGTGAACTTTGTATTGGGGGAATGATGAGTGGGCTATTGTATCCTATTGATATGTAACGAGTTCCTTTGATTAAATATAACAATCAATGGTCTTTTATTCTTGAAAAAAACATGGCTTTTCCTTAACCTTAAGTTTGGAAGATATTCTTGCACGTTACATAACTTCTTCGCTAAGATTTTGGTGATAGTTTTCTCTCCTATGAAGTTTATGATTGTATTATTTAAGTATTTTTAATTGGATCAACTATTAAAATGTTCATAGGTATTTAGATATTATATGATATTTTGTATTTCTTTGAGCATATTAACAAGATTAACTTGAGTGTAACAAGTGGACAGTTAAAATTCACCTTTTTATTCTTAAATGCATCTTGATAAATATTTAAATAAGCCTTACTTAAGTTGATATTGGTTTATTGGATTTTGTTTTTTATTTTTTCATATCAATTTTTTTGTTTATTAAATAGTATTTGTTTTATGTTTATATTAAATCGTTTAATGTTTAGGTTGTGTTTAAGAGTTGTCCATCTCCACAAAACTAAGTGGTTGGCTATGCCTATGTGTCTTCATCAACAAATTTATTTCTGGTTGTTCTAGTAAGTCGTTTTAGTTTTTATAATGTATCATTTGTTTCCAAAGTAATTGTATTTATTTCTCTTAATTTTTTAAAATAATTATCTTATTTATATTTTTATTAAATAACTTATAACTATTAAAATTTATCTTTCAGCGCACACCATCACTTTAAATTAGGGTTGTTATTTAATAAAATAATATGAAATGGAAATTAAAATAGAGAATAATAAAATAGGTTGTGATTTAATAAAATAATATGAAGTGAAAAATAAAATAGAGAATTAAAATTTTTGAATATAGATTATTTTTATATTGAGAATTTTTACAAAAAAAGGAGTTTGGTTTCCATTTTAATTTTAAAATTTACACTAAGGGTGTATAAAAGGTTGTATTGTTTAGGGTATATTGTTTAGGAACTCCTTGCATAAGGTCACTGGTTCGAAACTATTTGAGTATTAGATTACAAAATATTTTTTTCCTAATAGCCATTATACAATATTTCATAAAATTTCGTTATGATGATGATGATGATAGTTACTAGCCTTTAGTAGGGCCAACTTTGGTTTTTTGGACCTTAAAAAAGTAAAGAATAACTTGGTTTTCTTTAAAGTTTTATTTATATGGGGATAAAAAGGAGAAGTTGAGAAACACTTTTTGGAATGTAGGCGAAGTATGGATGGTAAATTTCAATTTCCTAGATGAGAAAAAAGTCAAAATTTTCTTGATCGAGAGTTCTTAATTTTCTTTCCTAACAGTTTGAAAATGTTAGGTCCAAGGGTATTCTCAGGTTAAAAACTTCAATTAAAAATTTCTCAATCGAGAGTTTAAAATGTTTTTCCTGAGAGATTTATGAAAGTGAAATCTCTGGAAAATTCTCGCCCAAAATATTTTAGAACTATCGCCCAAGACATGAGATTTTATTTGATTTCTCATGCAAAAGTTGGTTTGGTATAAAAAGGAAAAATTACTATATCTACAACAAACCTGAAACATACAAGTCTGGCCCAGGAAAGAAACTAGCTAAGAAAATAGAAGACTTGTACACTATATCTAAGCCATCTCCTTAAGCCCACAACCACCTGATCGGATAGTGATCACCTGGTGTTATTTTTTTCCTTACCAAGAACTTTGTAATCCTTAATGGAACGAAATAATTGTTTTGGTTTCATCATTGATCTCTCACACTTCAAGAATCATTTTTTTTATACTAGGCTCTAGGTTCTTATTTCAGACCATATAAAGAATTTTTCAATTTGTATACCAAACTTGCAGTTTCAACACTTATAAAACGAGGAGGTTGTTGCATATAAATGTCTTGACAAAGATCACGATTCGAAAATGAACTCTCGACATCTGCTTGGTTTATTTTTCATTGATAAGATGAAGAAAGATAAATAATTTTTCTTTGTGTTCGTTTTAGGAACTGGAGAAAATGTTTTTGTAAAAGCAATTCCTAATTGTTGAGAAAACCCTTTTTCTACTAACATAGCTTTATGTTTTCCAATCTATCCATATATAGTAAAAAAATTTTTATGTATCTACTTACATCCAACTAAATTCTTTCTAGGAGGAATAGGCATAAGATTCCATGTCTTGTTTTTCATTAGAGAGTCATATTCAATTGTCATTCATTTTTCCCTTTCAGGTTTATATTTAGCTTGATAATAGGTACAAGGATCATATGTGGCCAATAGTTGTCATAATATAAAATTTAGATCTATTTTGATGAGTATCTGAAGGTATACCAATCTCAAAACCTATAGATTCAAGAGTTTTCCGGGACCAAATAGGAAGAAAAGTAGTTGTAGGAACCACACTAGTATCTTTAGAATGTTTAGGAGGAACACTTGAATAATAATGATAACTAGAGATAGAAGTAATAGAATGTGAAGTAAAATTCAAGGTAACATAAGGCTCAACAAACACAGAAGCATGAGAGACTTATTGAAGTGAACATCTCACCGAATGATGATGCCTTCATAAATGGATCAAACAACATGTACACTCTGTATTCCTCACAATAACCAATGAAAATACGCTTATGAGAGTTGTATTCTAACATATTTTTTTTCTTCATCTTTGATATGATCCCAACATTCACTACCAAAAACCTTAAAGTTACTAATATCATGTTTGTTTCCATTCCATTTTCCTTCGTGAGTAACCTGCAAAACTTCTTTAGTATGGACTCTAGTCAAGACATAATTATCACAATAGATAGCTTCATTCCAAAAATGTTTATGTAATCCTTTAGAATAAGGCATGCATCTACTCATTTCAACCAAAGTTATATTCTTTCTTTTAGATACCCCATTTTGTTGAGGTGTATAAGGAACAATATTTTGGTGTTGAATACCATGCTTAGAAAAATATGCAATAATTAATTATTTCTTAATGAATTTCCCCCATTATCAGTTCTCAAAATCTTAATACTTTTACCAGATTCATTCTCAACCATAGAATTACATTCTCAAAAAATACTAAAGGTTTCACTTTTATGTTTCAAGAAATAAACCCAAGGTTTATGACTATAATCATCAACAAAAGTAAGAAAGTAGACTACATGAGACAAAGAAGGAGTTTCAAGAGGACCACGAATATTACTATGAATTAGTTGCAATTATTCATTAGCATGCCAAGATTTACCTTTATCAAACATTTCCTTATGATGTCTACCAAGTACACAACCTTCACAAACACTTTTAGTGGAACAAATTGATGGTAAGTCATGTACCATTTTAGACAATGTTTGCATTTTAATATAATTGAAGTGAGCAAATATTTCTTGCCATACATTAGAGTAAATTTCAACTCAAAATGGGCCTCCTAAGAAAAATAATAAAATAATATTTATTTATTTTGGAGGAAGAAAAGAAAAAAACCATTTTTTGTTTGTATTTTCGACATACCTCCCTATGATTTTACTCAAATTTTGATCAAGAAAGATCCCTAGATGCGAAATCAAATTCCGCGTCCAATGAGTACCCACTCGGCATACTTTTGACGGACCCCGCTACCCCAAAAACAAGAAATACCTTAAAACGTGTGATAATGATGTCATCGTCACATTTTTTCAGACATTTCTTGTTTTTCGGGTAGCAGGGTCCGTCAAAAGTATGTCAAGTGGGTACTCATTGTATGCAGAATTTAATTTCGCATCTAGGGAGCTCTCCCAGTCGAAATTTGAGTAAAAACACATGCACATATGTCAAAATGCGAACAAAAAAAGTAGTTTTTTTTATGATACCTATCCCCAAATTTATATTTAAAAAATTGTTTAAGACCTATACGGTATTTCAAATTTTAAAGCAATTTCATTGGGTAACACATGATGACATGGAATTTCATTTATGGTTAAAAGCCCCATTTTGACTTGAAATTTCCTCTAATGATTTAATCTGTTCATGAGCATGAGAAACATAGGAATAAAAGGGTTTGTTTTTTCTTGAATTAAAACATGTAAACTTATATAATCCAACATTATGATCACTACTACTAGAAGAAACAATTTTGAATTTTTGTTTGAGATCTTTTAACATATATTTATACTAACCAAGCTTCAAATTTATAACCTTTTAGACATGCAGAATAAATAGAAAGCAAGTTGATTTTCAATATAGTAATAAAAAATATCATCATTTTTAAATGAAAATTTTAATTAATGGAAAATTAATAAAAGTGATACAAAAATTAGAATGTTCTCACCAATGTTGAAACCTCACTGTAACCAACCTATGGATCTAAACCTCTATTGTAGAAACTAATGAACTAAAGTTTTCAAATGAAAAATTTTCACTAGAGAAAGCGGCATATATGATCTATTCAATTGTAGCATTCCTATACACTCCTTGTCTATGTATAGGGAAGTTAAATGTCTTCTAAATCTCCAAAACTACAGGAAATTAATAAAAAATGACATCAAATACGTCTATTCAGAAACCTATAATAACTTCAAGCAGAGACAGAAAAAACGTATATCTACAACCCAAAAGATAGATCCTTGATGCTAGGTTAGTATACAATAAATTGTATTTCATATGTATAAAAAATATCAAGAAAAACTTGAAATTTTCTAAAAATTAATGGCCATAGTCAGGGTTTGAATTTTGTTTTTCAAATATGGAGAAAACTGACTAGATCTAAGAAAATATTACTTGGGTATGATAGATAAAGAGTTCAAAATCTAGAAAATAGGGAGGATTCAACTCTCAAATATCAAGAATTGTTGCTTGTAAAACAAATTCAAAGAAATACTGAAGAAGGTAGAGTAAAGAAACTATCTCTAATACTATGTTAGAATATTGACAATATGATTAAACATACAACAATACATGTACACTAACCTATAAATCAATAGCAAAGTTATACTAGTCTAGCATTCTATTCATACAAACAATGAGGAGACGTCCATAGAAGTCTTGGCCTTCTATTGATCTTCAAAACTATCCAATCTTACAAGAGAGATGCACCCCACATATGCTTCAAAGTTTTACAATAACATCACAATATATTTGATATATGATCATCAATATCCCCAAAGTCTCTCCCTCACCTCTATTATATACCAAGCGGTATGGAATAATAACATCCTAAAATACATGTGGGATAAATGATTTTCTACCTCCCTATATAATGAATGGTAATACGAGAAAATTACATCATGATGAATGTGGGATAGCTTCGTTTTACATAATATTAAAGTTATTTATGACTTCTAATGATAGATAAGACATGTTACAGCATCATACTATACATCATCATACATGTAATATTAAAATTATACATTCTAACATGCATGGTGTATTTCATCTCCCAAGTTGCTTGCTTAAGGTTGAAATATGTCTATTGGATATTTCATACACTATGGATTGGTTCCTGAGCACTTTGACTTTTCATTATAATATACAAATTGGTTGTAGATAAATGCTCCTTCTAGTTCCACCAGATTCAAGGACCAATCAACTACATGATTAGCAACATGAATATATTTAATTAATAAGGAAACAAGGAATAAATTATGGACCTTCACAAATGCAGGAAAGACTATCTCATAAGACACTTGTCCAATTATTCTTAATATCTCAAAGGTATGCAGAACCTAGCTTCAACCTTTCTACAATGACCTAAACTCAAGAAAATTTTCCTGTCTTTGAATTTCAATAACAAGTGATCTTCCACCTGGAATCATGGTATTTTTAGGGATGCTAATAGTATAGTTAAGTATAATATCCTAGGTGATTATTTTGAATTGAAAAAAACATGTATATAGAATGGTAGACGAATATTAAATATGAAACATACAATTTGCTCTTGAAATGTGTAATTTTTGGTGAATATTATGATAAAAAAACATATTTTATGTAAATGTAGGAAATATTAGAGACTAAAAATGGCCAAATAGAGAATTTATTTTTTGAAAAAAAACCCCAAAAATAGCCAATTGGCAGAATTTTGACCCTAAAAATTATCCTGCCCGGAATTTCGTGAATGTTATTGATTTATATGCATAGTTTTTTCTACTTTCCATGTATCACTTTTGAGTTAGATGCTTGATCTTACCTATATATTCTTCCAAATCCTTTAACATTTTAGGGCCAATAATTACCATCTCCACCGTCTTATCCCAATTTACTACATTTCTTAAATGACAGGGGCTTCAAATGGGCTCATCTTAAACAAATCCTTGTACCCATTGTTATATGCAAATTCTACAAAGTATATGTATTATTTTCATTTCAATGATTTTTCCATTACATACATTCTTAGCATATCTTCAATAACATGATAACTCTTTCAATTTATCCATATATAAAATCCATGAATGAACCTTATAGCCACTCTAAAATCCAAAAACTGGATTAAAAATTCATGTACTAGTAGGTTTCAAATCCACTTTAATATCATAGGAGTCAACCATTCTCTAATAATTAGAGAAGAATCATCTAAAATCCAAAAAGTGGATTAAAAATTCATGTACTAGTAGGTTTCAAATCCACTTTAATATCATAGGATTCAACCATTCTCTAATAATTAGAGAAGAATCATCTTTAGAAATTTGATCACAAATTTCTAAGATATTTAATAAGAAAAATTACAGGATTTTTCTCCATATAAAAGGGTTGAGTGATCATCCCAAATATTCCTCATTTATTCTAAGGTTAAAGAAGAAATTCGAATTTGAGAATCAGTGGTAAAATTTGAATTTCATCATTAGGTTTCAAACTGTTTCAATAGGTACCAAACCATCTTATGAAGTGTGAACACAAAACCCATATAATGGAATTTTGTTTAAGGTTGAGCTAGTATGCAAACCAATGAGGGTGCTACAGGTTCTGCAAACTAAGTGGAAAGAATCCTCTAACATACTTGTTTATCCATTCTCTTAGAAACTACACATTATTTTCCATGAAAAGTTCTAAGTTTATCAATAATACCTTTATGCTTCTATTCACCAGAAATTGTAGCCAACAGACGTACGAATTTTAGGAAAATGCAAAATGTTTGTATATTTGAGTGGTTGATTTCTCGTAAAATATAAACTAATTTGATTTGAAATTCGTTGAGTTGGTTCATATTACCTAAGTGCATCTCCCCTCCAAATGTTTTGGTCAATTGATGTACAATTTTCAAGATATTGACAAATCAATTCTGCACTCAAAAACTAAACATAAAAAGTCATCTCAACAAAAATGCAAATCAATCTCTGCCTTATTTCACCTTTTTGTGTTGTCCTACTTCTTCTACATATGCAAAAATTCTATAGTGATCTTGCAGAAATCTACCAAGATAATTACTCAACATCCCTTTATTCATTGTTATTCTGAGGTTGAAGTGCATTAACTTTCAATATGATATTTATGCTAGTGTGTTTCTTTTGAAAACATAGATACATAATTTGAGCAAAAGTTGTAGGAAATGGATAACAATCTAAGAGCATTGATAATAGTAGCAAGTCAACATTAATTTCAGTCATGTAGATTCCTTCTTTGTCGTCATGTAGAATATACTTTGCATTGAAGAAGATCCCACAACAATCTTGAAGAGACATTTGATGAAGCAAGTATTTTGTGTCTAGATGTTCAAAGTCCTTTGATGTTGTTGTGATCGATATGCCTTAACTCAAGATCTAGATTGCAAAACTTAATTTGTATATCGTGTTGTATAAGTCATGCAGGATTAAATAATTTACCCTATCGAAATTAAAATATCTTCCAATCAACCCAACGAGTTACCAACAAACCTATACTGGAGATATTATGACCAATTTATGCAACTCTTTCCTATCTTTGGTGTTGTTCAAAACTGCTATGAGATTATGGATTTCTTGAATTGAGCACCACCCAAGAATGCTTTCATTTTCATTGCAGAAATTAGCAATTGGTGCTGACATGACCTTCTAAACCATCCAACACTTTCTCTATGGGATTTGATACAAAATAATATTTTAGAATGTGTATGTACTCCGCCTTTGTATTTTTTGTTCTCACACGATTTACTCTATTTCAGATGATGTAGATGTCATCAGCTCCAACCATTTAATAACGGTTCGCATAAGTCTAAATAAAGAGTGGAAGTATTCAATAAAATAAACGAAGTTTCCGAAACATCTTCCTTCTAATAACGCATGGAACATACATACATTTGTGGCTTCTTAGAGTGCGCATTTGTGAATCCAACATTTTAACGTTTATCTCAAATCTTGACAATGTTTCTATAAATCAAATCAATAATAAGTCAAATATGAAAATATCAATAATAAGTCAAATATGAAAATATTGTAGACTCCCACAAAATCCCATATATGGATCAATAGTGAGTCCATTATTCGTTCCTCAATTTCCCATCCATTTCAACCATTATAAATGACTCAATTTCATTAATAAACAACATGAATGAGCAGCAAAGCTATATACTCCCTCCCATTGGGTTTGTAAAAGATTGAATGTTACTGTCAAATAATTTTTAAACTAAAAAACATTATTGTAAAAACTAAAAAACATTATTGTAAAAGATTAAATTTTATTTTTAATCAACTTTTAACATTAAAAACATACATTTTATAAGTAATATATAATTTTGGTTTGTTTGTTTTCTTGATCACTCTTCTTTCTTATATCCTTAACACATTGTTTGAATACCAAACCAAAAACCATTATAATTTGAATCTACATTAGTAGGTTGCAAAAGTTTTTGCATGGCAAGGTGGGCTTATTAGCTTAAGAAGTAAGTTGTATTTTTGTTATATTAGATATTTACATGGTTGCTTGTATAATGAAGTAGGTTGCAAAAGGCCAAATTGGAGCTGTTGTCTTAGATGCTCCTTTGATAGTGATGATAACTCGGCTTCCTTTACTTAGACTATTGTTGGTTTAAGGTCAACAGATTCTTCGACTGCGCTTTAGGATCTACATGGTTAGCTAGTGGGCCTTAATCTCTAATAGGATATGAGATGGGATACAAAATAAATGAAACTTGAACAGTAACCTATGACACCCGAATGTATTATGCGCTTAGAACTAAATTTACGAGATTACAAACTCGTAGCTTAGACCTTAACCTATAGTTATTTCAAAAATAAATGAAACTTAAACAGTAAGCTATAGTAGCCAAATGGATTATGCACTTGGAACTGAATTTAGGAGATTAGAGAATAGTAGATTAGATCTTACCCTATAGCCATTTCATTATTAGAAACACAAGCATAAGACTCATAAAATGATAGGAGCATTTATTTATAGAAACATATATCGGTTATAGCCAATTTTACATCCTAGAAATATATAAAGGAAAATTCACGTACAATAAATAAAGAATTACATTATTGTTCATTTTCAAAGATTCATTCAAAATATAAAAATTGTGCCTTATTGAATAATTATTTCATTTATGAAATTGAGCCTTATTGAATAATTATTTCATTTATGATTTTTTTTATTTTTAAGATATAATATAATTAGGTAAATTCAAAGTCTAAAAGATTTACTTTAGGATATAATATAATTAGGTAAATTTCAAGTCTAAAAGATTTACTTTAAGATATGATATAATTAAGTAAATTAATATTTTTAATTTAAAATGTATGAAGGCCATATTCCTTGAGATTGGGTTTGTGAAAGATTGAGTGTAATATATATAATTTTTCACAAGTAATATATATAGTATTTGTTTGTTTGTTTTATTCACTAAAATATGTCTTTACAGCTTGTCTTGATCACCATTGTTTCTTATATCCTATAATATTATTGATTACCTAACCAAAAAAATCATAATAACTTGACTTTACATTACCAAGTTGCAAAAGTTTTGGCACAACAAGGTGAGCCTATTATATTAATAGATGTAAGTGGCCTTCTTATTGTTATAAGGTATGCTTATTACTTCATCTCAAAAAAAAAGAGCATATTATGTTATTAAACATTTAAATGAATCATCCAATCCAAGGTACACTTATTATGTTGTTAAACATTTAAATGGATGATCCAGTAGAAAAAAAAAGATAAGCTTATTATGTTGTTAAACATTAAAATGGATGATCGTTGAATTAAATATTATCTTAAATATACAAAATTTGGATAGATGTGATGCACTTTCACTCTAAGTGTAATCCACCTTAATATATGCAAAAATATTGTTCAAATCCCTATAATAAACATTTGTTTTTAAGGATATTGTATCATTACCATCTTTAAAGAAAATATGGTTTATTTTTTTAAGGCTATTGTATTTACTATCTTCAAAGTACTATCTTCAAAGTTATTTTCCATAGATATGAGATTAGTTGCAAGATAAAAAAATTGGTTTAAAATGCATTTGCTATCTTCAAAGTTATTTTCCATAGATATGAGATTAGTTGCAAGATAAAAAATTTGGTTGAAAAATGCACTTGGCCAACCATATGAGGTCTGTTGTAGGTGATAATCTTGCAGAAAAAATAAATTAGATCAACAAAAAGCACTAAATTTATAGAAACGAGGTTTTTGTGGTATACCTAACCTAACTTTCGCACTAAACTTTGGGGAGGCTCGGAGGTTTCTGTGTCCCGTTCTATTGTCTCTCGCATGGATCTAAATAAATACACAAATTGATGTGATCTTTCTTTGGTTAACCTTCTACTTCATGATGGTTTTGGATGCTCTATATAAAAACGTAGTCGATATCAGAAATATAACCCATCTTAGGAAGGTCGATTAGCTTTTATTTATTTACTAAACCACTAGGAAACCCAAGTTCTCGATAAGCCCTATTTCACGGTAACCAATAAAACATGTGTAACCACAATCCTCTATGAGATGGGGCTCTCTTTAAAATATAGTTAAAAGTGAGAATACAGTTAATGGGAAAAACTTTTTAACATAAAAATCTGATCTTAATATACACAACTTGCTTTTAGTTATTTTGTGAACACTTACAAGCCATTGACATTATTCAATGATAACACTTTATAAATTAAAAACAAAAGGTAAAAACAACTAACCTTTCCACAAACATATAAATATTTTATGTAATATATAAATGCCTAAAACATAGTGATTCCCCATGAGCTTGGCTTTGTGCTAACCAGCTTTTAAATATAACAAAATCCCCCATCGAATTAAAACAAAGAGAAGTCTGTATACGCCAACTATTTTATCTATCTAGAAGAGAAGGGTTTGATTTATGCCAACCCTTTGGTCTTTTAATAAGTACATGGTCTTTTAATAATTACATGCGCAAAATATCTCTTGTAAATAACCTTTTTTGGTTTAATGCTTTTCACTATTACTAGGTATGATTATCTAAAGTCTAGCTCACTATGCACAAAATAGGAAAAACTTTTATATCCAAATCTAGTACAAGTATTTTTATTTTACAATGACTAGAAAGGTGCCAAAACTCTCTGTCAATCACATTTGTGATGCCATGTAAGTTTATGAATTTGCAACCAAACTACAATTTTTTTAATTTTTTTATTCAATTACTTTAAATTCACAACAACTTATATCTACCATTTGAGTATCAAATGATAGAAAATGTACATATATCTTCAAACCTTAAAAAGAAAACTTACACATATCTTCAAACCTCATGTACATTGTAATCAATGCTACATTTAATGCATTAGACTCAAAAATAGTAAAAACACTTAAAAAAAAACATATTACAGAGTATTTAGCATCAAAATCCTTGGATTATGCAATTTAAAATGAAATTGATGGACCTTATAAAATGCAAGACAGATAAGAAACCCTAACATATCAACATTGATCCATATACAAAACAAATCCATACAATTATACATATTAAAAAGAAATTTGCTTGAGCGAGTTAGATATTGATCTAACTACAAAAAAAATCCATGCAATTGTACATATTAAAAAGAAATTCAATATCTAACTACAAAAAAAATCCATGCAATTGTACATATTAAAAAGAAATTTGCTGAAGCCACTTAGATATAGAACTTTCTCTGCAGTTTGTATCAATCAATCTTGATAGTAGATTACGTATCCTATCAGTGTAATTCCCATAGAAATATCAGTGTAATTACCATAGAAATTGTTGTTACTCTATCAACTCAACACAATCTAATCACCATTATTTATCAACCAAAACACAAAAAGTAAAACTGACACTATATGCTCACACAAACAGTTTTTTTATCAGTGTAATAACCATAGAAATTCTTGTTACTCTATTAACTCAACACAATCTAATCACCGTTATTTATCAACCAAAACACCAAAAGGATAAACAGTTGATTCTAAACAATTGATTCTAAACAGTTGATTCTAAACAATTGAACAATGAATTAATACTACCCTAACTAACTGAAATAACAGCCTGTGATTCTGCACAGACAAGAATATTGCCTAATTTGTCCACGTGGCTTGAAACTAGAGATTTCAAAGAAAAAGGTGGTGTGATGAAAATATAGTTATACAGCTGTGTAGATAGTATTTGATTGACGACATAAAATATATATATAACAAATAATCTAGGTTTACATTAATAAGTTTTATTTTAAAACTATGTCATCGACGATGTTAAGTCATTCATCTTTTAAATTGAAGATATGGATCTCAAATTTGAAAGAACCCGCTCTTAATCATATAAAATAAATTAAAAGTTATCAAAACTTTAAACCTAGTGTTTAGCACTTTGTTATTAATTTAACCATATTTGAACATGTTTTTTTTTTTTAACAACAATTTAGCATTTTGTATTTTGAATTTTTATCATGTAATCTAATAAATGCTTTTTTACCATGTACTTCTAATAAGTTTAGCTCATGTGCTAACTGGCGCTCCGGTTTGAAGCCACAGTTTTTCTAGCCATAGTTTTTCTTATTAATTTCAATTTGTTTCAAAAGTAATTGGCATAGAGGACACATAGCATACATCAAAATATTCATTAGCGGTCATAGAAGATCATGGGAAGGAGAGTAACTCTGCTTTCCATTAAAGGCTACCATATTCCTTGCGTAGTTTCTTATGGGCATCCATCCCTTCCTTCTAAATTTTCAATAGTGGACGCAATTAATTAGTTAGTATCTAAAAGGTAAAGCAAAGATTAGGGATACAAATTCAAGTGAACCCCTGGCATTTTCTTTTCGACAGGGGGCAAGAGTAGACTGAATTGATCCCGTCTCGGGCTTTAAAGGTGTTTCTCTCTTTATTGAAACCTGGTAAATTTCTTATTATGTCTGTATTGCGTGGGCTTCAATGTATGCTAGTGCGTTGTTTCTACTGAAAACTTATGGCTAAGTGAAAGCGGTTTTAATCAGGCAATTAGTAGTGTCTTATGTAAGGCATTTATGCTATTATTCCGTGCCTCGATCGGGCGTTATTTAATCAATTTCAATTACGAATAAAAAAGCTAAAGCAAATAAATATAAGACGTTATTCATCATACTCCGTGCCTCGATCGGGCGTTATTTAATCAATTTCAATTACGAATAAAAAAGCTAAAGCAAATAAATATAAGAAGACGTTATTCATCATATCAGGTAATATCCTCTCGGCAAGCCAGGGCATTGTAGGTTCAGTGTTAGCCAAAACCAAGCCGACTAAACTTGAGTTTAGGGCTTAGTTGATATTAAAATTTAATTTTCACTTTTCACTCCGACCACTTTTTCTTTTTCTTGTCCGGTGACACTTCTCTATCTCCCGACTAGACAAGTTTATAAATTTTAGTGAGTGTTCCACTCGACTAAATTTACTTCGACTAACTTGTCAGTTCTACCGACCGGTTTTTACCTTGACCACTTGTCACTTCGACCAAGTCGGTTGACTTCCTCGACCAAGTCAACTAATCTCTTCTCTTCGACCAAGTCGGCTCACCTTAGTCGGCTGACTCAACCGACCACTCAAGTCGGTTCACTTTGGTCGAAATCTACATAGTAAGTTTCTTAGTCAAAAGACTTAAGAAATTATAAATGATTTTCACCTGTGAGTAATATGAAGTAAAATAGACACATTTACAAATCCAAATAACTTATAAAAACATATGCCCAAATATGTAGGAAGACTTGAGTCGACCAATGTGCCGTAAAACCTGGAACTTTCAAGCGGTGAGAATTTTATGGGTTCTTTGATCTTTCGCTTAACAGTAAATGTGAAAGACATTTACAGAAGTAAATCTGGAAATATGTGAGGCCAAATAATTATGCATTCAACCGTAAACTATTTCATATATTAACTATGCGGAAATAACAAAGTATTACAAACTTGTTGGTTACAAATTGGTCGGTCCAGACTTGTCGGTCTAAACTTGTCGGTCCGTACTCGTCCTTTTATAGAGCTTCAGCTCTTCGACTGACTCACTTACACAGAAGCTTGAGCTTCGTCTTCTCTTTTCTCACCCTGAGTTCCTCTATCTCTATATTATGTCTCTTGTGTCTGTGTAACCTAAATTACAGTTTGCTTCTTCTATTTATAGACAACCTGAAGATTGCTTCTACATGGGCTGACTGACTCAGCATTAAAGACTGTAATAACTATCTACCTAACAATTTAGCTTCAGAAATAAATTCGATTGGTTTACATTGCCTACTGGTGGACTCTTCCTTCTTGTGAGATTGACAGACAAGATCTTGACTTGTACAAACTCTCACGGAGTTGGCTGAGAGTGAGGTACATATCTACGAGTAATTACATTTTTCCAACACTCCCCCTTAATTATAAGTAGATGGGGATTTTTAAAACAAAATTTACAAAATGTTTCAAAGCTTAGACATGCTCTATTTATGACAGAGTTCACTGTGGAGAACTTGTCATTCCAAGATAACTACGCAGATACTGAAAAGTATCCTTTACCAATGGCTTTGTGAAGATGTCACCAAGTTGGTCTTCAGACTTGCAAAATTCCAAACAAATTTCCTTTTCGTTCACCAACTCTCTTATAAAATGAAACCTAGTGTCAATGTGCTTGGTTCTCTTGTGAAACACATGATTCTTTGATAATGCTATGGCTGAATTGTTGTCGCAGAAGATTGTTGTCGGTTCTTGATAGTTCTATGACAAGTCTTTTAAGACTCTCCTCATCTAGACAACTTGACATGCAACACTTGTCGCTGCAACATACTCTGCTTCAGTTGAAGACATACAATAGGCTATTTCTTTGAAGCCCATGAAACAACACCTGTACCAAAATGAAATGTTTACCCAGATGTGCTTTTCCTGTCATCTATGCTGCCTCCATTGTAACTCTCAGTGTAACTAATGAGTTTAAAAATTTCTGAGGTTGAATACATAATACCAAGGTCTTTTGTGCCACATACATACCTTAGAATTCTTTTACCTGCTTGTCAATGTGAGTCTTTCGGTGACTCCATGAACCTTGAAATCACACTTACTCCATACATAATGTCTGGTCTTGTTGCTGTCAACTACATAAGGCTGCCAACAAGCCTTTTGAACAGCGTAGGATCGACAGTGGATCCTTCATCATCTTTGCTCAATTTTAAACATGTTATCAATGGTGTTGGGGTTGTCTTGCAGTTACACATGTTAAACCTTTTTAAAACTTCACTTGCATACTTAGACTGTGATATAAAAATACCACTTTCACAGTGCTGAACTTCAATGCCCAGAAAAAACTTCATAAGCCCCAGGTCAGTCATTTCAAATTCACTTTCCATGACTGCTTTAAAATATGCTATGCCATAATCACTAGTAAATATTAAATCATCTACATACAAGCAGACAATTAACATCTTACCTTGCTCATCGACTTTGGTATACAAAGTCAGTTCACTTTCACGTCTGTGAAATCCATTTTCAGTGAGATAGGAATCAATCCGACTGTACCAAGCTCTAGGAGCTTGCTTCAAACCATATAATACCTTTTTCAGCATGCACACTTTATGTTCTTGACCTAGAACTTCATACCCTTATGGTTGTTCCACATATACTTCCTCTTCTAGATAGCCATTTAAGAATGCCAACTTGACATCCATTTGATGAACATGCCATTTGTTTTGTGCAGCAATGGCCAAATTTGTTCTAACTGTATCCATGCGTGCAACAGGTGCAAATGTTTCATTGAAGTCGATGCTGGGTTGTTGTGTGAACCCTCTTGCTACCATTCTTGCCTTGTGCTTTTACACATTCCCATCAGCATCTTGCTTTGTCTTGTAAATCCATTTGACATTGATTACATCTTTGTCTCTTGGTACATCAACGAGTTCCCATGTCTGGTTTTTCTTAATGCATTATATTTCTTCATCAATGGCTTGTACCCATACTTCTTCTTCAACAACTTCTTCAAATGTTAGTGGATCATATATATGTGCAAATAATGCAAAGAGAGAGAATGAATTAGGTGTACCAGCTTCATATATCTCTCACAGACTTCTTGTCTTCACTGGTTCTGTCGATGTCGACCTGGACAAAATTCTTGATGGAGTCCGTTGTCCTCTTGGTGTACTTGTCAGTGTAGCTTGAGCTACTACTTTTGTCAATGATCCTTGTGCTGAACCATGTCTTGGTGTCATGGGAGTCGATGGTGCTCCAACCGGTTGACTTACATGTGGTATTTGAACCACTTCCTCTTCCATATCATCATTGTCGACGTTCGACACAATCCTGCCATTTATGTCGACGGTTCCATCCCATGATTCATTCTCGACAAATTGAACATCTTGACTGGTAATCACTTTCCTTGTGACAGGGTCATACAATTTGTATTCTTTTGTGTCTTCTGAATAGCCGACAAAAATAGATTTTTGTCCCTTCTTGTCTAGCTTCCTTCTCAGCTCATCTGGAACATGAGCATATGCAACACAACCAAAAAATTTTAAAAGGGAAACACTATGATTCATACATGTCCATACTTCTAGGGGAACTTTGTTCTTCACACTCTTTGTCGGACATCGGTTCATAATGTATATGGTAGTTGCAACTGCTTCATCCCAATACTCATTTGGGAAATGCTTGGCTGCCAACATGCTGCGTGCCATCTCCATGATGGTTCTGTTCTTTCTTTCGGTGATACTGTTCTGCTGAGGTGTATATCATGAAGTGAATTGTTTCTGTATGCCATGGGTCTTGCAAAAATTCAGAAATTCATTTGAAACATATTCACCTCCTCTGTTGGTCCTTAAGACCTTGATGCGGTGACCACTCTGGTTCTCCATGAGTGCCTTGAACTGCTGAAAATAACCAAATGCATCAGATTTCTGTTTCAAGAAATATACCCATGTTTTTCTTGAGTAATCATCTATAAAAGTTAGAAAATAGTTGCAGCCACCAATGGATGATGTCTGCATTGGACCACAGATGTTAGAGTGTGCAATTTCAAGTGGTGTGCGTGCTCTATAGGAATTTCCAACTGGAAATGTCTCTCTGTGTTGCTTGCCAAAAATGCAGCCTTCACAAACCCTCTCTAGTCTATCGATCAATGGTAATCCCTTCACCATATTATTTGTGTGCAGTAGCATCAACCCACCAAAATTCAGATGTCCAAATTTGAAATACCACAACCAGGATTCATCCTGAACTTCCGTCTGAAATGTAGCTTGCAAATTAGCGCTACAATTCTCTCTCTTGTCGAGGAGCTCAACTGTTTCTTCACTTTCTAACTTGAATGCAGCTCGTGTCTTTGTCTTCCCTTTTATGTCGGGAACTTCCTCAATGGAAACAAGCGGTTGCTTGTCATTGGCACTTTTGTTATCAGCTGGTCGCTTGGATGCTTGTCTTTGATCACACAATGTTCATCTTCCATGTAGACTTTGTATCCTTTTTGTAACAACTGTCCAATGCTTAACAAATTATGTTTCAGACCTTCGACATTATAGATATCGGGGATATGCTTACTCTCCCCCTGTTTGGGTAGAATATCAACAGTGCCTTTTCCTAAGACAGTAACTTGGACATTGTTTCCAAGTGTAACATCAGTTTTAACTGAAGTGTATAGACTGGAAAACAAATTCAAATTACCAGTCATGTGGTTGCTGCATCCTGAATCTAAGTACCATATGTCATGCAGACTTTCTTGAATAGCATTGCATTCAAGTGGAGATGTCGATTCCATTAACATTTCACTTGTCGAAGTGCTGTTGTTGGTCGAATGACTTGGGCTTTGCCTTCCTTGGTCATATTTCTTCTTCCGACATTCATATGCATAATGACCAAACTTCTTACAGTAATGACATTGAATTTTTGATTTATCAAACCTCTGGCCTCTTGGTTGACTTGGGTTTTGGTTATCTCCTCTTCCACCGACATTTGCAGGACTTCTGCCTCGTCCTACTCTTGAAGAACTTCTTCGTCTGTCTCTGAAGTTGTTTCTCCCCGTGGCTCTACCATGGCTTATGGATTACTGTGCTACAAATGCACCTTCCAATGATGTATGTGTTCTATTGAGTCTGTGTTCATAATTGACGAGTGAATCTTGCAACTCATCAATGGTAAATTCCATCATGTCTATGTGTTCCTCTAAGGTCACAACCAAGTTTTCAAATATTGGGAGAAGACTTCTGAGAATTTTTTCAACAACCCTTTGGTCTGCTATGGGTTCTCCATGAGATTTGAGTTGGTTTATCAACCCAACAACTCTGGTGTAGAAATGTGTCTACATTCTCTGAATCTTTCATGGATAGAGATTCAAAATCTCTTCTCAGAATCTGCATCTTGGATGTCTTTACCTTATCCAAACCTTGATAGGAAGTCTCCAATGTATCCCATGCTTCCTTAGCATTAGTTTTTGTTGTTATTCTTGGGAGTATGCTTTCATGCATAGCTTGATGTATGAAAAATAGAACTTTTCCACCTTTCTTCCTCTGTTCCCTCAAGACATCTTTCTCAGCTTGTGTGAGATTTTTATATGCTGTCATATTTTCTAGTTCTGCATAACGATACTGGACTATCTCCTAGACATCTTGACCTATGAATAAATCCTTCATTATTAAAGACCAATATACATAATTCTTTCCTGTAAATATTGGAGTTTGCAATGAACAAGAAGTGGAAGCCATTTTAATTTTATTAACTTTCCTTAGAAAATTAATTTCAACCTTTTAAGACAAGATTTGTTTCCTAAATCTTGGGCTGATATAAACCTTGCTCTGATACCAGTTAGCCAAAACCAAGCCGACTAAACTTGATTTTAAGGCTCAGTCGATATTAAAATTTAATTTTCACTTTTTACGCCGACCACTTTTATTTTTCTTGTCAGGTGAAACTTGTCTATCTCCCAACTAGAAAAGTTTATAAATTTTAGTTAGTCTTCCACTCGACTAATTTTACTTCGACTAACTTGTCGGTTCTACCGACTGGTTTTTACCTAGACCATTTGTCAGTTCGACCAAGTCAGTTGACTTCTTTGACCAAGTCGACTGACTTCTTCTCTTCAACCAAGTCAACTAATCTCTTCTCTTCGACCAAGTCGGCTCACCTCAGTCGGCTGACTCAACCGACCACTCAAGTCGGTTCACTTTGGTCGAAATCTACATAGTAAGTTTCTTAGTCAAAAGACTTAAGAAATTATAAATGCTTTTCACCTGTGAGTAATATGAAGTAAAATAGACACATTTACAAATCCAAATAACTTATAAAAACATATGCCCAAATATGTAGGAAGACTTGAGTCGACCAATGTGCCGTAAAACCCGGAATTTTCACGCGGTGAGAATTTTATGGGTTCTTTGATCTTTCACTTAACAGTAATTGTAAAAGACATTTACAGAAGTAAATATGGAAATATGTGCAGCCAAATAATCATGCATTCAACCATAAACTATTTCATATATTAACAATGCGGAAATGACAAAGTATTACAAGCATGTCGGTTACAAAATGGTCGGTCCAAACTTGTCAGTCTAAACTTGTCGGTCCAGACTTGTCCATTTACAGAGCTTCAGCTCTTCGACTGAATCACTTACCCAGAAGCTTGAGCTTCGACTTCTTTTTTCTCACCCTGAGTTCCTCTGTCTCTCTATTGTGTCTCTTGTGTCTGTGTAACCTAAATTGCAATTTGCTTCTTCTATTTATAGGCAACCTGAAGATTGCTTCTACATGGGCCGACTGATTCACCATTAAAGACTGTAATAAGTATCTACCTAACAACTTAGCTTCAAAAATAAATTTGACTAGTTTACATTGCCTACTCGTGGACTCTTCCTTCTTGTCAGGCTGACAGACAAGATCTTGACTTGTACAAACTCTGATAGAGTCGGCAAGAGTCAGGTACATATCTGCGAGTAATTACATTTTTCCAATAGTTAGCCCGTTCCATTAAAGGGTATATGAAAATGTTATATCGAGTGTCTTATACAACCAAGATCTTGATAAGCAATGCATTTAGAGTTATCCTCTGAAACTACTATATGCATTTGGTTATTACTAATTTATAGTCACCATAACAACTTTTCCTGTTTTTGGTTCTCACATGTATTATTATCTGGGCCTGATTGAAATATTTGGGTATAAAACTTCATTACATTTGCTCAAATTAGAAATTAGAAAATAGAAAGCGTAAAATGTTTATACCAGAGAACAAATATCAATCATGTTGTGTAATGATTTTCATAATAATAGAAAAGGATGAAACATACAATGAATAGCTTTGAACTTTGAACTTCGAAATTCAGTGGAACTTGTTGCAAATAAAAATCAACAAAATATATAAATGACATTTATTAAGATATGAGGTTTTATGTAGATAAAAGGTTTTATGGACAATCAAACTGTAAAATAGTAAAAGAAATCACATTTCAAGCATACAACATGTATTTAAGGATTAGGTAAGATGGGCATTTGATGGCTAGCATTATTACCGGCTTAGCCATGTATTTAAGGATTACAACATGTATTTAAGGATTAGGTAAGATGGGCATTTGATGGCTGGCATTATTACTATCCTAGCTGGGTTGACTGGTGGTAATCATGTTAATTAGAAGGCTGGCTGGAGTAGCTAGACTATATGGCTGGATTAATGGGGGCTAGTTGGCTTGTTAGCTGGCCTTATTGATGATAGCCAACCTTATTGATGATTTGTTAAGTCATGAAGGAATATTAAGGAGCCGGATTTGATAGGATTTCCTAAATGGGACCTATTAGCATTCTCGGCGTTGCCAAAGCCCACGGAGGAACATGTCACCTTGAGTAGCTAGTAACTACTTCCAACCCGAGAATGTCCGCGCAACACAACAAACACTACACATTACCCAGATAATATAGAAACACAGCTGGATGATCGTGATTCGTTGGTTCACTGAGAACTTTCGTTTCACCCTCCCCATGATCAATTGCTGAATGGCATAGATTTTCATTTCCCATCCCGCTGTAGTTGGACAGGTTGCATTATTGAAACTACTTGAATAGATCTGTCTATGAAACTCAATCCTCGATCTGAAATCGACTTCAATTATCGGTGAGACTCCTAGAACTATAGTACTGTTAGAAGGATGCCTTATTATTATCAACTTATTCTTTATCTTGTTAATTGATGTACGACGTGATGCAACAAAATAAGACTGTAATTATGATGTTATACCTGAGTAACGAACACTCCTCTGTGGCTCAGCTTTGGCTCTCGAACAAGCTCATAGAAATATTTTGTGTACAATTGATAACAAGTACCGCCTTCCATAGGATCTGCGATGTCTCCTGCTATGATGTCGAACCGTTCCTTTGGAATCCAAGATGAAAACGTTTTCAACCTTAACCTTGCAAGTGACATGCAAGTGACATGAAGACAATTGTAATTAGTACAAGGATTAAAAGATCCGAAAACTCTAATACAATACAATTAATGAATACAATAATTGATTAATTGTATTGTATTCATTAAAGGAAGGAATGGGAAAGATGGTTGTTCGTAATGAAATGCATCGGAATGATCAAGAAGGTTTGTCTACTCTAATTGAAGGAGGCCAATTGTACACTCTTACAACCTCATCCTATTTATAAACATCAAAGCTCTATTTGCTTGAATAACTCTCATTGTTGCATGCACTACAAGTGCTCCAATGATGGTGATTTGGAGCGAGATTCAAAGAAGGTGTCAAAGATCGTGCAATCTAGAGAAAGTATTGGAGAACATAAATTGTAGTGCATTGTCATTAATCAAAGATGAGCTGTGTGGGAACAAAATCGCCATGCTCCTTGTGCATGCAGGGAAGGTTTGTCAAGATCATCAAGAGAGATGCAGTTTGTCGAGGTGTTAGAGCCCAGGCTAAGCGAAAAGGCAATCCCACAATAAGAGTGTCAATGTCAAAAAGTTATGAAAACATGTTGATCATGATGTAAAATCATATCCTTATCCTATTTATAAATATCAAAGCTCTATTTGCTTGAATAACTCTCATTATTGCATGCAGTACAACTGCTCCAATGACGATGATTTGGAGCAGGATTCAAAGGAGGTGTCAAAGATTGTGCAATCCAGAGCAGGTGTTGGAGAACATAAATTGTACTGCATTGTCATTAATCAAAGCTGAGCTATGTGGGAACAATGTCTCCATGCTCCCTATGTTGGAGAACATAAATTGTAGTGAATTTTCATTAATCGAAGCTGAGCTGTGTGGGAACAACGTCGCCATGCTCCTGTTGGAAAATGTAATTACTCACAGATAAGTACGTGACTCTCAGTCGACTCTGTTAGGGTCTGTACAAGTCAAGATCTTGTCAGTCATTCTGACAAGAGGGAAGAGTCCACGATTATGCAATGTAAACTAGTAGAATTTATTTAAGTTGTTAGGTAGATAGTTATTACAGTCTTTAATGGTGATTCAGTCGACCCATGTAGAAGCAATATTCAGGTTGCCTATAAATAGAAGAATAAATTTATAAATTAGTTTACAGACACTACAGATACAATAGAGAGACAAAGGAACTCAGGGTGAGAAAGAGAAGTTGAAGCTCAAGCTTCTATGTAAGTGATTCAGTCGAAGAGCCGAAGCTCTGTAAAAGGATCAGTTGGAGAGCAGGACCAAGTGAGCTGACTTGAGAAGTCAAAGAGGTCAGCTGACTTGAGTGGTCGAAGAGGTCAGCCGACTTGAGAGGTCGAAGAAGTGAGCCAACTTAGAGGTCGAAGTCAGCTGACTTAGAAGTGACAAGTGGTCGAGGTAAAATCAGTCGGTACAACCGACAAGTAAGTTGAAGTAAATTAGTCGGGTCTAAAGGCCTACCAAAGTTGATAGACTTGTCTAGTTGGGAGATAGACAAGTTTCACCTGCCAAATGAAAAATAAAAAGAGGTCGACGTGAAAAAGTGAAAATTAAATTTTAATATTAATTGAGCGGTAAACTCAAGTTTTGTCAGCTTTGTTTTGGCTAACGGGTATCAGAGCAAGGTTTATATCAGTCCAAGATTTAGGAAAGAAATCTTGTCTTAAAAGGTGGAAATCAATTTTCTAAGTAAAGTTAATTAAAAAAATTTAAAATGGCTTCCACTTCTGGTTCATTGCAAACTCCAATTTTTAAAGCAAAGAATTATGAATATTGGTCTTTAACAATGAAGGCTTTATTCATAGGTCAATATGTCTGGGAGATAGTCCATCATGGTTATGCAGAACCAGCAGACATGACAACATATAACAATCTCACATAGGCTGAGAAAGATGTCTTGAGAGAACAGAGGAAGAATGATGGAAAAGCTTTGTTTTACATACATAAAGCTATGCACGAGAGCATACTCCCAAGAATAGCAGCAAAAAATAATGGTAATAAAGCATGGGATACATTCGAGACTACTTATAAAGGTTTGGATAAGGTAAAGACATCCAAGCTACAGATTCTGAGAAGAGATTTTGAATCTCTATCCATGAAAGATTCAGAGAATGTAGACACATTCTACACTAGAGTTGTTGGGTTGATAAACCAACCAAAATCTCATGGAAAATCCATAGAATACCAAAGGGTTGTTGAAAAAATGCTTAGAAGTCTTTCCCCAAGATTTTAAAACTTGGTTGTGACCTTAGAGGAACACACGGACATGATGACATTTACCATTGATGAGTTGCAAGCCTCACTCATCAATCATGAACACAGACTCAGCAGAACACAAACATCATTGGAAGGTGCATTTGTAGCACAATCATCGATAAGCTATGGTAGAGGCAGGGGGAGAAACAACTTCAAAGGAAGAGGAAGAAGTTCTTCAAAAGGAGAATGAGGCAAAATTCTTGCAAATTCCACGGTGGCAGAGGAGATAATCAAAACCCAAGTCAACAAAGTGGCCAGAGGTTTGATAAATAAAAAATCCAATGTCATTACTGTAAGAAATTTGGTCATTATGCATATGAATGCAGAAAGAAGCAATATGACCAAGGAAGGCAAAGCCCAAATCAGTCAACCAACACTAGCACTTCAACAAGTGCAATGTTAATGGCATCAACATCTCCACTTGAATGCAATGTTGTTCAAGAAAGTATAAATGACATATGGTACTTAGATTCAGGCTGCAGCAACCACATGACTAGGAACTTAAATTTGTTTCCGCATCTAGACAATTGAGTTAAAACTGATGTTACACTTGGAAACAATGTCCAAGTTACTGTCTTAGGAAAAGGCACTATTGATATTCTAACCAAACAGGGGGAGCGTAAGTACATCCCTGATGTCTATCATGTTGAAGGTCTGAAACATAATTTGTTAAACATTGGACAATTGTTACAAAAAGGCTACAGAGTCTACATGGAAGATGATTGCTGTGTGATCAAAGTCAAGCGTCCGAGAGACCAACTGATAGCAAAAGTGCCAATGACAAGAAACCGTTTGTTTCCATTAAGGATAGTTCCTGACATGAAAGGGAAGACAAACACAAGAGTTGTATTCAAATCAGAAATTGAAGAAACAGTCAAGCTCCTCAACAAGAGAGAAAATGGCAGCGCTAATTTGCAAGTTTCATTTCAGACAGAAGTTCAGGATGAATCCTGATTGTGGCATTTCAGATTTGGACATCTAAATTTTGGTGGGTTGAAGCTACTGCAAACAAAGAATATGGTGAAGGGATTACCATTGATCGATAGACTAGAAAGGATTTGTGAAGGTTGCATTTTTTGCAAGCAGCACAGAGAGACTTTTCCAGTCGAAAAGTCCTATAGAGCACGCACACCACTTGAAATTGTGCACTTTGATATTTGTGGTCCAATGCAGACATCATCCATTGGTGGCTGCAAGTATTTTCTAACTTTTATTGATGACTACGCAAGAAAAACATGGGTATATTTCTTGAAACATAAATCTGATGCATTTAGTTATTTTCAGCAGTTCAAGGTACTCGTGGAGAACCAGAGTGGATATCGCATCAAGATCTTAAGGACCGACATAGGAGGTGAATATGTTTCAAATGAATTTCTAAATTTTTGCAAGACCCATGGCATACAAAAACAATTCACTACACAATATACACCTCAGCAGAATGGTATTACCGAAAGAAAGAACAGAACCATCATGGAGATGGCACGTAGCATGTTGGCATCCAAGCATTTGCCAAATGAATATTGGGGTGAAGTAGTCGTAACTATCATTTACATTATGGACCAGTGTCTGACAAAGAGTGTAAAGAACAAAGTTCCCCAAGAAGCATGGACAGGTATGAACCATAGTGTTTCCCATTTAAAAGTTTTTGGTTGTGTTGCACATGCTCATGTTCCAGATGAGCTGAGAAGGAATCTAGATAAGAAGGGACAAAAATGTATTTTTGTTGGCTATTCAGAAGACACAAAAGCATACAAGTTGTATGACCTTGTCACAAGGAAAGTGATAATCAGTGGAGATGTTCAATTTGTCAAGAATGAATCATGAGATGGAACCGTTGACATAAATGCCAAGATTGTGTCGAATGTTGACAATGATGATATGAAAGAGGAAGTGGTTCAAACACCACATGTAATTCAACTGGTCACAGCACCATTGACTCCCATGACACCGAGACATGGTTCAACACAAGGACCATCGACATAAGTAGCAGCTCAAGCTACTCCGACAAGCACACCAAGAGGACAACAGACTCCATCAAGCATTTCATCGAGGTTGACATCGACAGAACCATTGAAGACAAGAAGTTTGAGAGAGATATATGAAGCTGGTACACCTAATTCATTCTCTCTCGTTGCATTATTTTCCCCCATATATGATCCACTAACATTTGAAGACGTTTTTGAAGAAGAAGTATGGGCACAGGCCATGGATGAAGAAATAGAATGCACTGAGAAGAACCAGACATGGGAATTGGTCTATGTACCAAAAGACAAATATCCAATCAGTGTCAAATGAATTTATAAGACAAAGAAAGATGCTACTGGGAATGTGCAAAAGAACAAAGAAATAATGGTAGCGAGAGGGTTCACACAGCAACCCGGCATCATCTTCAATGAAACATTTGAACCTATTGCATGCATGGATACAGTCAGAACAGTTTTGGCCATTGCTGCACAAAACAAATGGCATGTTCATCAAATGTATGTCAAGTTGGCATTATTAAATGGCTATCTAGAAGAGGAAGTATATGTGGAATAGCCACAAGGGTATGAAGTTCCATATCAAGAGCATAAAGTGTACAGTCTAAAAAAGGCATTATATGGTTTGAAGTAAGCTCCTAGAGCTTGGTACAATCAGATTTATTCCTATCTCACTAAAAATGGATTTCACCAAATTCAATGAGCAAGGTAAGATGTTAACTGTCTTCCTCTATGTAGATGATTTAATATTTCCTGGTGATTTTGGCATAGCATATTTTAAAGCAGTCATGGAAAGTGAATTTGAAATGACAGTTCTGGGGCTTATGAAGTTTTTTCTGGGCATTGAAGTTCAGCAGTCTAAAAGTGGAATTTTTATATCACGGTCTAAGTATGCAAGTGAAGTTTTAAAAAGGTTTAACATGTCTAATTGCAAGACATCCCCAACACCAGTAATAATAGGTTTAAGATTGAGGAAATATGATGAAGGATCCATTGTCGATCCTACGCTGTTCAAAAGGCTTGTTGGTAGCCTTATGTATTTGACAGCGATAAGACCAGACATTATGTATGGTGTAAGTCTAATCTCAATGTTCATGGAGTCACCAAAAGACTCACATTGGCAAGCAGGTAAAAGAATTCTGAGGTATGTAAGTGGCACAAAAGACCTTGGTATTATGTATTCAACCTCTGAAAATTTTAAATTCATTGGTTACACTGACAGTGACAATGGAGGCAGCATAGATGATAGGAAAAGCACATTTGGGTACACATTTCATTTTGGTACAGGTGTTGTTTCATGGGCTTCAAAGAAATAGCCCATTGTAACTATGTCTTCAGCTGAAGCAGAGTATGTAGCAGCGACAAGTGTTGCATGTCAAGCTGTCTAGATGAGAAGAGTCTTAAAAGACTTGTCACAGAACCATCAAGAAATGACAACAATCTTCTGCAACAACAATTCAGCCATAGCATTACCAAAGAATCATGTGTTCAACAAGAGAACCAAGCGCATCAACACAAGGGTTCATTTTATAAGAGAGTTGGTGAACGACAAGGAAATTTGTTTGAAATTTTGTAGGTCTGAAGAACAACTTGCAGACATCTTTACAAAACCATTGGCAAAGGACACATTCTAGTATCTGTGTAGTTATCTTGGAATGACAAGTTCTCCACAGTGAACTCTGTCATAAACAGAGCACGTCTAAGCTCTGAAAAATTTTGTAAATTTTGTTTTAAAAATCCCCATCTGCTTATAATTAAGGGGGAGTGTTGGAAAATGTAATTACTCGCAGATCCGTACTTGACTCTCAGCCGACTTTGTCAAGGTCTATACCAATCAAGATATTGTTAGTCAGTATAACAAGAAGAAAGAGTCCACGATTAGGCAATGTAAACCAGTTGAATTTATTTCTGAAGCTAAGTTGTTAGGTAGATAGTTATTACAGTATTTAATGGTGATTCAGTTGACCCATGTAGAAGCAATCTTCAGGTTGTCTATAAATAGAAGAAGAAATTTGTAAATCAGTTTACAGACACTACAGACACAATAGAGAGACAAAGGAACTCAGGGTGAGAAAGAGAAGTTGAAGCTCAAGCTTCTGTGTAAGTGATTCAGTCGAAGAGCTGAAGCTTTGTAAAAGGATCAGTCGATGAGCTGACAAGTCTGGACCGACAAGTTTGTAATACTTTGTTATTTCCACATAAATTATATATATGAAATAGTTTATGGTTGAATTCATGATTATTTGGCTGCACATATTTCCATATTTACTTCTGTAAATGTCTTTTACCATTACAGTTGAGTGAAAGAACAAGAACCCATAAATTTATCTCCGCGTGAA
The DNA here is from genome assembly GCA_001517045.1 of Pseudotsuga menziesii. Taxonomy (NCBI): domain Eukaryota; kingdom Viridiplantae; phylum Streptophyta; class Pinopsida; order Pinales; family Pinaceae; genus Pseudotsuga; species Pseudotsuga menziesii. The sequence continues at coordinate 12,662 of LPNX010673137.1, read as the reverse complement.
AGTTCCAGGGATTTACTGTACATTGGTCGACTCAAGTCTTCCTACATATTTGGGCATATTTTTTTATAAGCTATTTGGATTTGTTAATGTGTCTATTTTACTCTATCTTACTCACAGGTGAAAAGCATTTGCAATTTCTTAAGTCTCTTAGACTAAGAAAAATACTTTGTAGATTTCAACCAAAGTGAACCGCCAAGGTCGGTTGAGTAAGCCGACTTGAGAAGTCGAAGAAGTCAGCCAACTTGAGAATTCGAAGAGGTCAGCCGACTTGAGTGGTCAAAGAGGTTAGCCGACTTAAGAGGTCGAAAAAGTGAGCCGACTTAGAAGTGAGAGGTGGTCGAGGTAAAATAAGTCGGTAGAATAGACAAGTAAGTTGAAGTAAATCAGTTGGGTCTAAAGGCCGACCAAAGTTGATAGATTTGTCTAGTCGGGAGATAGACAAGTTTCACCTAACAAGTGAAAAAGAAACAGAGGTCGGTGTGAAAAAGTGAAAATTAAATTTTAATATTAACTGAGCAGTAAACTCAAGTTTAGTCGTCTTGGTTTTGGCTAACAGATCCCTATGCATGCAGGGAAGGTTTGTGAGGATCATCGAGAGAGATGTAGTTTGTCAAGGTGTCAGAGCCTAGGCTAAGTGAAAAGGAAATCCCACAATAATAGTGTCGATGTCAAAAAGTTATGAAAACATGTGGATCATGATGTAAAATCATATCTAAAAAAACCACAATTCATAAGGCGCAAATACCAAAATATGGGTGATTACATCATTCCCTACTTGCAGGGAATAATAAGAGCTCTTCGAACACTGCAATCACTCCAAATAGATAGAAGTTCACGATTTCTCATAATATGCAAAAAATAAAAATAAAAAATGACTTAGATATTATAAAATTTAGATCTCACCATCATATTCAATATTTGCTTCAACACTTCCATTCAAGAGATATAAAATAGCGATTTTTTTCCATCTTTTGGTTGTTGAACATCAAAAGTGTTGGAAATGATTACATTGAATTTCACCTAAATTAGAGAACGACAATCTCTATGGTGAGTTCTAAGTCTAGTTACACAACATGAAAGCATCTTTATGCATTCCAAACAAAACTTATGAGTTGGATTTCATCCTATGTGAAACAACGAAGGTGATATTGGAATTTGCTACAAGAATTTTTGTAGTGGTTGTGCAAAAAGTAAAAAATTGTCTGAAAATTTTACCTATACTTCCCTCATAGTGTAGTTTTTTTGGAATTCCACCCGCAATTTACTCAAATGTTGATATGGGAAAAAAACCGATATCTTGGAATTTTTTATTTTGGCATTAGTTGCTTGTGATCATTAGAAAAGTAGTACCCCTCAAACTTTTTTTCTACCAAAATTCTAGAAATGACTACTGCGGCAATTATTGCTATAGGAAATGACTACCACACTAAACCAATGAGGGATTAGTAGAACAACAACAATCATATGGGAGAAACATGTTGATCACCATTAAGAGGGTACGAAGTATTGGAGCATGTAATATGCACGGGGTCTTCACTCAGTGAAACGATGCCATAGTGCCTTAGTTGATGGGATATTAAAGAATACCCAAAATTTCAATAGATATTGATATATACCTGCAAAAATCATTTTGTTTATTCCCCTTCCCATTACATATTTCCAATTAAAAAAACCCTATTTTTATAATATATTCCCTATTTTTACTAGATACCCCTTTTTATACTCCCTAATATCTATAAACACCCATACCATAATCCTCGCACCACCAATACCTACAATATATTGTCCTTATTTTTCACAATTGTAAACCCCCCTTTATGAATGGATTTCATAATATTTTGATTAACAAGNCCCCCCCCCCCCCCCCCCTACTAAAGGTGTTTTATGTCCTCAAAAAAGTTTGATAGCACATAAAATCTTGTAGGCATGGAGAATTTTCTAAATACACTTGTGCTAGTATTCAAGTAATTATTGTTTAAAGATTAGAAAAGAACATGCCTTTTTCTACTTGATAAGTCCATGAGTTATGCATCTAATATATCTTGTATTGGTGATTACATTGGTGGGATTCATTGGTTGCTACTATTGGATCATGGATCTAAAGTGAAACAATTTGATCTGAATATTGCTACTTTATCGGCCTTGGCTGGAGGAACAAAGGATAAGATCTAAAGCTGGAACTTTTGTACTTTCTTATTGTGGGAAGCAATCTATGGGTGCTAAAATCTGGAGCTAAATCTTAAATTACTGTAACACTGTTGAAAGTTGTTGTTAGTGCTATACAATTGTCTATATAGTCTTCATCCATAACTAATCATGTAAAATCCTATCCATGTGAATAAATTTTGCATAAGTCGAACATGGAGAGAATTCGTTGGATTACTAATCATTAAGGAATGCCATTAATCAACGTGAGACAATTCATCAATAATTAAATGAGTTTCAAGGTACCTTAGTGCATTTTGACAGGTATGAAAAGGTGTTTTGAGGTCGAGTCCCCTCCATAATTTGACAATCAAGAGACATTGATGTATTATCAATACTATTAGCGAAGAAACTTGTCACTGTTTTATGGCAAGCTCCAAGGAACTATAAGATATCCCTAATCTTAACCTCAAGGTGTTGAATTCGAAGGGACAGAATTTGTTAAAGGAGGGCCCTAAGAAATCCTACATAATTCAACTCAAACATATAACAAAATTATTTGAAGAACCATAAATGAAAAATTTTCACTACCAAGTAGGCTATATTTGGCAAAATGAAAAGGACAATGAGGTAATTTAGTAATGTAAGCAAGTTGGGTGACTTTATTCACGAGTTAGGGGTCGATGGAGATGAGATAGGAAAGTGGGTTGAATTCATCCTCTGGTAGTAGTGGTAAGATGCAAAGTTTGTGTTTGACTACCTAAGAAAATGGAAGTTTGGAATTCAACTTTAATCTTAGAGGAGAAAAATGAATAAGCCTACCATAACAAAATCAACATTTGGAAGACTTTATTTAATGACAAAGGCATGATGAGTGCAATTTCACATGTTATGAATTTTACTTACTGTAATACTGGTATGCACTTTATGTTCATTTCATTCTTTTTATGTTTATGTCTAGATGACATACGCTTCTTAAAAAAAGAATTTTGATCTCCAAAATCACTCATCCATGGAATAACATTCTTAATCCTCCGAGGACCTACAATAAAACTAGCACTTACTTGCAATAAAATGTAAGATCATGGAAGAAGAGAGGGGATTGGTCTCTCTCTATCTCATACATTTGCAAAAAAAATACAAATAGCATGCTCATAAAATAAATCCAAGGAAATATACTTGAAGAAAAATTCGAATTTTTACGTGCTGAGTTGTGGTGGCCACCTAGATCTCTCCGTGGTATTTTGATGATAACTTCTCCCTTGATTCCGGATTTGGGTGATTGAAAAAACATTTAATTTAATTTATAGGGATATGTTAAATAGAAACATGTTTTAAAAACATCAAGAATGGATATGTCAAATATAAGTAGGAACATGTGATAAGACAAGGGTGCATTTGATTTCCAATGTAGACCAATAGTCACTAATTTGAACATAAATTTTTCATTAAATGTTGAATTGATGTGATTCCACTTGGAGATTAAAATATATTCATTTATCTATCTCCACTAGGAACAAGGTTTAATATGAATTTGATTTGGTATACCAAAACCTCTAATGAGAAAACTTAGGAGGCAAATTTTTTATTATGATGGTTTAGGATATGCAACCAATAATTTGTTAAAATTAAAAAAACATTGAATATGATTTATAGGGATATGTTAAATAGAAACATTTTTTAAAAATATCAAGAATGGATATGTCAAATATAAGTAGGAACATGCGATAAGACAAGGGTGCATTTGATTTCCGATCTAGACCAATAGTCACTATTTTGAACATAAAGTTTTCGTTAAATGTTGAATTGATGTGATTCCACTTGGAGATTAAAATATATTCATTTATCTATCTCCACTAGGAACAACGTTTAATATGATTTTGATTTGGTATACCAAAACCTCTAATGAGAAAACCTAGGAGGCAAATTTTTTATTATGATGGTTTAGGATATGCAACCAATAATTTGTTAATATTTTTTTATATGAAGTCCAAATTGAGTGGTTCAATTATTTTTTTAAATTATACTTAAATACATGTATCCTTTATAAACAATTTTTGAAAAGGTGGTGATCTAATATGCTATATATTCTTATGAACAATCAAGATGTTGACTTGTCATGAAGTTGATTTTATGATAAACATTTAGTAATTTGGTCATAACGTTTTCCTTTGACATCAAAATGAGGTTATTAAAATTGGGTTGGAAATTAGATTCCAAGGGCTATATCCCTTATACACAACTTTGAAGAATTATCAATTTTAGTGCCCCAAATGTTTATTGTCCGAACTATATTTTTGAGACGTTTCTGAAGTCATATTGCTACAAAATTTAAAAAATGACCATTTTCTTCCTAAATATGATTAGAAAATTTTCACTTTGTATGCAACCTCCTAAACTCTACTTGTTCTTCCTCCTTCATACATATTTCTTCTTTTGTAGATATTCCTATGAATGGTTAGTGGATTGGGTGCTTCTGATTGCACCCCTAGATGAGATAATTGGAAAAATAATTGAAATTGCTCTAGCTCTATCTCTAGCAATAAAATCAAAGAAAGAATCAAATTGAAGAAATCATTTACAAAGAAGAAACATAGTCTAAATTCCCCAATCCCTTTTGTGTTTCACAAGCAATGGCACAAATTCTAGTATCACCTTCAGTACTCTAGTCCCTCTCCACTAGACTGTTTATCTATGGCATTCTCCTCGTGTTAGTCTCTCACATGTGGGATATGTTTGGTAAGAGATATTTTGGGTGTGGTTGGTTTTGAGCACTGATGTGCCTTGGCTCCAGGTTAATGTGGAAATGGTGATGTTTTTTAGTGATTTCAGGATATGGTGAGAGGTATAAGAAGACCAATGTGAATTTTCAAAAGGTTTTTTCTTTTGTTTATCAATACATTGTTATGTGATGGGACAAGTTCTTTTATGTGAGTTGTGAGTATAGACACCCAAATCTTTCTATTCAATTTTCCATGGCTAACCCATTGAAGTGGGGAACAACTAGAGGGGATAGTCTAAATGATATTGGGGAGATAAAAAATAATTTGTCATAGACTAAATTCAGAAATGGAGAATTTGGAGGGGTTAATTGATATTATTTCCTCTCACATTGAGACACCATTGAGCACTAGGATACTAGAAAAGATGACTTAGAAAGTTAAGTGAAGGAGTGGGGGAAAGATAGGCAAAGTTAGTGAGTGACCCACACATGCATTTTAACATAACCCTGGGTTTATCCGGACGACATCAATCTCAAAACATTTTCTTTGTTGGTTAGAAGAGGATTGAAGGAGATAATATGCAACAAACAACCATGGAAATGACAAGCTTCCAAGAACGTGTCAAGGAGGAACAACAAATGGGGGAAGGACACACTATCGAAGTTTTTTCGTAGTTTTTTCACTTGTACAATATTAAAATGGCAGTTTCTTTGGTTCTCTAGCTTCACTACTCTATGAAAGTAATTGGGAACTGCACTCTGCATAAATTAGAGCTTCTAATGGTTTTTTGGAATATAATTTGTTGCTGCTTTCCTCAGATTATTCAATATAACAAATGATACCCTTTCTGTTAAAATAATGATAATAATGGTTTCATCAGCTTATTTCGTAAAAAAAAATGATACCAGTTCGGTTAAAATAATAATGATGAGATATTCAACACTAAATAAAATATGATACCAGTTCAGTTAAAATAATAATGATGAGATATCCAACATTGACTTATATGATAAGGTAATGACGTTGAACCTAGTTCAGATCTTGGAAAACTGTGGAATACGAACGCTTCGAAGTACTTCATGGTCTACACTTCCAAGTTCCCACAGGGATTCATCCCCTGCAACATCACAATTGTCTCAACAAGGTTTAAAATGGTATCCACAGTTAAAATAGCATCACCATTGTAGAAGACCGGGGTTTCTTCCAGATTATAAATGATGGCCTCGAAGATTTGATGTCATGACTGATTTGATTCCTCTTCTTCCTAAAAAATACTTCATGTCGCTTGCTTGATCAAAACCCTTAATTTGATTTGCATTTTGTTGAGGGTTCACGATTTCAGCGATATATCTATTAATCTAGATATGTGATCTCATGAAGGTTTCATTGTATTCAAGGTTACGCATATTCAGCCATCAACTTTCAGTGTGTTGCTTTAGGTTTTGCTGTGGAGGTATTCCATATAAGATACTGAAGAAGTTTCTGAGAGGATTTTGGGCATGAATTTCTTCTTGTTTCTGTCTATTTTCACATAACTGACCTGTGGGAGGTGCATACTAAAAAAGAGATGTGTAACTCCTTCCCTGTTCATCCTAGAGTTGACAAGTGTTTTTATAAAAAAATATTATTAAAAATAACTTGTGACTTATATTAAATTTAAATTATTTAGAATTTCATACATATAAAACAATAATTACTCTAAAACCATAAACACTGAATTACACATTTCCCTTTTAAAAAAGGGTTTGCACCTTCAGAAATTTGATCCCTCTCTGTGCTTAATAAACCCCTTTTAGATGGATCTATGCTAGTAATATTACAGTGTCATTCTATATCAAATCTGCAATTATACATTTTTGTTCAAAACAAACAACATCTGGAATATAAATGCACACGCACTGAAATGGACTTTTGTTCAAAACAAACACCAATTTAATTATTTCATTTGTTGAACAACAGAAAATCTCACATCCGTTGATCTCTCCTTTGGATCTGAAATCAAATTTGTAAAACAATTTGTTCTGTTGCCCTGTCCATTATGAAAAGGAATTCTATGTAAGAAATGGAATAATTTTTTTGGTGGGGGGAGCCATTTGATGTGTGTAAAATGGTGAAACATTCGAGTGATATTTTCATACTCAAGATCTGTGTGTCATGCAGAAAGCTACTAAAAGACGTAATTCCTTGGAAAGGTTTAGAGGAGAAGCCGAGAGCATGTGACATCCGTGTCCCTTGATTTGATGACTTGTCTGTGTTGATTCATGAGATATACGCTAACGCTAGCTTTCTGGGTTTCACAGGATTCTCTTTGAGTTTTACAAGTCCACTTGGGAATTTGCAGGGACAGACCTTAGGCAAATATACCATGAAGCCCTCCAAGGCACGGTATCTTGCTTCCACGGGATTCCTTCTTAATTCTAGAAGTCCACTTGGAACGTACGGTTTTATCCAACTTATCTCGAAAGTGTGGCCATCGGATCCGGATCAGTTTACTAGTTGAAAGTGATTTTAACACGTCCTATAAACTTTTGGTCAAAGTTTTATCATGCTTAGTAAGCACAGCCTCACTAAAATGATTTCCACTAAGCATATTGACTTTTTTAAGGAACAATATAAGTTGAAGGGACAGCTTTGTCAAAGTTTTATCATGCGTGCTAAGTAGATTCTCAGTAACATTATTTCCACTAAACATATTGACTTTATTAAAAAACAATATATCTTGAAGGGACAGCTTACTCAAAGTTTTATTATGGGTGCTAAGCACATTTTCACTAAGATTATTTCCATGGAGCATATTGAATTTTTTTTTAGATAACCTCTCAAAAGTATATCTAATAATTAGCATGTCAAAGTTTTATTATGGGTGCTAAGCACATTTTCACTAAGATTATTTGCCTGAAGCATATTAACTTTTTCTTTTAGGTAACCTCTCAAAAGTATATCTAATAATCAGCAAATCAGATATACAAGTAAGTAGCTTGTGACTGAATAGGGTGAAGACCTCTAGAAGTCTACAGGGTGAGATCTATGCTAAAGGTTGCCATTGTCACAACTAGCCAATGGATAACTTTATTCTGCAAGATAACATGTTGTTAACCATAAAGCCCACTTAAATGCTTTTAATGAATAATATATCTTGAGAAAACAGTTTTGGAACTCTATAGAATAATGCAAATCTTCTTACTTAATAGCCTTTGCTATTCAAAGAATGATTTTGATTATTACACTAAAACTATTAATATTTTAATTAAAAATTATCTTAAAGGAAAGACATGGAACAGTTCAAATATTCTTTTATATAGAGATTTGTTTCAATATGGAACGGTTCAAATATTTTTTTTTTCAGAGATTTGTTTTCAAAGATTTATGGCAAACATTGATTTTTTTTATTATGATATATTTTAAATAGTATTATTTGAAATAATATGGATTAGTTTAATCTTTTTTATTTTTTTTAGATTTAAGAATTAATTTTGTTAAATTGTAGGTTAAGTATTTAATAATTTTTCATTTTTATATATTTAAATTTTTGAATTTTGATTTTTCTTTGATAATAATGTTGAAATCTTTTATGTAGATGTCTTAATTTGTCTATCCATCAATTAGGTAAATATGCAAAGGTTTGGTTTTTAAATTTTTTAAACAATGTTGTTTCTAAATATGTTTGATTTATTTGTAGGCACTATATCTCTAACAACATCATTGAGGCATGGAATGTGCTATATCTCTGAGTGACCATGCCTTATATAAATATTGTTTTTAGGAAGGCTTATGATTGATTGAATTCACCTTTCATTCCTTGAAATTATTAAAGCCCTAGATTTTGATCCCTCCTTCATTAAGAATGTTAAAACCATGTAATGTGTTGGCCTATTGATTTATCAACAAAAGCTAGTCTATAGAGGTTTTTTTTTATCTCAATATATTAGACACTAATGCCTCTTGGCTTCAACCTTACATGACTTTGATGTTGAAGCATTTGGGTTCTTATTTTTTTCTAAAGTTAATCTAGTTCTAAAGAATTCCTCTCCTTGATCTTGCTTATGGGGAAATTATTCAATGGACATTTTGTTGATGATTCCATGTTGGTGATGCTTGAAGATGAGAAATATGGAGTCAACAACATGAATTGTTTGATACTTTTAGGGTGGCCTAAGGGATGGATGTTCAGTAGGTTCATAATCTATGATTTTATAACCTTGAAGTCAATGGAAACTTTCTCTCATGCTACAAGTTGACCATGAAAAATAAGTGGCTTCACTTCAAGTTGTTCCTTGAAGTATGCATCAATACATTGTAGCTAGTGAATCAAAGAGAAAAGATCGGTTATTTAGGGTTCATCATATTTGGAAGCCTACCTTAGGATTGAGAAAAACATTATTTGCTTGGTCATTTAGGGCTCATCATATTTGGAAGCCTACCTTAGGATTGAGAAGAACATTCTGTGCTTGGTGTTTAGCTATAGAAGGGTCTCCATTTGGTAACATATTAATTTATTTTAGTGTCCAAAGTCCATGTTGTTGACAATGTGGTCGTTTTGAAACCCTAAGGATTTATTTTGGTAATGTTTGAGTGCCAAATAAGTCTGGTCTTAAGCAAGGTAGTTATATTCACATCATCTTTTTGCTTCATTCACCTAGTGGCATTATTTGTTAAGAGTTTGATGTCCTTAGGTTATATAATTAATCTTTGCATGGGTGCTTGTTACAATTAAGATTTTGTTCAAGCTTTAAGAGAAACGAAACAATGTATTTCATTTTATATTAGAATATAAACCCACAAATTTGGACTTGAAATAGTGGGTATACAATAACCTCTAGAATATTAGCATAAACCCCATGCATCATAAGTAGAGAGAGACCCAAACCTATGCCTAACCCTTTTAGAACCCTCACCCTCTTCTCATAGTTCCCATTCCCATGGAAGCCATTATAAACCTACTAATTTAGGAAATATAAGACCTAACCCTATACTGCACTAACAAACAATGATACACTTCGATATTGTTCATCAAAAAGGCCTAAACCTTCCGTTTCTAGATTAACCTCCATTTGACTTGTTATATAAAGATATACTAATGTTATATAAAGATATACTAATTAAAAAACCTTCGGTTTCTAGATTAACCTCCATTTGACTTGTTATATAAAGATATACTCATTAAAAAAATCTCTACCTTCAGTTCAAAACTATAGTATAATTCAAGACTTTCAAGAAAACCTATAAGAACCAAGAAGGCATGGATTACCAAGTAAGCAAAACTTTGAACCGATGTACACTCAACAATTAAATTACAAATCTAGACCATATACACAATAATTTTAAAGAAACACAACTTTCAACAAAGCCTTTTGGTACTGCTTTTTGTAAACAATAAAGGATCTGAAAACTTTCCGTTCATTAGCAACAAATAAACAACGGAATATAAAGAGCTATGGTTCGTAATACCTTGCTCCATCTGTGCAGCTTCAGACTAAATCCAGACGCCTCTGCACCTGCAACGTATTGAAGAAACTTGATCCCAGCACAGAACAGAAAAACGGTTTCTCTCTCTTGCCCTGCACCAATGCGTTCCTTCAGCTTATGTGATGGGTATTCTGGAAGGATCATTTATAGGCAGAGAGAGGACCGGTTTCCCCATGACACTTATTCTCCACCTGTCCATCGGAGTAGGAGAAAAAGAAACGGCTGCCAAGAACCCGTCTCTTCATATGGACAATGTAAGAATGAATTTTCTAAATCTAGTCTTACATTCTCCCACTTGGCACATATGATAACTTAATGTTAGAGTTTATCAAAGTATAGATTAGGTGCGCCATAAGTCACATTCATCTTGGTTTTCAGTTTGGTCATCATAATACTATAATTAAACAACCTAGTAATGCGAGTCATGACGGTTCCATGTTAATAGGACAACATAGTCCCTTTCATGCACGACGACATTAGTAACCTGTTTAATAAGTCTGTAAACAAGGAGTGATTTCATAAGGTCGAACAATAATGTCCCTTGTCAGAGACTATTCTTGTCATCATTCATTTATTCTCATACATGTACGTACACTTTTAGAACAGGATTTATCAAAGAGAAACACTTTTATTAAGATCTCAGAGTGTCAAATAAAACAAACAACATTATGTGATTCATTTCATAAAGGTAGCAACTGTTATGTGCTAAGTTCAATCCCCATTCTATAAGCATGTTCTTTAAATGTCTTCAGTGGCAATCCTTTTGTCAATGGATCTGCAACCATGAGTAGAGTGCTTATGTGTTCAATTGACACTCGTTGTTTCTGAACTTCTTCTTTAACGGCAAAGTATTTTAGTTCCATGTGTTTAGCACCATTAGAATACCTGTCATTTTTAGAGAAGAATACAGCTGCGTCATTATCACAGTAAATCCTCAGTGGCTTGGCAATAGAGTCGACAACCCCAAGTCCTAAGATAAAATTTCGCAGCCACAATCCATGAATCGTGGCCTCAAAGCATGCCACAAATTCAGCTTCCATTGTGGATAAAGCAGTGATGGTTTGCTTCGTACTTTTCCATGATATTGCCCCTCCGGCTAATAGGAACAAATAGCCAAAAGTAGACTTCCTACTGTCAACACATCCAGCAAAATCTGAGTCTGAGTAGCCAATCACCTCTAGATTATCAGACCTCCTAAATGTGAGCATGTAATCCTTCGTTCCCTGCAAGTACCTCATCACTTTCTTTGCAGCTTTCCAGTGTTCCAATCCAGTATTAATTTGGTATCTTCCCAGCATACCTACTGCAAAACTGATGTCTGGTCTAGTGCAAGTCTGTGCATACATTAAAATTCCTACTGCAGAAGCATAAGGAATTCTTTCCATCTGTTTTCGTCCCCATTCATTCTGCGGACATTGCATAAGGCTGAATTTATCCCCTTTCTGAATAGGGACATCGCCAGCTGAACATTTATCCATTCCGAATCTCTCTGGAACTCTTTCTATATAAGCCTTCTGAGACAATCCTAGCATTCTACGTGATCGATCCCGGAATATTTCAATTCCTATCACGTAAGATGCCTCACCCATATCTTTCATTTCAAAATTCATAGAGAGAAACTTTTTGGTTTCGCGTAATAAACCAAGATCACTCGTGGCAAGCAATATGTCATCAACATACAGAATCAGAAATATAAATTTACTCCCGCTAACCTTTAGATATATACACCGATCAACAGTGTTTTCCTTAAATCCAAAAGGGGTAATGGTATTATGAAACTTAAGATACCATTGCCGGGAAGCTTGTTTAAGCCCATATATTGATTTCTTAAGTTTGCAAGCCAGGTGTTCTTTTCCCTTAATGGAGAAACCTTCAGGTTGATCCATATAGACGTCTTCCTCCAAACTCCCATTCAGAAAAGCAGTTTTCACATCCATTTGGTGTAGTTCTAAATCATAATGAGCTACCAATGCCATAATGATTCTAAGTGAGTCCTTCTTGGACACAGGAGAGAAGGTCTCTCTATAATCAATGCCTCCTTTCTGAGTGAAACCTTTTTGCCACAAGTCTAGCTTTATGTCGTTCGATATTACCCTTAGAGTCGCGTTTGGTCTTAAAGACCCATTTGCAACCAACTTTCTTGTATCCTTCGGGCAATTCAACGAGATCCCAGACTTCATTTTGGTCCATTGATTTCAATTCATCATTCATGGCATTAATCCATTTAGAAGAATCATTACTTTTTATGGCTTGTGAAAATGAAACCGGATCCTTACATGTTCCTATATCAAAATCAGATTCTTGTAGATAAACCACATAATCATCCGA